>OY293415.1:71907539-72507539 GCA_958502065.1 Chrysolina americana | reverse complement strand
TAACAATTAAATTAAAATTAGCAGTATAAAAAATATAATCTTGAATCACTATGAACAGACCAAAGTACCTAATAATATGACTTACCACCTGAATCAGATGAAAAATTTATTGAGAGATCTACCAAAGTTAAGTGTTATTAGAAGAATAATATTGAATGAAAACCTATTTCTTTTGAAAAATAAAAACAGATATCACTGAATCAATAATTATATGGTTGTTTTCTCGGTCACTTCTCCTTTATTTTCAGTTTCTACTCTGCTAATGTCATCCAATCCATCACTATGAGCAAACACTTCATCTATGATTGAATTGCAAACATCTTTTACATATTCTGAAAATATAGTCATTACAGTCACTGAAAACTCATATTAATCTTTATGATATAAGAAAACGACCATTCAATAATTATCAATAATTCTATGTTGCGCCTAGAGGTAAAAGAAAAATAATTACTTCCGTTTCAGTATGTCCATAATTATCAATTCAAAACTTTTGGATTTCTTTCTAAGCCTAGTCCAGAAGGGGGATTAGTTCGGAAACAACAACCGCTATTTAAGTTTTTGTAATCTGATCATTCAATAAGTACCAGTTTGTACATCAAAACTTATAGAGGAATGTGAAAGGACACTACCAAACTGAAAAGAAAGAGAAAATGCAGTTAGTTTATTGATAATGGATGAACTATACCTATCCAATACATTGTGGCGATGTGAAAATCTTTGTGACGTCTTTTGGACATGGAATGCGATGTGAAAATAATAATAATTGTATTAAACAATTCAAGTGATTTCTCTACAATCTCAAGAAACGTTAATATTATCATAGATTAATGAAATTAAGAAAGATCAGAACACTCTGTATAAAATATATAATTTTGAGTTCACTTACAAATTAAGCAGCTCCAATATTGTTGTTTTAGCAAGCTAAATTCATTGGTTTCAGTTCCAAAAATTCCTTGATCAATCGGTTCAAAATAATTTGACACAGCTCCAGATGTCAGCAACCATTTCTATACTGTCCAATATCTGATTAGCAGGAACCACAACTGACAGCTTTTCTACTAATCATAGCATCATATGTAGATACTCTCTAATCAATAGTAGATATCACTACATTCACTACATAACCTAAATGATGAAATAACAATTAGTGGATGGAGTAGTGGAAAATCATAATCATACCAAGAAAATTATGAGTTTTGCAATCCTCTATTGATTCCAATCACTTTTAAGTAGTTTGAATTATATTTTAATTCTATGAACTCAAAACTCCTACCATGACCGCCATGATTATTAGGATAAAATGAACGATGGCGTCAGTGATATATTTATTTCATATTAACTGGGTAATATTGTTTGAACGTGGATATCATTTTTTTAAATAACGTAGATTTTGAGTTTTTGTCGACATTTATGATATAATATTAGTTTCAAAGCTCCCTGTACACATGTCAGTAATGTTTTGAGAAGGTTAGAAAAAAATATCGAACAAATAACATAACTACTCTGTCTAAGACATATCTGGGCAACATATAATCAACATTATATGTATTATCTAATGAATATTATTGATTACATTAATTTGATGTTACATAAACATATAGTTGAAAACACTGTGTTGGAAACGTCAAGATGACATTAATATAATGTTAGTTTGCCAATATCACAAAATTGCACAAAAGTTATATCTGGAAAATATTGTTGTTATGTATCATGTTTAGTGGGGAGGTTATTGGAACGAATGAAAAATGGGATGACGAGTCTGTGTATAAGTGAATAGAATACTTTTTATATCAATTAGAATTTATTTAGAGAGTTTTCAAGTTATATATTTATGTATTCGCATAAACTAAGTAGGTATATTTCATAACAAAAAATGGCTTTGAATTTTGTAATGATAAAAACAGGGTCTGTATTTAAAAAAAAAGTTGATGAAGATTCCTCGGAACCGAAACGTCGTAGCGAAAATCTGTAGAGGTCATCTTGTTAAGATGAGAAAGTGGAAATGAAAATGTATTTTTTATTTTTTTATTTATTTTAACATAACGGCAGAAATAAATAAAATCAAATTTGAAAAAAAAATCGTTATTCAAAATATCTCGAAATCCGAAAAAGGGTGAATTAATAGCCACAAGCTATCAACAAAATGTTGGAACTTACTCCTGAACAAAAAATTTAAGTGAAATTTTTGGCGGTCTCAACTAATTTTGGAGATATGGGCCTATTTTTGAGTGAAGACTGGCATTTTTTAAGGCACATTACTACCGTAGAAAAACACTCAAAATTCTTCCTTCTTCAAACTAACACAATGTACACACCCTAATTGACCTGTTTTACACTCGTTCTCTATTGAAAACGGTACTTTTTAGGACAAAAACTCTCCCTTCTTTTATGATCACATAACCATCAAATCTAGGCAAAATGGTTAGTGAATAGGTATTATCCATGTAAAGTTGGTAATTTTGAAAAAAAAGTGAGTGAATAATTTCTTATTCATGTTGAAATTAAATGCATCGAAAAGTTGGCTGTGCAAATATGCAAAGTTCAAAGTTACCAACTTGACGTAAATATAAATTCACTAAACATTTTACATGAATTTGTTGTTTTGATGTTTTTGAAAGAAGGTTGAATTTTTGGATAAACAATGCCGTTTTTAATGAAAAAATTATGTAAAACTTGTTAATTTAGGGTCTGTACAATGTGTTAGTTTGAAGAAGGGAGAATTTTGAGTGTTTTTTCCGCGGTAGAAATGTCAGTCATCAATCAAAAATAGGCCAATATCTCCGAAATTACTTGAGGCCGCCAAAAATGTCATTTGGATTTTTTGTTCAGGAGGCCAAACTACGTAAGTTTCAAAAAAAACATTGATAACTTATGGCTATTAGTTAAAGAAATTCTATCCGAAAAAATTACCCCACTTCTGCAAACTCCATATAGGTAAAAAGGCCTTTGGATTGTGCAACTTTTCGACAATTCAACCAACATCGTAACTCCAACCGTTTCCGAGAATCTAATGCTATCCCATTCTCATCTTGGACACTCTGTATAGCGATTCTGATAGCTCGATTTGTTCCGACTACTAATCAGTCATTTGTTCCTAGACCATAATAAAAGTCATGTCTCCCATTAATAATAACTCGAGTGTCATCAACGTCAATTATTATACATAATTATTTTTGAATGTCATATTCCATTTTCACTCCGTAACTACTAAAAATCGCAGTGGCAGTCAATTAAATCATCAAATATCGTGAGCATACTAATCGAAGTCTGCCTCTGAAGAGTCTGAAAGCCGAACGAGTCACAAAACAGGAAACCCACAAACGACTTTTGACGACGCCTATAGTCCTGCAGAGATACTAAACCGCTGCCGCGCTTATATTTAGCAGGAAACTAAACGACGCAGCAGCAGATTTATTCTATCAAGGGAGCGGTATTGTTTGCGAAGGATTCGCGAAAAGTTATTTCGTTTGTATATATAATACGAGTGTCGTCTTGAAAGATGAGAGTGACAGTTTTTGCAGCCTTGCTGTTGGGTGGTATTTCGATTTGTACGGCTCTGCCAGGTGAGTTTATTGATGTTTATTCACTTTAATCGTATTCGTATCATAGCTATTGAGGGATATTTGGAGTGCAAAGCTGCAAAGGTGTGGAATGGAAGAGGTTGATAAGCTTTAAAAATTTACTAGGGTGTCCCTTATTATCAACTGATTCATACGCTACCGATTCAATATTTATTTCAAGCAAACTTGCACATAGTATAGTTAAATATATACAGTGCGGCACATTATATTGTGGGTGCCAGTTATGACTCCATAGTTAGAGGCATAAAAGGATGATCACCCATTGATTAGTGAATGGCAGTGAATCACCAACTATTCAATTACTTAATACCTATAGGTAAACTTACAGTAAACTTTTTTCGCCGCCTCAAGTAAATGAGTGACTTTATATAGTTACGTACGTAGTTTTGTATCTCCTGAACACGAATCCGAAGAAAATTCCAGTGGGTCTCAATTATTTTTGAGTTATGCTCTTCTGAATCTGGAAAATGATTATTTTTGAACACCAATTTTTCAGTTAAGTCACATAAAATCTTGGTGGAATGATGGACACGCTGCTCTCGAATCTAAAAGTCATACCGGCTTGCCGTTATGCGGCAGAAAACTCAGCCGGAAGAGTGCATAAGGCCGTAATTCTTGGTTCACTCCGTTTACTCAGGCCATATGATTCTCGGACCAAGTAATCACTCACCCCTCGAATGTGGGGAGTGCTTATTGGGGTTAATGACACACCGGCGCGCCCTCCGGAAGTATTGGGGCTCTGGAGACAGGGCCTGACTGGGATATTCCAGATGGAAAAAAATAATAATAAATATACTTTATGCTTTATTGCCCTTAATGACAGAGTGAGAATAAGTCTTATATATCTATATATAAGTGTATCAGTAAATAAAAAACATAAAAAACTTAAAAAGCCAGTTATGTTCAGAGCACAAGCAAATATAAAAATTAAAAAAATCACTGTTTTATTCTAGAATACAACTCATTATACAAAAATACGTAAAAATTTGAGAAAATAAATGATTCTAAAAAGATGTCTCCATAAAACTCTTGCAAACTATAATAGGGTCTATAATGGTTGAATCATAGAAAATGCGTTTGTTTGTAAGATATCAAAAAGGGAGGAATTTGTATTATTGCAATACAGATATATTTTGCCAAGATCGGTGTCTTTTTCACACCAGCAGGTCTGGAAACATTGATTTCTGTAAGCAAAGAAAGGGGATTCTCATAAAGGAATTTTGATGAAATGGCGGACGTAAAAGTCCATAAAAAATGTCGACAGATGTACACACTCAGGGCTTCAAATTCAAAGAATTTCAAGTATGGCGTTGAAAAATTCCATATCCCTGACCCTCGAATCCGTTCATACTCTCCAATGAAATCCAAACTCAGGAACACTCTAGAAAGCTTAAATTCCTCGCATTGCTGTTTGATCTGTGTCCAAAAAATGTGTACGACCGTTCAAGACAGTTTCTAAGCATCAACCAAAACTATTAAATAAGTGACAACTACTTGTTTGGATGAAGTTTTGAAAGCAGTTATGAAAAGAATAACCACTCTAGATTTAGTAGCGCGGTTTTGCAAAATATCACCGGGACTGGCCATCCTCATAATATTGATTTATGAGATGTGAGGCCTATCCAAAACCTCAAAAAATATTCTCACCTCTTCTCTACAATGGCAGATATTTCTCATCGCAATTTTAGGACGATTAAAACACCGCGTTTCCAGAGCCCAAAAAAACTAATTGGATTTTGATTCAAATTTAAAGCATTCACATCACCGAACGTACCCTAACCTAGCCTACTAAAAGTGTCACAGAACTACTTTGTAAATTGTTTTTGTATTCTACCCCTGATTCTTCATGACCTGAAACCTGAAATTATGATGAAATAATCTCCACAGGATTTTGAGAACAGCCGATGTTCTAATTGACATGTTTTTTCATAATTCATTAATTTTTCTCTTTTCCAAATTCGATTGAATATGTTAAATGGTAAAAGTATGTCAAATATATCAATACTATCACATTCTAACTGGTTCATATTTATGGTTTGTTCTGCATTTTGTTTAACACGTATGGAATAGTAGCGAAGGAAAAAATACCCTGTAGATGTAGAATAGTTACAGGTGTCGATCATTACGTATGATGAGTAATTTAATTATATAATTAACAATTGCACACATGGACAAAACGCTTTTGTTTCATCGTCTTTCTGACGAGTCATTTCGAATTAAAGTCGTTTCGATTCGAAGAATTGAGCGTAAGCAAAATAACCGCTTCGTTTCAAAAATTTACACAATCGCATTCAATTCATCTCATTCTCGATATTCACTGTTGAAATACTGGAACAAATTTCACAATATGAGATCTATTATAACTCTTTTAGTTTTCATATAGAGACATCTGACAGCCCTATGAAGGGAAGTTATTTAATCCGATGATTTCTGAATGATTTGTCCAGTGCCATCAACTCTTGTTTTCCCCCATACACTCTCGCACAGTTTTTATGGAAGACTAACCGTAACGACACCACGATATTTCTATGATACCAACGTGCTTGGGATCGCACGTTGAGAGGTAAGACCCTCGTCATTCCCAGGTCACACAAGTCTCCTAAACACTTCTGAGGGTTGCTCGCAGAGGTGCAACAGGATGACGGTTGCGAAAAAAAATGTGTCGATTCGTTGTTCACGAAACTGTGTTGCGAAGCAACAACAAAAGTCCGCAGGACGAACTGTAGTCCAATTATAAAAAAAAATATTCAGAACAAGGTGCATGATTATTTGCTTGACTATTCCACGAATAACAAGCATTCATTATAACTATGAACAATTTATTATAACCATTTATAATTTGTCAAAACGAACAACAGAATATTTCATATTTCAACTACGTGCACCTCATTTCAAATGGTACAATTTGGATATTATTGAATAGCTGTGACCTTTGTCATAATTCCGTTTCATAGATTACTTCCGCGTAATATACAGTGAGGGGCAATATTATGGAATAAATTCAGTTTTACGAGAATAGGCAACTTTTGAGACAAATCCCGAAACACGTCGATTTTTATTTCCAAATTATGATTTTGTGGCAGATATGTCATACTAGTGACGTCATCCATCTTTGCGTGATGACGTAATCGATGATTTTTTTAAATGAGAATAGGGGTCGTGTGATAGCTCATTTAAAAGGTTATTCAATTCTCTATTCAGTGATATGAACATCAACATAATTATTTATACAGGGTGGCCAAAACAATATTTAATTTGTAAATGAAATTAATTGTCACAAAAAGAAGTATTATCATTTATTAAATACAAAATTACATTGTACTACTGTCGGAAAACAGAAAAAAAAATTATTTGACAAATAAAAATTGCTTTTCGCTTAAATTAAATGTTCAAATTGCCACCCACCGGCCTCTTGGCAGTAATGGAACCGACGAATACATTCTTCTTGAACATTGTGGATCATTTCTGGAGGTATATTACGAATTTCCAATCTAATTCTATTTCTTAAATCTTGTAAATTCTGTGGTCTATCGATGTAAACTTTTGATTTTAAGTAACCCCATAGGAAAAAATCAAGTGGTGTAAGATCTGGAGATCTTGCGGGCCACTCTATTGTTCCTCGTCGACCAATCCATCTCCTAGGGAAACATCTGTTTAAAAAATCACGAACAGGACGTGCAAAGTGCGGAGGTGCACCGTCTTGCTGAAACCATATGTTTTCATTTGGCGAATTACGATCATTTTCATTTGGAAACATGTCTGTAAGGGCGGGTATAAGTTCATTTTGTAAAAAATCAAGATATATTTGCCCCGTAAGAGACCCATCGAAGAAAAAAGGACCTATAATTCTATCCTCGACTATCCCTGCCCACACGTTTAGTTTTTGAGGGTGCTGAGTGTGTACCGCAGTCATCCAATGGGGATTATCTTGACTCCAATATCTGCAGTTTTGCCGATTCACTGTTCCATTTAAACAGAAGGTTGCTTCATCAGAAAAAAGGATTTCACGAATGAAGCGTGGATTTTGATTACATAAATCTTGCATTACTTCACAAAACTGCATTCGGCGATCTGGATCATCCTCATTGATTTCGTGGACATTATGAATTTTATACGGATGATATTTCTCTTTTTTCAGCACACGTAAAACAGACCTTTTAGAAATGTTTGTATCAGCTGCAATTTGCCTAGAATTAATTTGAGGATTCTCTGCCACACTTAATAATACAGACAGTTTCACATCCTCATTCATTGGTGGACGACCAGCATTTGCAACATGTTTCACGTGTCCAGTTTCTCTAAATTTCTTCTCAATTTTACTAACAGTGGATTGTGTGATAGGCGTATTAGGATATTTTATGGTAAATAAATTACATACTTCTTGTTGTGTTCTGGTTCTATCTCCATATCCAACCATAATTAATACTTCGATTCTTTGTGTTTCAGTTAATGGGGCCATTATTTATTTATTTCATGAAATAAACTAGTCCTTATGAGAAAATGTCAAGAACTGACTTACATTTGACCCAAGCCAACTCGATTTGTAAAAACTATACTTTTTGCTATCTTTTTAGTTCTCATTATTTATTTGCCTAATATCGGAATTTATTTTTGTTTCTTCATAGTAGTAGAAAGCACAGCAGTTCTAAACATTTATTTATAAACTGTTTCAAGTGTTTCAATAGTAGACAAAAGGATGATCCAGATCGCCGATAGACCACACATTTCCAAGATATGACAAATAGCATTACATTGGAAATTCGTAATTCAACTCCAGAAATGATCCACAATGTTCAAGAAGAATGTATTCGTCCGTTCAATTACTGCCAAGAGGCAGGTGGGTGGCAATTTGAACATTTAATTTAAGCGAAAAGCAATTTTTATTTGTCAACTAATTTGTTTTTCTGTTTTCCGACAGTAGTACAATGTAATTTTGTATTAAATAAATGATAATACTTCTTTTTGTGACAATTAATTTCATTTACAAATTAAATATTTTTTTGGCCACCCTGTATAAATAATTATGTTAATGTTCATATCACTGCATAGAGAATTGAATAACCTTTCAAATCAGCTATCACACGACCCCTATTCTCATTTAAAAAAATCATCGATTACGTCATCACGCAAAGATGGATGACGTCACTAGTATGACATATCTGCCACAAAATCATAATTTGGAAATAAAAATCGACGTGTTTCGGGATTTGTCTCAAAAGTTGCCTATTCTCGTAAAAATGAATTTATTCCATAATATTGCCCCTCACTGTATATTCAGAATCCAGGTATAGAGGGAATATCTAATTAGCTAATTGAATTATGGAAGTAGAAATATTTATATGATAATAATAATAATAACTATTTCCTGTCTCTTTCTCTCTGCAAGTTCCTCGATTTCTGAAGAAAATGCTATACAAAAAGCTTGAAGCCAAGCTTACATTCGTGAAATTCAAGCCAAGTTGAGCTTCTTATTTTTGAAAGTTTGACGTTCAACTCCAATCGAAGCTTTTATTTTTCAAGCCACGCTACTTGATGGGATTTTTTCTGGAAACATCAATTTCGGATCTCGTATGTTTGGATATTATTATAGCACGAAGGTGTATCATTTTCACAGCTGACTTTGTAAATCTCGTCAAGGTCGAGAATCTTCTTTCTTACCTCCGCATTATCATTAATATTTATTATTGATACTGAACGCAGACAACAAACAGAATTCTAAAAACGTGCATATTATTTCACTTAAAACTAATTTTACATTAAATGAAGGCCATGCAAATCCTGCATTTAATGATATTAAAAAAGTGTGCGGCGCACTGCGGCTTCTTAATCTTATTATTACATAAGGAGGGTTTTATTTTGAATGAGCTCATGCGTGGGTTATAGTTACTTTCCTGTCCAATAATAGTAACAATTTATATATTCAACCAAGGAAAACGTAGAAGTTGTTTTTTTGGCGCTAGCACCGTCTGTATGAGGATTATTGACAAACATCTATATGTTTATTATGTGTCTTTGACGAGAATAAGATTGTTATCATTATTATTGAAAAGTTATAGCGGAGTTTGCTTCTTATTTAGTTCGAATGCTTCAAGTAATAAAATGTCTTGGCCACCCTAAACTTTATTGTTATTAAAGTACGTTTAACGGTCCAGAACTAATTTATTTCTTCTAGTAAAATCAATAATTTATATCCACAAAGTTATTTATGTCACTATGTAGGCAACTCCAAATACCTCTGGGTACCGCCAACTAAATGTGTTTAACTCACACTCTGATGGTCAATCCACATGAAGAAATGAAGAAAAAATTTCGTTGAACATTTAAGAGAATACCCAGAAAAACAAAAAGTTATGTTAAAAATCATCAACTATTATATATTAGGAGATATAAATCTAAATACCAATCTGGATGAAAATGTCTTCGTGGTAGAACACCCCAAGTGAATATAACTTTACACCGATGATCACTAAAAATATTCGAGAACGAGGTGATAAAGGATCTTGTATATATCATATTTTTTGAATAGTAGATCTGATTGGCGTTCGCAGAATAGATCTATCTTCAACCGTTCTCCAGTTAAAAAGTTGATTTGGAGTTGACAGGGGGTCAATCTTCGGAAATTCTGTCAATTTCCAAAGATGGAAAATAATAATCTTTGGAAAATTCAATCGTGCCAGAGAATTTTTGTCACTTTATTTTTTTTATGCTGAACCTTGTAAGTATATGAGCATTTACATATCACATACATTTTCAGAATCAGCATAAAATTTCGCGTATTCAGAGCGGATTTCAAGTGAATCTGCATGGATTTTTGGGACTTTTTTGAGTAATTCTGTTTTCTCATCGATCTACTTCAAATACACTGACTATACTGATTTCATCATTCTGAACCGTTCTCCAGTTAAAAAGGTTGACAGGGAAGGGGGTCAATCTTCGGAAAATCTGTCAATTTCTCATCGAAAATAATTTTCATGATATGATTCGAAATCAGCTCGTCGGGATTCATTTGAGGAAAATTTGGTTATATCATTAGATTCCGTTGAGAGGTATGAATCCTTATCTTTCATAGACTAGAACCTAGACCTACAAATAGGAATTCCTAAACTATAAGACCATCGTATACACATAACAATGCACAATGTTACATATAGGTAAGTATACAATTTTCAGCGGAAGGCAAACAATTTACATTTTCCTCAGTAGGTAGCTATTTTGAAATTATCAGTCACCTTCACTTTTTGTCACACCTAGGTATATTAAATTGAACTTTTTTCAACATAGAAATTGCTCATCGAAATAGATCTTATTCATGTAATATTTTTTGTTTCAATCAAATTACAGACCTCAACATGTTTTGCTACGTACATCACTGGTGTCATTATATAGGTACTGCTAATAAGGTGGAAATTCCTATACATATTAAGACATTGTAATTACGTATAAAACTGGAAAACAGCAAATTATGAATCATAGGTAAATTAATTGTGGTATACTAGATTCGTCATATGTTATATACCTACAGTGAGAACGCAAATGCTGGATATTTTCTAAATTCTACACAGGACCGGGAAAGAAGATTGTTTGGGCGGGTCAATTTTAATATACCTACTGGGTGGCTCATTAGTGCCAAAAATATTACGGGGAATATTCACAAAATATGTTCTTTCAAATGAAACACCTTTTATATTTTTTCATAATTGAATTTCATACGATTTCCAGTCGTTTTTGCGCCGTTGCTCAGTCATTGCGATTAAAACTGAGGAATCACGATGTACCTGTTAATAAATGAATAAATGTTTCGTTTGAGTAAAGCTAAGTTTTCATGTACACGAATTATTTATTTTTCGTACAAAATCTGTCAAAAGCTGTTCAAATATATTTCGTGGCGGCAAATTTTAACTGATGGTACGAATAAATTCAAGAAGTTGAAATAAAAGCTGCTTTCCAACTGCCAGGGGTAGTAGCCCCCAGTGGAGCTTGTTACCCCTGAACTGAATCTGAAGTGACCCGCACCTGACTGGGTTTTAATTGGAACATAATTTGTCGTGATCTGTCAAATCACTTCAGGAGCTACCCGGAGCTCCTCGGAACTACTCCCTGTGGCCATTGGAAAGCGGCTAAAGTCAACTGGTCCGAAATTTTAAAGGAGAACAATGATCAGTGCGGTTATGTCTGTTTTTTTCCAGGCATATTAAAAATTTTAATGTTGAATATGGACAGCAATCTCATGATTAATAATATAAGGATAAGAACAGCCGTAATATTTTATATTTAACTGATTTTGTTAACGTATTGGAATTTTGAATTGAAGAAAAAAAGGAAAAGGGCTCGCAAACGTTTTTGGGTGAGACCCATTTTCAAACTACGAAAATTACATTACAATTACCACATCTTAATTTATGAGCTGAGGAATTTACTTGAGAAAATGGACGGTAAATTACAGGATTGACGTTGAATATTTCATTTATTCCGTGAAGTCATTTCGCACAAATGAAAACCGCTCAAAATATCATTCGTATGAAAAAGTGACATTTCTTTCAAATTTACAACGAAAAACCGAAAATTCGGATGCATGAATATCTAGCAAAAATTACATTAGTTCTCATGACTGGTGTGGCCCTTCCAGAACTTGTTGAGTGATCTAAACGAGTCTTCCTAAAGCCGGGAACAGATATGCGGTATTCGGCAATTCCCGAATACCAATTAATCGCTTTTCGGCAAGTAGCGACTAATGTGTAAGGGTTGCTCGTGGCGAATATTCGCCATGCGGTGTTATTCGGTGTTTTCCCATCGTCTGTCGGTATTTTAGGTCGAGACAAAGGAGACAATATTTGCAATTACTTTCGATACGATATTTGGCAAATACGCCGCATGTGTGTCTGCCCTGCTTGTCAATACAAATTTTGTTTACCGAGTTGCTCGGCGAATAGCGAATAATCGCGATATGCCGAATACCGCATGTCTGTTCCCGGCTTAACCGAAAACGATAGACATCGAAATAATATTAAACTAACGGAAGCACCTATGAAGAAGTTGTGAATTGTATTTTATAAACAAAGTGGAACACTCCTTCGCATTTCAAAACGCCTATTTTATGTGTTATTCCCTACTTCATCGTGAAGTGTTTTGCATTTTTACAATTTTATGATAACGAACAAAAGTCCGGGTTTTTCCATGAATTGTAAACAACGTGCTTGATGTATACTCCACTACTCCACTATCACCGAATATAAACAAGTGTGTGATATCATTAAATATAGCCACCTACATATGGAACGTAGAATATGTATGCGTAAAAATTGAACTTCTAATTTTTTTTTGAAACCTAAAACTTTTGCAATCAGTATTTATATCAAACTGATAATAAAAAATCTATAAAATAATCCAGTATTCTGCCTTAGTAACTAGTGGGTATAATTGTTGGTGGGTCTTCAACAGAAAACAACCACTACCTACCTCTACGACCGTTGACTTATATCTGTTAGATTCTTGGGAAAATTTTCTACACGAAATACTTTGCAAGAGTGTGGATAATTTGCTGACAAAAAAGTGATTTTGCTAAACAGAACCTTAGGAAATACATAGTGGAACTAAACTCTAAAACTGAATTGTTCATAATGAGGTATGACTATTCGTGCCACGGTGGGTTATGATAGCCCAAACTATGCTTCTTATCTCGCCATAGAGCAAATCACCCTTCTCTTAAGGGTTTTTGGAGAATTTTCGAAAAACGCTGATTGGCGGTTTCTAGTGGAGGTATTTCTTCGAAACTGTAGATTAGGATTGTTATTGTTTAAAATATCCTTTTTTGCTAACAGAACAAAAATTATCAACATCATTTAAAGTGTAGTTTATATTTGCAAATTTTCGAAAAACTTTGCCTAAATTAGTAAATACGATTTCCCAAAATATACTATGTGTGCCAGAAAATTTGAATCCACCTACGAATCTGTGAATTTCAAGTCCATCGACTAAAACAAAAAATTTGTTGAAAAAAATCGTAGACCCCTAAAATCACAAAAAAATATAGAATGATCAGATTCAGATGATCAGATTAATAAAGAATTTATGGAGACTATGTTTTGGAGAGATATGACGTCTGTCAACGCTAACCGATTCATAATGATAAAAATACAAAAAAATTACTAGAAAAAAGGAGTAGACCCCTAAATAATGCATTTGGGCATGTGTGCGCCTTGAAAAGAAGGTAAAATTTAATGGAAATTATTAGAAAAAATACGAAAACAAAACTTTGTTGAGAAATGACCTCTTTCAACTCCAGATGAACTTTTCAACTCGAGAACGGTTGAAGATATAGCAATTCTGCGAACGCCAATCGATTCAGAATGATGAAATTAATATACTCTGTGAATTTCACGTTGATCGACTAAAACAAAAAGTTACTCGAAAAAAATCGTAAGGGATAGACCCCTAAAAATCGTTAAAAATACGAAATCATCAGATTCACTTGAAATTGCATATGCGCATATTTCTGCTTTAAAAAAAAAGTTGAATTTTGATCAAATTATCTGAAAAATCATGAAAACTAATTTTTGTTTAGAAATGACCTCTTCCAACTCTAGATGAACTTTTCAACTCGAGAACGGTTGAAGATATAGCAATTCTGCGAACGCCAATCGATTCAGAATGATGAAATTAATATACTCTGTGAATTTTATGTCGATCGACTAAAACAAAAAGTCTCTCGAAAACAATCGTAAAATTCAATAAAAAATACGAAATCATCAGATTCACTTGAAATTGCATATGCGCATATTTCTGCATTGAAAAAAAGTTGAATTTTGAGAAAATTAACAGAAAAATCATGAAAACAAGGTTTTGTTGAGCGATGACCTCTTTCAACTCTAGATGAACTTTTCAACTCGAGTACGGTTGAAGATACAGCAATTCTGCGAACGCCAATCGATTCAGACTGATGGAAAAAGTATATTCTGTGCATTTCACGTCGATAGACTGAAATAAAAAATTATTCAAAAAAATCGATCCCTAAAAATCATTAAAAAGTACAAAATCATCAGATTCACTCGAAATTGCGTATGCGCATATGTGTGCCTTGAAAAATGGGTTGAATTTTGAGAAAATTAACACAAAAATTATGAAAACAAAATGTTACTGAGAGATGACCTTTTTCAACTCTTGACGAACTTTTCAACCCGAGAACGGTTGAAGATATAGCAATTCTGCGAACGCCTATCGATTTAGAATGATAAAAGACGATCGACTGACACAAAAAGTTACTCGAAAAAAATTGTAATCCCAAAAAATAATCAAAAAATACAAAATCGTCAGATTTACTTGAAATTGCATATGCGCATATTTCTGCTAAAAAAGGTTGAATTTTGAGAAAATCAACAGAAAAATTATAAAAACAAAGTTTTGTTTAGAAATGGCTTCTTTCAACTCTATATAAACTTTTTCAACTCGAGAATGGTTGAAGATATAGCAATTCTGTAAACGCCAATCGATTCAGAATTATGGAAATAGTATATTCTGTGGATTTTACGTTGATCGACTAGAACAAAAGTCACTCGAAAACAATCGTAATAGGTAGACCCCTAAAAATCAATAAAAAATACGAAATCATCAGATTCACTTGAAATTGCATATGCGCATATTTCTGCATTAAAAAAGGTTGAATTTTGAGAAAACGAACAGAAAAATTATGAGTGAGGACCTCTTTCAACTCTAGATGAACTTTTCAACTCGAGAATGGTTGAAGATATAGCAATTCTGCGAACGCCCATCGATTAAGAATAAAAAAATTATAGTAGGTATATTCTGTGAATTTCAAATTATTTTGACGTTGAATATCTATCGTAATGAATAAATTTTGTGGCGCAATCTATTCACAAACTGCTGAACTGACTCGATCAGTGAAGAGCGGCAATTTCTTATGAATGTGTCGGGTTTTGTTACATTGCGTCAAATTCTTATTTCGAGTTGTTTTCCTCAACAACGATGTGTATAAACTTGTTTTATGTTAGATTCTCAACTATTTCAAAGGGTCTTCTTGTTGAAATAACAGAGAAACGTTCGTTTTATCAATTTGTTGATATCTGGAATGAAAAGTCACGAATTTTTTGAAAAAACTCATTCCAGATATATCCAATGAGCACTCTCCACTATATTCCAAATACCTACTAAGTGTCACCAATTCACTGACCAACGCAATGCAAGCTATCAAACGGCCACCTCAAGCATTACTTTCCGCGTTAGGAAGGGGAGTCGATTCAGCATAATTATTATTATCGCTGAACATTATGGTCATCAATGCGATCGAGTTGACTGAATAGACGACCTTGAAAAATGGAAATTCAGTTGAATAACGCACGACAAAGCTATTGCGGTCGCAAGTGGAATCTTAACTAAAATATGCGCAATAAATAATTTTTCAGGAAGGATTATTACACGTAGATACATGCATGTTTGGTACAGGAAATGAATACCCGCTATGACTCACTGATTCGCAAATAGGTAGGTAGTCTCCGGAAATTGATTAGTTTGATACCTATCTGAAATTACTGCTGATTTTAACGTGTATGAATACGAATGCGAGGTAAACGAGAATGTTTTTTATGGTTTCCAAATTTCGAGAATATGTTGAAATTCTTCGAGAAAAGTCGAACTTTCAAGAGTACTTACCACCATATTATACGTGAAATGTCCTTACTTTCAAATAAGTCACTAGAAAATCCCAAAGTTTGAAAGTATTCGATAAAAGAATCATTACGTTGCTCCATTTGGTAGGTATAATTTGCAGTTTCAGTAGCGAAAACTGATATGCAGTAGTGTTTGAAGAAATAACCCCTCCACACATTTCCACAAATTGGAAAAATGCTCTTCTTCCACCAAATTCATACTCAGATCCACCATCCAGTTTATGTTGGAAGTGTGCGCAGAATCCATTCGCTCTTGTGAATCACTGAATTTTTCCTTTATTTTTGACTCGAAGTCATCTTCGATTTTTCGAACTCTCCGAATTATCAAGAAACTTTTCTTCCAGGTTTTTTGAATTTTCTTGAAGCTTTCCTTCCAATCTATGCGAGTTTTCTAGAAGCTTCACTTGTAGATTTTTCTTCAAGATTTTCTTCTAGATTTTTCTAGAATATTCTAGAAGTTCTTCTTTCAGATAATTTGAGTTCCGTTGAAGTTTTTTCTAACTCACTGAATTTTTTGAAAGTTTATCTTCCAGGCCCTTTGAATTTTGTAGAAATGTATCTTCCAGACTCACCGAATTTTGTTGAAGTTTATCTTCCAAGGATTCAGTAGTTTCGTCGAGTTTATTCATTATAGAGCTCGAATCGATTCCAGGCAGTGGGAATAACAAAGTTTCAGGGTCTTTTCCCTCTTCAATCAGTCCTTCTGCTAGTCTTTTCTGAAGTACAGCCTTCTTTCCAGTTGTTTTTAACTCTCTTTCCTCTAGCTCCTGCTTCAGTTCACTGACCTTCAAATCAACCAAGCAAACTCTCCTCGAAAACATTTTGTTTTTCCATTGTCTTTAGCCGAGATATTAGTCTATTTATCTCACACAAAAAGTTTTCAGTTCATTATCGCGCGATGCGCAAAACTGTCTACTTATTCACATACAATTTTTTTACACGGCGAACACTTATTTATTTTAAACATCCGGTTTCTGACACCAAATGTTGTGAAAATATATACACCTAACAAAACTCCTAGTAATTTATTTTAAACTCAATATAACTAATTATAACTGTTTTGATTTATCTTCACTGTAAGTACCTAACTCTCGAACTATATGTGCCACTGGTAAAATTTGGCCTCATTTATTACTTGAACTGAACGCTTTTTTTTTTCAGCTGCTAAACTGAGCGATGACGTCGAAATCATCCCTTCGCAGCCGAGTCTCTATGGGGATCAACCAATTATCGATACTGGAGTTATTGGAGAGGGACCGTTCTATTCCAATCCATTCGGTGGCTTTTTCGAAAATATTGAAGGTAAGCAAGGTTTTGTGAAAAAATAGATCGTGAAACTACAAGAAATAAAGTGATATTGTCGATTATTTATTTTGTAGGATTACTTTTCGAAATACCACATTGATTTAGAATATTTTTTTCTGCAAAAACTGCAAAAATCGCGATAATATTGTAGTAAAACTGCACTAACTAATTTTTCTAATTTATTTAAAACACTATTTGAAACAATTATTCACTAAAACATTTACTTCACTATTTTATTTCTACGGTGTCAGTCTCTATCTGCGAACTCTGGGACTGTAACTAACTCTCCCTATCTAGCTTATATACTCCCAAGCAGATTCCATCCACGACTCTCGATTATTCGGGAGTATAGAACATTTCATCTAGATGGCTCTTCGAACAGTATCGAAGCGATCGATTTTATTCCAGCTTGTTCTCGGCGATTCGCGGGCCAGCAGATATGCTGTCGTAGTTGAACGAGGGTGC
The DNA here is from genome assembly GCA_958502065.1 of Chrysolina americana. Lineage (NCBI taxonomy): Eukaryota > Metazoa > Arthropoda > Insecta > Coleoptera > Chrysomelidae > Chrysolina > Chrysolina americana. Next base: position 72,489,505 of record OY293415.1, on the reverse strand, counting down.
ATAATTAATTAGATCAGGGCCGGTCTCGGGGTCGGTCTCGAAATCGTTACAATATCATCCAAGTAAAGTTACTTGATTCACTTCAAAGAATATAGGTGTCAGAGGGATTCTCTCAAAATTAATCACCAGGGAACAATTCACTATTGTATTGGAAAAATACTTGATGAAAAGAGAATAGCGACATATGGAGTACCGCAGGGAACAGTTCTTTGGCCACTACTTCTCAATATATACCCGAATGAATTCCTTTCAATGAAAGTGAAAGGCGACATTGTCAGCTTTGCTGACGATACCGCAGTTTTTTATGAAATCACGGTTAGTTGAAACTGAAGCGAACTGGTCCTAGGGCCATAATGAACTGTATTATATCAATAAAATACAATAACAACGATGGCATTATGATAGATACACGAATAGCTATTGAAATCACTACACACTGTTTTTTTTCTAGGTATGATGGAAAGACTGAGGCAACAGATGAATGCCATTTTCAGACGCTTTCCCGGAATTGGTTCTGGTAATTCTTCGGATGAAAGTTTCGACTTCCCAGTCCTTGAAGGGGGCCTGCCATCACTACCTAATTTCCCATCGCTCAATCCTATTGATCTAGGAAAAGGAAATACAACATCAGTTACCAAGGTGGGTACAGAACTCGCGCCTATTAGAGGATATTTGATGAAAGATCCACGATTGTGGATAATTTGGTGAAAATAATTCTGCCGAACAGAACCTTAGGAAATACATGGTCGAACTAGACTCTAAACTGAATTATTGTTTGTAGTGGGGTGTTGGTGCCACTATAGAAAATATTCTAAAGGGTAGTTTATAAACTGCGATTTTTGGAAAATTTCAACTGGCTGAATCAGTATGATAGGATTGCCCAAAATATACTTTTTGTGCCACCATAGAGAAAATTTTAATCAACTTTTAAGGTTACCTAGTTTGTATCTGTGATTTTTTCAAAAAACTTCACTGAAGGGGGGGCTTCAGAATTATGAAATTAATAGTATTTTCTGTGGATTTTAAGTCTATCAACGAAAACTAAAAATTTCTCAAAAAAGTGCTAAGGGGTACTTAGACCCCTAAAAATCATAAAAATTACAGAATGATCATATATATACGCATATGTTTACCTTCAAAAAAATGTAGATACTTACGGAAATTGATAGAAAAGTTATGAAAACCAACTTTTGATGAAAAATTACTTCTTTAAACTCTAGATGAACTTTTCAACTCGAGAACGGTTGAAGATAGAGCAATTCTGCGAGCGCTAATCGATTCAGAATGATAAAATTACTCGAACAATGTCTTGAGGGGTAGACCTCTAAAAATCATGAAAAATACAGAATCAACAGATCCAATTGTCTTTTCTCGCCTGTTTCAAAATAACCGACTATGTTGTGGGGTTAGGTCTAATGGCAAGAATATCCAGATAATTTTTTCTGTTATACATTTTCATGGCAGATTTTGAAATAACAGAAATTATCACGAATTCTAAGTAAAAAATATATTTTTTTATTTCTGAAAAAATCACTGGAATAAAATATTTGATTTGAATTTTTTCTATAGTGGCCCAAAACGTATGTTTCGAGCAAGCATAAGCTACTGTTTCAACGAAATATCTCAACTGGTCAGCAGAGTTTTTCAATAAATCACAAATTAAACTACCCTCAAATGGAAGTGGACTTGAATGTTGAATGTAGTGGCAAGGTTTTCCTCCATAGATATCTTTTTTGTATTATGATTTCGATATTCGCAGTACAAGTGTCTGGAATCATCAAAATACGCCTAACAAAAATTGAATTACCATATCGATCCCTGTCGATGAATTCGATGTTTTGTAACGAAAAATATTTCACAATGCGTTTATGAACGTAGTTTAGTTTAGTTTTCCCGTATAAACTTCTTTCGTTTGGGGTTGTACATTGTACACACCAATGACCACTATAGGTACAGTTTTTGGTAAGAAAATCTCTTGATGAATAATAAATCCATGATTAGGTTTTTCCACTGGAATTGGAGCATATCATATTACTACTCATAGAATGATATAACCGCAGAGAAAACCATACGTTTCTGACGGACGATAGCTCTGAATGTCTGGGTGATTTCCTAGAGTAGCTCTTTCAGAATAAATAATGGTCTTATCATCTTTGCGGTGGACTGACTATACAGGGTGTTACTTAAATACGTGACCAAACCAAAGGAATGATCGTTTGAATGATTTTGGCACCCTGAACACGAATCCGAAGGAATTTCGGGAAAATTTTCCCCCATAGTATAACTTTCCGGAAAATGGGTGGTTTCATCGCTGCTGGCGTGCAGTGTATATCACGTAGGATGACCCCTCTCGTCCAGAGAGTTCAATTCAATGACTTTTCATGACTTGTCGTCAAAAATTACATAAGATACAAAAGGGTGTTTCCATGAGACGTGAAACACACTGTATATTTCCTCCTGACTTTTTTTGTCATTCCAGGTTATCGATGGACACAAAGTGGTGATCAACGAAACCGAATATAAAAAAGAGGATGACTTTGGTGGCGCTTTCTTCAAGGTTCGAATCATCGACGTTCAGCCGAACGAGGAAGGACTAACTACCGACAAGAACGCTGAAGAAATCACGCCTAGCTCTGTCGCTTCTAAAGATACTGAAAGCGTGGAGAGCAGCATAGAAAACGAAATCCCCAAGAGCACCGGGGACCCTTCACCTGTTCCCGAAAAACTGAGATCAGCTTAGAAGTTATATTTACCGAGAGATGGCGTTGTGAGAATGATAGTGTATTTTGTTTTTTGTCATTATTGGGGTATATTATTTAGTTTTCATTGTGTTAAATTAGAGAGCGGATATGTATATTCTTTTACAAATAAATAGTTTACATATATTCTTGCATTTATTTATTCGAATTTCAATATTTTAATTTTTTAATAGATGTAAAAAAAATTATTAATAACAATAAAGTTTATGCAAAATACAATAAAAAGAAAGTGGAATACACCAATTTTTTTAAAAATATGAAAAAACGGTTTGACGATACCCGCGAAGTTTAAAACTTCTCGCCCCTATAACTCTTTTGTTTTCGGAGATAATGGAATGAAATTTGGAGAATCGGGTTAAGGCATAAAACTGCACTTTTTTGACAGAAAACTCAACTTCATGCAAATTCCGGATTCACCGGAAGTGACATACATTTTAGATTTTTAAATGGGACACACCTCGATATGGTATATTTTCAGTTTTTTTGTCTCCACATGACAAGAATACGACCATGTATCATTCGTTACTTTTTGTGACCATTTTTTTCTACTATTAATTTTTTATTGTAGAATTTTTATGCTGCCCAACTATAGAGAATGGCAGTATCTACAAAATTGTGAATTCGTGACAATCAGGCTAAAACTTTTTCATAAAATACCACATATAATCAGTAGTAATACTATAAGTACTTCAAATTAATCAGGTTATACATCGATAACTTGTTGCATAATTATAAAGAGTGTCAGTTTGACAGTTTAAATAATCCGACCGCGAAGCGGGAAGATTATTCTGTCAAACTGACACTCTTTATAATTATGCAACAAGTTATCGATGTATAACCGTATTTATTTTGAAGTACGTATTGTATTTGGTACGATTATTTTTTGAGTAAATTAAGTAAATATATAAACAATTTATTAATTTGGTGCAATGAAAGTTACAATTATTATATACTACGCTTTTTTTCTAACTGAGTTATTTTCGGCGCAGGAAACGTGGCCACTGCTCATTGAAGTGCTGGAAATACTGGAGGTGTTATTACTTGAACCTGCAGCGTTGATAAAATTGAATCTCATCTTATTTATTATGTTTTGGTGATGTTGTTCATCTATCTGTAGGTAGGGTTTGATAGAATTGCTATTACCATCTCCTGTTATTTTAATAAGTTCTTCTTCCGATACACCTGCTTTTGCCAATTGTGAAACAGCAGTGGCTCGGTGAGAATGATCGGAAAATTTTTTGTTTGTCATATTCAAAATTGCCGATTCTGCAGACTTTTTGGTCCATTTACTAATTTCATGCATTCCAATTGGCATATTTTTGTACCAGCCAAGGGTTTTTTCTTTTCTCCAGTTGGGATTTACTGTCAGAAATAACCTATCTGTTTTAATATTGATGTTTTCGCTTCTTTTCATCATTAGCTTATCTAGAAGTCTCACTGGACAACGACTCACTTCATTATGGTTAGGTACAAGCCATTTATTATTAGCACATGGTTTTGCTCCTCCCTGTGTGGTTTTGGTGAAAATAGGATTATATTGTATTCTACCAGTTGGAGTATCATCATTTCCAGTTTCTTTTTGAAAATAATGATTCAAGCATGACGCTCCTTCATTTCCTCTCCACGCAAGTTCTACAGAAACAATTAAGAAAAATTTTATTTGTAATCCTTCCGGTGTATTTTCATCCCACGCTTTGATCATTGCTATGTACTCGTTATCTTTAAATGCTGATGCACTAACCTTTCTCTTGTCCGGTAACATTTGAAGTTCCCTTCTTTTTGAATTTCTTGCGTTTCGTGCGGCTAAAAATATGGGACTAGAGAATGGATCAATTACTCTATTAAACTCCTTCATATATTTTTCTTGTACTTGTTTTGCCGTAATGTTCCACAACGTTTTAACCACATTTTTTTTATAATTTTCTACATTATATTTTCGCATATTGAAAGCCCAATCTTTCAAAATGGACGCTATCATTTCAGTGGAAATTGATTCATTTAGCACATAGTTTCTTTCACTGCAAAACGTAAGAAATTGTTTCCATACGTACTTTTTTGTTTTCACTGTATCATGAGGCTCAGTATTTTGTATACTTTCGTCTATTGCATTTGAGGATAAATCTCCGAATCGACTCATTTTTGAACAACTTTTGATAAACGTCACAATTTGACAGTTCTGTTTGTTGTATATTGATGTCGATGTGGTTACTATGAAAATGAAATTATTTTAAAATTTTCGATTGGTGAAGCTACTCTATGTATAATCAGGGATTATCGAAATTATACGAGGTAACTTAACTAAATTGGACATTCTGATTGGTTGAAAATCATACGAAAAAAATTATCTGTTTTCGAACTCACGATTTCATTTTCGCTGCAAAGTAGTACTTTTCTGCATACATTTGCGTGCGCAAAGTAACACTTTTCCGCACGCCGTGATTTTCTATTATTATTGTTTTGTAATTGTTTGTTGTGTAGTTCTTTCTATCAAGTTTTATTGAAAATTATTCAATAAGTTATATTATTTTTTGTAGTTACTGCCTTTCTCCAAAGTTGGGGGCAGTATGGATACGCTCAAATAACTAAATTTCAGTCCTAAAAATACAACTTTCCTGTTTTTTCGGTCAAAATGGTTCATCTATGTGAAGTTGAATTTTAAAATTGTTCCTTCTTTTTTTTTAAATGTCAACATGATGGCTCGTCGGGTTTGAAAAAACGAGAATTCTATTACGAATAATTTGATATCACGCACTATCTATATATATATATATATTAGGTTTTAAGAAAACTTTTGATGAAATACTGAAATATAACGTTTGAACTTTCCTTATTGAGATTAAAATAAGATTTAAAACCATCGAGTAACCTGTGACAAACACAACTGAAACAAAATCATTAAGTTGTTGCGGTAAAAATTGACGTGTCGACATATATTTGACATCTCTTCTGCGTCAGTTATAGGTGGTTATTGTGTACTTCATTGATTGTTTCAAAAACATCGAAAATAACAAAATATTCATACAAGAACTGAAAATATATGGTAAGTTATTACTTTTTGGAGAGAGCTATATATAGTAAGCAAAATTCAACCGATGCTGCACGTCTCTATATACGCACAGAGATATCCTGATCGGAGTCACCCAAACCAGCACTATTTTTCAAAAATGCGAAATGAGCCTGATTCTGCCTGATAAAAGTTCACTAACCATTTTGCCTAGATTTGATGGTTATGTGATCATAAAAGAAGGATGAGTTTTTTTCCTAAAAAATTGCGTTTTTAATAAAGAAAGAGTGCGAAACTGGTCAATTAGGGTGTGCACATTGTGTTACTTTAAAGAAGGAAGAATTTTGAGTGTTTTTCCGCGGTAGAAATGTGTCCTAAAAAATGCCAGTAATCACTCAAAAAGAGGCCCATATCTCCGAAATTAATTGAGACCGCCAAAAATTTCATTTGGATTTTTTGTTTAGGCCAAACTACGTAAGTTCAGAAAAAATTGTTGATAGCTTGTGGCTAAAAAAAAATGGGGTTAGGTGGAAAAAGGTGGGAAGTAATTGAAACTTCACGAGGTTCTTCAGGGATGGTTAATCGACATTTTCTCAAGTTTTGGACCTCGAGAACCTTTTGCGAAAAAAGTAGGGGGGGGGAAACAGCAAAATTTTTGACCTCTCTCCGGTTTTTCCTCGATTACTTTTTTCTCTTACGTCCTACGGAAAAAACATATCGATACTTTTTTGTAGAGCGTAAAATTTTATACAAATTTGACTAAAGAAACATGTTTGTATGTGAATTCGCTATCGTGATATGGCACGTCAAAAAAAAAGGTCATGTTTCAAAATTTGCTAAAAAATGACAAAAAATGCAAAATTACAGCTTATTTCATCTGTTATACCCGAATTATGATGAAATGTTGTGGTAATTATGGTTCTTTGTTGAAGTCACCAACTTTGGACACCCCACTCCTCCTTCCCCAACCCAACCCCAATTCTCAAAAGCTAACTTTCTGATGAAAGCCAACCATACCTATTCACATCATTTTGGTATTGATATCAGTTACTTTTCGGATCGATATCCCCCCGTTCCCCTACATAATTATCCCAGCCCGACACTCTCTTGTTCTTGGGAGGAACGACTTGACACCTGGTGGGCAAGCAGGGGTGGGGGTTATCTAAAGTTGGTGATTTCAAGTAGGAATTATAATAGCAACTACATTTCATCATAATTCTTGTATAACAGGAATTCTGCATTTTTTGGCGAAATTTGAAAAATTACCTATTCTTCCAAGTGCCATATCTCGGTGAAAAATTGACACACAAACATGTTTGGGGCAACAAATTGGTAGGGAATTTGACGATCTACAAAAAAGTAAAACGACGTTTTTGCTGTAGAACATAAGGCAAGAAAGTTATTGAGGAAAATCCACACCAAGGTCGAAAAATTTGCAGTTCCCCCCCCTACTTTTTTAGCACAGGGTCCTCGAGGTCCAAAACTTGAGAAAATGTTAATCAACCATCCCTGAACAACATCTTAAAGTTTCATTAACTTCCGACCTTTTTCTATCTGAAACTACCTGTCGACTGAACTAATTAGTTATATAACGGCGAATTTTACCGAAATAATAAAGCGCCGATATTGGTCCGCCCATACAAATTGACACTTCATGGAGGAAGGAATTTCCAAGAATGGTTTAGTTTCAATTGTTGGGTGGGGATTTTAGGGGGCAGAATTTAGGGCCCTATAATGTTTGACGGTCCCCTGACAAGGGCTAGATAAAAGTTTCCTCGCGCAGGAAATTTACCATTTTTTGGACGAGGTTCCGTTACTATAAATCGTGTTGGATTATTTCATATACCGGGTGGCTACGGAAGTATTGCCTACGGAATATATCAGTTATTGTATGAAGTAGGTTTGTGAAATTTGGAGCGTCGATATAATGACATAAGAGCTAGAATTTGAGCATATTGGTATGTCAAAGTTAACTTCCGGTCTGACCGGAAGTAACATCAACTTTCTTATTTTAAATGGAAACCCTAATTTTTTTTCTTTTTGCTTTATTCAGCATTCAATTCCCTTTCTAATGACATATCACAAGTTGGTATCTAACCAGAAACTAGATCAGAAAAAAATTATTATTGAAATTCACCGAGTAGGCCGTGGAAGCAAAATGAAAGCCAAAAATTGAAAAGTTGGCTATGGAAACCATACGTCACTTGATAACAGTTGCTACTACTGTGATATTTTATTTTCATTCGTCGGCGTTATAAAAAGCCGCCAAAAAAAATATTGGAAAAATTGGGAAAAAAACAATACTCTGTAGATCCATAACTTAAATAGGAACATACAACTTTTTCTTGCCTGTACTATTCAGCATAACCATTCCTTTCTAATGATATAATAGAAAGTAATTTTTTGAAATGAAATATCAAAAAATCCAATTATTATTATTCAAATAACAAAAAAACAGATTTATCGAAAAAAAAAATTCAAATTGATAGGATTAAAGATAAAATAAATTCAAAACAAATGTTCGAAATGCATTCCCTCAGCGTCAATACATTTATTGACTCTGGTGATATTTTCATGTAAAACGTTTCTCAACATTTGGGGCGTGATATCTTGGAAAGCTCTACGAATTTTTACTTCTAGCTCATGTAGAGTTGTAGGCTGTGTGGAATACACCCTATTTTTAAGATACCCCCATAGAAAAAAGTCGCACGGAGTAAGATCAGGTGACCTTGGTGGCCACCTGACTGGACCATGGGTTGTTATAAGTCTCTCTTGAAAGCGATTTTGAAGATAATTTCTCGCTATTCTTGAATTATGCGGAGGGGCGCCATCTTGCTGGAAGTACATTCTCTCAGTTATTTCCGCTGGTAGGTTGTTAATGAATTCCGAAATTTCATTCGTTAAAAAATTAAAGTATCTCTCTCCGGTTAGTTGGCCTTGAAAAAGAATGGGGCCAACAATATGAGTTCCAACTATTCCTGCCCAAACATTCACACCAAATCTCTCCTGGAAGCCACCTTGTCGAAACCGGTGCTCGTTTTCTATCGCCCAGTACCTGTAACAAAAGACCGTTCACACTTTTAGCACTTTACACTTCGACTATCGACAATAATCCAAATAAAGTACAGTACGTACCTTGTATTATTCCTCTTAAATAATCCATTGTTGGTAAATCTTGACTCGTCCGTAAACAAGATATAATAGTTAAATAGGTGATTCTCAGCATTTTGTCGAAGAAACCAATTACAATATTACAGGCGCCTTTCACCGTCATTTTCATACAAATGTTGATGCAACTGATACTTGAAGGATTTAAATCGATGTTTTTTCAAAATTTTCCTAGCAGAGTCCTTACTTATAGCTAATTCGGAGCCAATCTGCCTTGAGGAAATTGTGCTATCATATTGTACTAAAGCTAATACATTAATTTCAGTTTCCTCATTAATAACAAATGCTTCTTGGTCTTCGTGAACATCAGGCTCAGTTCTTAATTTTTCTTCAAGCCTCTGGAAATACCTTCTTGACGGTTGCTGCCTCCCTGGATATCGCTCTAAATACAATCGTGCAGCGGCATAAGAATTTTTCAAACATTCACCATAAATGAGAAGCATGTCAATTTGGTCGGTTCGTGAATAACGGGGCATTTTTTGAATATTCCACTAACTGATTTCGATTTCCAAACCCTTTTAAAATGGCACAATCAAAAACACTACTTCGAACGTCAAAATAATATGGATAGCAGCGTTCGTGAGAGCTCTCGTTTCTTTTTTGTTTCATTCCAAAATACATCTTAATCAGCCTACTTGTTAATATTTTGGTTCGAATGATTATTGCAATGGAATGATTATTCTGAATAGCACAAACATCGTCCATAGGTAGATATTAGAATATCTATGGACGATGGCACAGACCAAGTACGTTTATGTTCCTGTTTAACCTAGAACCTACAGGATATAATTTATCATTCCACATTATTTTTAATGTTATTTTTGCGTATGGCGATAATCTGTTTTGTTATTTGAAGTATAATAATTGGATTTTTTGGTATTTCATTCCAAAATATTACTTTCTATTTTATCATTAGAAAGGAATGGTTATGCTGAATAGTACAGGCAAGAAAAAGTTGTACGTTCCAATTTAAGTTATGGACCTACAGAGTATTGTTTTTTTCCCAATATTTTCAATATTTTTTTTGGCGGCTTTTTATAACACCGACGAATGAAAATCAAATATCACAGTAGTAGCAACTGTTATCAAGTGGCGTATGGTTTCCATAGCCAACTTTTCAATTTTTGGCTTTCATTTTGCTTCCACGGCCTACTCGGTGAATTTCAATAATAATTTTTTTCTGATCTAGTTTCTGGTTAGATACCAACTTGTGATATGTCATTAGAAAGGGAATTGAATGCTGAATAAAGCGAAAAGAAAAAAAATAGGGTTTCCATTTAAAATAAGAAAGTTGATGTTACTTCCGGTCAGACCGGAAGTTAACTTCGACATGTCAATATGCTCAAATTCTAGCTCTTATGTCATTATATCGACGCTCCAAATTTCACAAACCTACTTCATACAATAACTGAGATATTCCGTAGGCAATACTTCCGTAGCCACCCGGTATATATATCAACAAAAGATGGTGCTGCACCACACAACGTGAGGTGATATAGGATTGTTTTCACTTTATATCTTTGTTTCTTTATAAAAAACGTTTCAGGTCATTACGTCTCTAGATTGTTTTACAGGATCTATTAAAAACAAGGTTCATGATGTACTTCCTGCCACACGACTTTGAATTAATTAGAGAATAAAATAAAGGCAGGATTTCATAGAATTACACAGACACTTGAGAATGTAATGAAAATTTTACATATGATACATGGTTGTAGTCTAAATAATATGGGTATATAAGAGGTGTCCCATGTAAGCAGGTATCGAAAGTCTATGTGATTTTCTGTGAATCCGTAATTTGCATGAAGTTGAATTACTTGTCAAAAATGCAGTTTCATGCATTAAACAGAACCTCCACATTTCATTATCTACGAAAATAAAAAAATTATAGGAGCGGTGTCACCTGCTTCCATGTATGTTTTATTCTTTTTTAAAATTGAACAAGATGATAATATAAACTAAATGAGTTAACTGTAATGAAATATATCATTAAAAATAAATTTCGATGAGACTCTTGAATCCATTTTTTCATTTATTTTTTGAAAGAAATCAATCAATCAATTTTATATGATTTGAAATAATTTATTTTTGGGACCTCTTGTTGTTCTAACTTCATTTTTCACTGCGACATTATTTTTATTCCATGTATTATAAATGATCGTTGAATATTATATTAGTTTGATGTTTATAGATATTAATCAATGTTGTATCCAAATAATTGTCTGATGTCATTTTCGTTGATTCTTTGTACAGAGCTTTTCAGTAGGATATAAATTACTCTTTCTATATACGATTACCAAAAACCATTTCTAAAGAACCTCAAGATTTCTGAGGAGGGATTTCAGGACTCCTTTCCAAGCCAGAATTCAATTGAGACTATTAATAAAAAAAAAAGAATGTCGATGGTTTTTATGTCCATGAATGTTTCGAGATACTTGAATTTCAATAATAAACTTCGTAATTTCCTGAACAGAAATGCCATTTGTTTGTTCCATTTCAGATGAATGTCAAGCATAACCCTCAAGTACTGGATACATCAGTTTTTTCAATTCTAGTAGCATCTTCAAGTATTACAGTGGTCCTAATTATTGTATAGTTCGTTTTTTAGAAGTATGTTATAATCAAGCCAATTTTTAATCTCCAATGTGGTTTTGGTTTGTAATTCGATCCAGTTTTTTTCTCCATATATTACTGTATCATCTGCAAAACTATGAATGTCACCTATAAAGGTCATCATGATAGATAGTAATAAAGATGGTCCCAAAACTGTACCCTGTAGCACACCAAACTGAAAGACTTTTGTTCACTTCCTGTTTCATCAATTTCAACAAATTCATTGATGGTCGTTTTTGGTCAACTGTATCAAAAGCTTTAGCTATAGGTCCAAAAAAACATCCAATGCTGAATCTTGATTTTCAAGACGTTAATATATTATTAGTCGGAAAGCATACTCGTTCGAAACGTGTTTTTTAATAAAAAAAAATCCATACTATATATCAGAATTTTCTCAAAAATATTAGTTAAACTTCATATCAGTGAAATAGGCCTGTAATTTTCAGCTTCCAATTTATCACCACATTTTAATATGGGTTTGATAATGACCACTTTAAGAGATTTTTTAATTTGACCTGAATAATTTAAGATGAACTTCATCAGATGAGTAATACTCATATACATTTTATCAAGAATGATTTTTTATTTTAATCAGTAATAAGTAAGAGAATTTTAAGCCGGACACTGTATCTGATAAAAACACATTTTATGTTGAATATATTTCTATTAGCTGCAGAGCAGGGATGTAAGATGAAGGGTAGTTGTGTTTTTTTCATCTGACCCCCTGATCATCAATCATTTTTTCAAAAAAGGGGGGCTGCGTTTGCGATTCGCGTAAAAACAAGAAGTAATACAAAACAACTCGTATTTTAATTATATTTTGTTAACAGAAGTTATTCTTCTTGAACAACAGTCGTTTTCTCAGAAACATACAACCCATCTAAAAATTTACGGATATCCTTGTTTTTGACGGTTGTGGACTGTTGAATGAGGGCAGCTGACCTGGATACATCTTCCAGAGAGTTTCCTTCGATGATCAGCTCATCCTTCTGTTTCTGGGAGTTGGTGACTGTTACACCTGGAGCCATTTTCACTCTGTAAAAATTGATATCGTTGCAATTATAGTACATAGATACTAAGAGATAATTAATTAATTGTTTATAGACGGATTAATGAAGGAAAACACAGAACAAATAATACTAGAGGTCCAATCTAAGCAGAAAAATTGTATGCACATTTTTGAACTCTTCAAGGTGGTTTATCAGCAAATACATTTTGACAGTTGAGGAAAATAAACATAATAAATAGCTTATCTATGACATTGAATCCTTTCCTGATTTAATTAAAGAGTTCCCTAAAATTAATTTTGCAATCAATCTCTTCCTGATCATGTCACAGATTCGATAATGAGATTGTCCAATAGGAGAATTGCAATGGTTATTTGTAGTAGGTATTTTATTTCATTTGTAGAACAAAAATATTCTTCAGGAAACTTCTCTTCCAAATTTCCTGACATGAAAATCACATTATTGTGTTACTGAATAGTCTTATCAGAAACACTGTTGCTTACTCATACATTCATGCTCCACCATTTGAGTATTAAACCACTTAAAAAACGAGCAAATTTGATGCATTGTTCATCTTGAAACTTTTTAACATGATGTCAGACTCTCATTATTTCTAAAACTAAGTACTTTCATTACTTGTATGTAGTTCGAATTCAAAATCATTTGAATGTACTCAGAAATTAGTAATCGATAGACAGTAAACAAAATTATTATAATTAATAATTTATAAAACAGGAAGGCAAAACAATTAAATATTCCTCTTAAGGAACGTTTCAAAGTCTTACCCAGACATGAATAGAAAATGTCAAATTATTTTTTTATAAAGGTGAATGCTGGTGAATGAACCATACTTTTACTTTTTTGATTTGTATTCAATATAAGGCATCAATACTGTATAAACAGTTGTTATCAAAAAATTTATCAACTTGGGGTTTTATAACATTAGAAGAAATTCAAACTTATGACAAATAAAATAGGTGATAAAGATTTAAGTTACATAATTTGAAGACTGTTACTCATTCTTCACATTCATCATGCTGAATGAAAACAAAATCTAAAATGATTGATAGATGATTCAAAACATAAATTGAACACAATTAATGTGTCTCAAGGATTAAAAACGAACTAAAATTCAAAATTGTTAACCAGTACGTTAAACTCCAATTTAAAACAATTTGAGGCTGATATTAAATCTGAAGTTAGTGAAACAATCCTTGATGTATACATTTTGAGACTATTGAAAATTTTGAAAGGTCCATTGAAAGTTACCTATAGGGCCAAACTATAGAGTTGTTTGAATAAAGGTTTACAGTAATCAGCCCTTGACTTGTAGAGTGTTTTCTGTGAAAAGATTTACCCCAAGCATTTGATAAAATGCCAATGAATTTCAGAGAAGCACAAAATTTGGGCTCACTGTCTAGAACTTTATCATGCATCTCATTTTATAGATTCTAATATTAATGATTCATTGACACTCATGAATAACTGACAACAGGGATGATCATGTTGCATGCATTCATTTAAGTTTTGTTAGGATAACCTCTACAACTCATTTCAGAATTTCCTTTTGGCTTTTCAATAATATCCTCTCATAAACATTATAGAAATCTTTTTATAGCACATCAAAAAATGTACTGTAAGAAAAATAGACTGTAGTTTCTCAAGGAGCCTTTTAACTATGAAGTTTTCTGTAAGAAATTACTGGTCATTTATGAAGGTACAACTTCTTTTATAACTTGTATTCGTTTTGTTTAGTTTTCATGCAAGTTTAAAGCAATTTTATGTCAATTTTCACTATATCAACTCTGCAAGGTAATCAAGGTTATTGTTCATAATGCAACTACAAGAACAAAAAATCCAAAAAAGTAATCATTATACAACACAAATCTGGATATTTTGTTTGTTGCTCATCACCCAAAGAACCTCGTGTAGGAACACTTAATATACATTCTTCCGAAGCAAAATTTTAATGAAAATATGTATATGTGCACCTAATCAGAATGATTGAACTGCATTTCATAGTGACTAAAACTATTGTCAAGGACTCATTTACTTTGCTCTTTCAAAAAGACTGGTACTCACCTCCTGATGTATTTTTCACCCAAGAAATTCCTAATTTCAATAATGGAATTGTTTTCTGTGGTCACACAATTGATAGGGAAATGAGCATAAACTGCTCTCATTTTGTATTGATATCCTTTCGTAACACCTTTCAACATGTTTTCTACGTGGGAACATACAGTCCTGACAGCAGCCAATTCCTTTTTCGTTCCAAACCATTTTTCTACTCTCAGAGTACTGGAGTTGACCATACGAATGTCCAAAGCTAAATGCTTGAAGGAACGTTTCAAGGTGCCTCTGGGTCCTTTAACAGTGATTGTGCGAGATTTAGTGGTAACCGTAATTCCTTCGGGAATTTTTACGGTTTGGTTCGTAACAATCTGCTTCATTGTGACCTAAAACAAAATTATAACATAAATACAATGCATTTGGCCTGTTGGTATATCCACTTTATAATTCAAAACATAACCTGTTCAACGAGTGGAAAATTGAAAAATATTTCAAAAAGTTGATGGATAACGTACTTAAATCTACGATAGTTTCAATATTTTACAAAATAATCTAAAAATTGAACAGATGATGATAGAAATTACCAAATATATTTTTCCAAACTTACACACTTCCCGCAACCACGCGACAAAAAAGAAAGAAATCTTAGACGAACTGTCACATGTCATAATAGTTTATTTTTTGTTGTTCTATGCAAAGCCTCCAAATCCGAAAATGTCCAACAAGGCTCGAACAGTAAAGCGATCTTTGGGTTGGTCTTATAAGCGAAATTTATTATCGTTAAAAATGTACTTGGATTATGAATGGAATCGAGTTTTTACAAGGGGGAAAAGTTTGAGTATTTTTTAAAGAGCGAAAATAAAATTAATGATACGGAAAGACAAAAGAAAGTTTCAACAATCCGGGCTTTTTGAAATTTGACGGCGAATAATCTGCTTTCAAAGCTGAAGGAAAACCCCAAAAAATCTTCAGTTGAACTGAAAATTACGGACAAGGATATTTAAGATTGAAAAGGAATTATGGTTATTTGTTCCCCTATTTTCAATGGTTTTGTCAACAATTTTTATTTCTCTATCTGAAAATAAGTGATTGTGTTTTGATTAAAAGACTTGTAAAATGTTTCAGTAAGGTGTTTCATCTACGATTTGATTTTAATGATTCAGTAATTCAAAGATATTTTTAGGAGAAAGCTCTTTGGTTCAATGGATTTTCATCGATCACCTGCAAACTTCGAACAATTTCCATTGTATCAATAATGAAAGAGTAGTTCTGAACGCAAGACAAATTTATAGACTCATTCATTTACATCGAAGTGTAGCATTTTCCCACACTCGGTGAAATTTACATTCAGTTTTGAGTATTCGTTGGCTGTTTGGATTGACATATTCCAGTGTGCATGTTAACGGCACTCAGCTACATCCGATACAAAATGTGGCGTGAATCACACTACACACTATATAAACACCTCGTTGCAAACGAAAGAACCTTTTGTATATGGGCATGTTTTTATATTCACCAAATTGCAAACTCGCCCTTTGATTTGTCAATTTGAAATTTACAGTTTTACTATTGGTCGAATGGAATCCACCACACCAATTTGGTGAATATAAAAACATGCCCTACGCCTTCAGACCAGTGCACTTTCCTCAGCACCACATATCAGGTGTAGTTCAAGTTGAATAAAGTCTTGACTGATAAATTTGATTATAGTCACTTTCCAATTGCCATAGGGAGTAGCTCTGAGTAGCTCTGGGTAGCTCCTGAAGTGATTTGACAGATCACGATTAATCATGTTTCAATTAAACCCCATTTATAAAGTCAGATGCGGTTCACTTCAGGTTCAGTTCAGGGGTAACAAGTTCTTTTTCGGTACTACCCCTGGTAATTGGAAAGCAGCTGATATATTATTACATGGTATTCTTTTCCATGGGAGTATAGCATTTTCCACAACCGGTGTGATTTTACACTTGATTTTATTTTAGTATTCGTTTGTCAAGAAGAAATAATATATTCTTCTTGTCTGTTTGCCGGTTGAATTGACACATTCATTTGTTTAATGTTCACTCGATTCAAAATGTGGTGTATATTACACTACACCACACTACACTTTGTACTCTTCGTGGCAAACGAAAGGATGACCTAATAATATTTGAGTGGCGTAATCGTAATCTTCTTTGTCTGTGTTTGTTTCCGGAAAATTTTGGAAGAACAGAAGCTAATTTCTCAGACCGAGCGAGTGTGTTTCGAACATATTTCACATTTTCATTAGGAAAATATAGGAATTAGCAATGACTGACTTTTCTCACAGTTAAGGCAGATGATGAAAATAAAGAAGAGTAAGAATGAAAAAAGAAGGAGAAAAGATAATGACTAGAAGAAGAGCGAAATAAGGACAAAAGAAGTAGAAGGGCGATAATTTGACAAGATTGGATCGCCCATGCATCGTGCACTCCATGCAGAATGCGAAGGTGGATTGCGGAGTGGGAGTTGTCACTGTCACTTTGTGTTGGATTTTATAATTTTATTGTTTAATATTATTTTTAATTTTGTTGTGAAATTTCGCGAATGTACTGTCAGTAGGTGGCTGAATGTCAAGTTTAGTGTACTGGTGATTCAATTCGATTCCAGGACCAAGTGCGATCGTGACAAAATCCTTCCTTGGGAATCTAGCTGTATACCCAATAAAGGCCGGACACTGACGTTGTTTTGTGTGCCTCGACAAAAAAAATCATCTCAAAACGAAAGCGTAAGTTTTTCAATATTTATTTACTCAATACGCCCAGAAATATATATGAGCAGGCAGTACTTAAATTACGGTACTGTAACTTTTATGTTGTTGCTG
Source organism: Chrysolina americana (assembly GCA_958502065.1). NCBI lineage: Eukaryota > Metazoa > Arthropoda > Insecta > Coleoptera > Chrysomelidae > Chrysolina > Chrysolina americana. The sequence goes on along the minus strand of OY293415.1, from coordinate 72,472,042 downwards.
TTACGTTGTGACGTCACGATGGCGTCATACCATAACAGAACTTCCGAATTAGTTCATTCAATAAATATACAAACTATCCTGGAAGTTATTATCGTTCGAGTGTACCAGATTTCATATGTTAGAGTACTGGTACTGGCAAGAATACTTTAAAATATGGATGGGTATGTAAAACTCAGTTACCTAACCCAAAATATGGTTTTCAAGTATTACTTCGGAGTAAATAGAAATCTAGAATAATTGAAATTGGCCTATACTTGAATTTTGATAATGTACTTTGCTGGTAAACTGGTCTTGAAGACGTAAGAACCATCAAATGTTCAGGTCCTCCTTAAGGCATTTTTTTTCCGAACTGAAACATTTTTCATCACTGGCGATTTGAATCTCTGTCCTGTCTCATTTGTCATACATATCAATGTCTATTTGTTATAGATATATAAGTTTGATAACTTAAAATCCTTCGATACCAACTACCTGAGCTTACTTGCATGACCTGATAACATTTGAAGGAACAAGCAGGCCTTTAACAACAGATTTACTACATAAACTATCTGTGATTATCTGTTAGTGTTTTCTGAGCGTGACCTGCAAATGACCACCAGATTTAGACATATCTTTAAAAAACAAATTCGGGAATGCTCAAGTGTATTTTTCCTAGAGAGGAAGAACAATTTACACCAGATAATCGAATTGAATTTAATGCAGTAACAATTATCAACAATTTTATGTATTTTATGGCAAATTGTGTATTGCCAAGTCTATTTCACTCTCTACGAAGTAGAGGTACCTAACAATACTTCAGCGATGTTTCTGTAAATATCAAGACCTTAGTGCTGATCTTATCTTTTTTACAACAGCCATTGCAAATTTTTATCTAGGTCTTAGGCCTTTGGTGCACATAATCTCAATATATCTTTGATGGTACTGTTATACATTCCTTTGGCTTAAAAATATCACATGTACTTTTGTAGTATTAATTTATTTATTCTACAAATCCCGAAAATTTCTTTCCCAATATGATCGGATTTCCCTGTATAATGCCTTGGTAGTACCACACCTCACATACGGAATAATTGCTTGGGGTGGAATACTGAAAACCCATTTGCTCCAATTAGAAAATTTATTGAAACGTTTTTATAAAATTATTTTAAGAAAACCCCAAAATTATTCTTCAGACCAGTTAGTAAATGAGAAATTCAGCTATTCAATCCTAGACAAATATATTTCTATAACGTTGCTCATTACTTGTTTAAAAACAAACACACTCTTGATATGACACCAGACAAAAAGATCCCTTTTCTGTCCCATATATGAATAAAACTGTTGGACAAAGGAGTTTAAATTACTTAGGCCCCAAAATTATGAATTCGCTTCCAAACGAAATGATAAATATACATCTTCCATTTAAATTCAAAAAACTACTAAAAAAATTCGTAACAGAAAATAAAACAAAAATAGAAAAAAATATAGACACTAAAAATAACTGAAAAATATATTTATCCGTGCATATCATATGCTTATACTCCTAAGGTCTTACTTTACATTTCAAATTTTATATTTTAGACTTCAATTTTATATTTTAGATGCAAAATTTTATATTTAAGATTTAATGTATGTACGGGTGTATGTGTAGATATTGTTATATCACACAACATACCATTTTTATCATAAATTTATAAATGATTCTTTTTATCTTATTTCAATATGTATTATGTTTTCGCACACAGTGTTTAGTGCTTATCCTTTATAAGAGCTTGACACTCGCGAATATATTCCAACGTTTATATCAAACATAGGAAGCATCCTTGTCATTTCTTGAGGTGATTTTAATAGTAGTTGGTTTGTTTTCATATTGAAAGTGTTTTGAACCTTCACAAACACTTTATGCTGAGATACATTTGATATCTTGCAGTACTGAAATTTATTCCCAATGTAATTGAATCAATTATATAGAAAAGAGGACCTAGATGGGAACCTTACGGAACACTGGAACTAATTTAAAAAATCGCATTTTGTGTCAGTTGAAGTTGATTTGCTTGCTGTAAAGGCACGTTGATGGTTGATTTTCAGACTTTTATATTAGTGCCATGAAAAATTGTTAGTAATGAGGTTCTCAATGGTTTTGGAATTACAGGAAGTCTACTAATTGTTTTATAATTTGAGACATCTTAATTACAACTTTCAATAAGAAGGCTGCCTGCGAGGCTGCCTGACTCATATAGCTCAGCTAATGAAATTCTTCATAAGGGTATAGGAGTTGTGGTTTCACATTATTGATAATGATTTATATTGAGAGTAGAGTTTTTCTGGCCTACTTATATCATTCAGCTGCATTGTATTAATGTTTTTTCAGAGAGTGGATAACATTTCAAAATTGTTTAATTGTTTGTAATTCTTCTGTCCATGTCATCTTATGTAGAGCTTCAGCCTCTGTTTTCATTTGTTAGGTAATGAACATGAATAAAATATGTTTGGGGTGGGTAATATCAGATTTCCTGATATTTTAAATGAGTCTCTATGGTTGGATATTAGATTTACATTAAATAGCTCTTGAAATTTTTTAGTCCATATTGTGAAACTGACTGAACAAGCCTAAAATATTCTAGTTTCAGTACATCAAAGGAAACAGAGTCTCATATAATTCTGAGTTCAATATTCATGTGATTAGTTGTTCAGTGTCAAAATATTGCTATCATTAGTACATCATATGATTTGATTAAAATAATTGCAGCATTTTTTTATATCAGTTGTGAATAATGTAAAGAACAGGGGTCCCAATATTGAGCCTCGAGGGACTCCTAAATTGTATTGTCTTGTTGGTGATACTGGTTAATCGTATTAAATGCATGGCTCAGATCATAAGAGACATGATGTATTTTTTTACTATTGAGTGATTTGTGAAGAAATAATACTCTGGGTGTCGATTGAAAAAAATAATGAAGTAATTGGAGTTCTGAAGAAACTGGTAGCTGTAAATTCTCAGTTGTATATAGTGTCAAAATAAGGTTATCAAATATTAAAAGTATCATAGCAACATACCAAATTTGAAACCTGTACTTATCTTCAAATCTTTCACGAAAATTAATAGTGATAAACGAAAACCAAGCACCGGAGCATTTAGGCCAAAGAAATTGATGTTGACAACTCATACTTTTACGTCTGTTTGATATGATTCTATGAAATCAGATGATTTCAATAGCATGCTTTACGCATTTCTCAAGAATCGCCTCCATTTCGTAACGTCACTATTATATAATCTTTTTCACCTCTCTTTACATTCTGGAGTTTTTCCAGATATGTGGGTAGGTAGTTTCATGATTTCTATTTATACACCAGGAGTCAAAAACAATATCAAGAAATAGTGTGTATAATTAGTTGTCTCTAATTAAAACTTGTGGATAGTTTGGTTCCTGTAAGAAACAACTTATTAGTAACTGACATTACAACTACAACTATTTACGAATTTGTTAATGAGCTCAAAATAGTATCCAATAACCCTTATTTGAAATATAATTTTGAGTGTATATTGGCGCTTCTCGTTCGATGAAAATTCTAAGAGCACCACAACCAATAGCAATAGCCTTTCCCGCACTGTTAGAGTCTTGGCAAAATTTCTGCAATTGGTGATTGTGGCTTCTTCATAGATATTACTGATATCCATAACTGGTTTGCTATGTTCTAGCAGCCAATATGTATACGTTTTCAGGCCTTAGTTCACTGTTTCCTACAGTGTTTTTTGATTTATGCCACTATATACTAATACTGTATCATCGGCAAGTGTGTAGTGGCGTCCACACAGTCTTGCCAGCCGTAATCTCTATACATGTAGTGAATATAATAGTGGCCATAAAATGGACCCTTGGGGTACTCCGCAGTTATTTACAAGTCGTTCACTAGAATTTGGTCCCATATAACATATTGCTTTCTATTCCATAAGTAGTTGTGTAATAGGGTATAAATTCTTCCCCTCAGCTCCATGGCTTCAAGCTTTTGAAGAAGTACCTTGCGGTCCACTTCATCAAACGCCATTTGGAGATCCACAAATACTGTGATGACACATTTTTTACTATCAAATTCTGTGGTTATGTGATTGACAATGTCTGTTGACCAAGTGTATTACTTTTGGGTTGGAATCCATATTCATACTTATTTATCTGATTTTACGTATTTTTCCATGAAGCATTTTATTCTTCTTTTAATCATTTTTTTTCAATATGACCCTTGTAATAGAGATTGGTCTATAATTTTTCGTTTTATTTTATGAACCCGACTTATGAATTTGTACGATTCAGATATTCCTACAATAATAATAATAATAATAATAATGGTTTTATTTCTCTTGTTAAAAAGTATAATGTAAAAAGCATTTCTATAATTACAATGTCAAGGCAAGCGCCAAGAAGTACAAGTACTTGGAATTGCCTCTGAATATAAAAAATACCAATAAACAAACATATGTCACAACGTAGCTATTACAAGTCGACAAGAATTAATATAAAAAATTCAAAATCTGTAAAAAGCACAGAAATTAACATATATGTATACCGGGTGGCTACGGAAGTATTGCCTACGGAATATCTCAGTTATTGTATGAAGTAGGTTTGTGAAATTTTGAGCGTCGATATAATGACATAAGAGCTAGAATTTGAGCATATTGACATGTCGAAGTTAACTTCCGGTCTGACCGGAAGTAACATCAACTTTCTTATTTTAAATGGAAACCCTATTTTTTTTTCTTTTCGCTTTATTCAGCATTCAATTCCCTTTCTAATGACATATCACAAGTTGGTATCTAACCAGAAACTAGATCAGAAAAAATTATTATTGAAATTCACCGAGTAGGCCGTGGAAGCAAAATGAAAGCCAAAAATTGAAAAGTTGGCTATGGAAACCATACGTCACTTGATAACAGTTGCTACTACTGTGATATTTTATTTTCATTCGTCGGCGTTATAAAAAGCCGCCACAAAAAATATTGGAAAAATTGGGAAAAAAACAGTACTCTGTAGGTCCATAACTTAAATAGGAACATACAACTTTTTCTTGCCTGTACTATTCAGCATAACCATTCCTTTCTAATGATATAATAGAAAGTAATTTTTTGAAATGAAATACCAAAAAATCTAATTATTATTATTCAAATAACAAAAAAACAGATTTATCGAAAAAAAAATATTCAAATTGATAGGATTAAAGATAAAATAAATTCAAAACAAATGTTCGAAATGCATTTCCTCAGCGTCAATACATTTATTGACTCTGGTGATATTTTCATGTAAAACGTTTCTCAACATTTAGGGCGTGATATCTTGGAAAGCTCTACGAATTTTTACTTTTAGCTCATGTAGAGTTGTAGGCTGTGTGGAATACACCCTATTTTTGAGATGCCCCCATAGAAAAAAGTCGCACGGAGTAAGATCAGGTGACCTTGGTGGCCACCTGACTGAGAATCACCTATTTAACTATTATATCTTGTTTACAAACGAGTCAAGATTTACCAACAATGGATTATTTAACAGGAATGGTTATGCTGAATAGTACAGGCAAGAAAAAGTTGTATGTTCCTATTTAAGTTATGGACCTACAGAGTATTGTTTTATTCCCAATTTTTCCAATATTTTTTTGGCGGCTGAAAATAAAATATCACAGTAGTAGCAACTGTTATCAAGTGACGTATGGTTTCCATAGCCAACTTTTCAATTTTTGGCTTTCATTTTGCTTCCACGGCCTACTCGGTGAATTTCAATAATAATTTTTTTCTGATCTAGTTTCTGGTTAGATACCAACTTGTGATATGTCATTAGAAAGGGAATTGAATGCTGAATAAAGCGAAAAGAAAAAAAATAGGGTTTCCATTTAAAATAAGAAAGTTGATGTTACTTCCGGTCAGACCGGAAGTTAACTTCGACATGTCAATATGCTCAAATTCTAGCTCTTATGTCATTATATCGACGCTCCAAATTTCACAAACCTACTTCATACAATAACTGAGATATTCCGTAGGCAATACTTCCGTAGCCACCCGGTATACCTTAATAAGAAGGAAGTACATACCTATGTCACAAAATAGGTCAAGTCAGCAAGAATAAATATAAAATCTGTAAAAAGCACAGAAATAAAATACAGAGTCCGTCAAAAACTTGGAACCATATGGGAAACTTTTTAACTAATGGTTCCTCAAAAAATTTCATTCTACATAAAAGTTAGTGCATTCAATTAGCCTAAATATGCCGCTTTTATCAGTGGCGTGTAGTTAAGCGGGAATCGGCCGATATTCCAATTTCCCTACGGAGTAAAGTGGCATTACTATACAAAATATCGAAAAATGTTATTGGAAAAAGTAGTTTGCAATTGAAAGATATTTTCAGTTGTTCAGTTTAGCCTGCCAATTACTAATTTCAATAACGTCTCAATGAGTGTGAAATGAGCCTTCATTTTTTAATCTATCTATCTATTGTTCATTAAGTAATTATCTCTGATCAAGTAACACAACATGTCGCCATTTTTTAAGGATACAAGACGATTAAATGGGAAAATAACTATTGTGGTGAGCAGTAAATTGGTCATAGAAAATTTACGGGGATTCTCGCGCTTCCCAACTTATACAGGGAAAACTAAAAATGCTGTTTTCGGTTTTTTACGAATAGAATTGTTATTTCAGAAAATATAAAAAAATTAAAAAGGAACGTTTTATTGTATTCAAAATGTACTAGAACTAACGATACATTTTTAATCAATCGTTTCGTGTCAACACCGCCATCATCAACTATTTATTTCAAATAAGGACCTGTCTATTTCATCACAAATATTGATAGAGCGATAAAATCACAATTCAGTGGTATATCACACTCGACATTTTTATATCGTTTAAGTTTTTATTATTAAGCAATGGTGAAGCATTGTGAAATGTGTAAAAGACCATTCGAAACGAAATCAAAATATGCCATTAAAGCTACCAGTGTCGCAACTATCGAGAAAGGGAAACCGAATTGAAAAGGAGTAAAATGAATGAATTATGAAAAATCATGTCAATTAGAGCATCGGCTGTTACTCCATCATAAGTAATTCCAGGTTTCCATTCCATATTGGGTTTCCATTATTTCTATTTTATTGAACCTCAATATTTCTGTTAACAACGCACGACACTGCCGTTGGGGGAAGATGTTCCTTGCACACAAATTTTAATGCGTGTGCGGCGAGTTACTCATCATCTATAAGGTTGTTTTATTTGATCGGAGGTAATTTATTTTGTCATAACAGCTTTTTCGCATTCGATCGCACAGGGTTTCAATATGCGTAGTCCATGTAAGTTTGCTATCAAACGTGAGACCAAGCATTTTTGTAGTAGAGCAAGATTCCACCTGCAAATCGTCATTTTCATGGATTTTGAAATTTTCTGAGACATTATGAAGAGTGAATTTCATCAACGCTGTTTTGGATATGTTGAGTGACAAATTATTGTTATACGAGAGAGTAACGGCCCGAGTATAGAGCCTTGAGGTACACCCTGTTCAATGGTTGCCGGTCGACTAATGGAATTCTGAATTACTACTCTTTGGATTCTGCGTTTCAAGTATGAATAAAAATATCCCTGGGCCAAAAATAATCAAGATACTTGAGTGTTTCAATCTGAAAGAGAAAATTAACTAAAGATTCAACAGAACCGCATGGTCTTCGAATTTTTCAGGGTTGTCACTTCCTCGATCAACATTCTTAGAGGCAACAGGCGTTAGCTATGTGTGAGGTCGCATACTTACCGAATCTGCCTCGTATGTGACTCATTTGACTTCTTGTAGAAGTACAGCTTTAACGCTTTTAATGTGTTGATCGACAACCGCCAAGGAGGGCCGGTCATTTCGTCGTTCGTCTTTTGAAGAATATCCGCCGTTTAAATTCAGCATACCAACCGGCCACAAACTCCGGAATGTGACGGAGATGAATCATCGCACGAAAATGTTCACGATGCAGTTTCATCTTTATATAACAATTTAATAACAACCACTTATACAAACCTCCATAGTTCGAGTTATGATTACCGGAGTGAAGTTAGCAGCTGAAATATAGCAGCCAAAATTACGGAAACTGCCGAATGACCGTTGGCGTTCGCAAAATTTTTTCAATTTCCTCTTCAGCAGCCAATACGATTTCACAGCAGCTAAAAGATATAGATACGTACGGGTAGCAGCCGAAATGGACAAAGACCTTGAATAATCATTACAGATGGAAAACTACAATTTCAATCATGAGCTAGAAGGAAAATGACTTGCGAGCCGTCTTAAGGGGTCCAGAGGGGCGAAAACGACTCAAGAATTGATTAAAAAAATTAAACATGGGTGAAATAAATGAGGTGTCACTTTGAAATGATAATAAAAACGTGTGAAATGAATTTTATTCATGTGTCGGTAGGAAAATGACTTGCGAGCCGTCTAAGGGGGTTCAGAAGGGCGAAAATAAATTCCAAATAGATGAAATAAACGAGGTGTCACTTTGAAATAATAATTAAAACGTGGAAAACATCAATTTGAATCATAAGCTAGAAGGAAAATGACTTGCGAGCCGTCTTAGGGGCTCCAGAAGGGCAAAAATGACTTCAAAATTATTTTAAAAATTTTTTACGGGTGAAATAAACAAGGTGTCAATTTGAAATAGTAATGAAAACTTGTAAATCATTGATGTAAATCATGAGCTAGGAGAAAAACGACTCGCGAGCCGTCTAAGAAGGTCCAGAGGGCCAAAAACGACTTCAAAATTAATTTAAAAAATATTTACAGCTGAAAAAACGAGGTGTCACTTTCAAATAATAATGAAAACGTGTAAAACATCAATTCAAATCATGTGCTAGTAGAAAGGCGAAAATAAATTCCAAATCAATTTAAAAAATTATTGCAGGTGAAATAAACGAGGTGTCACTGTGAAATAATAATGAAAACCTGTAAATCATTGATTTCAATCATGTGCTAAAAGGAAAATAACTTGCGAGCCGTCTAAGTGGGTCCAGAGGGGCAAAAACGACTTCAAAATTAATTTAAAAATATTTATGGGTATAATGAAAACTTGTAAATCATTGATATTTCAATCATGTGATTTACAAGTTTTCATTATTATTTCAAAGTGACACCCCGTTTTCTTCAGCTGTAAGTATTTTTCAAATTAATTTTGAAGTCGTGTTTGCCCTTCTGGGCCCCCTTAGACGGCTTGCAAGTCATTTTCCTTCTAGCAAGCACATGATTGAAATTGTAGTTTTCCACTTCGGCTGCTACCCCCACGTATGTATTCGCGAAAGGCTTCCCGCTAGATGGCGCTCAGAATTAAGGCGCGAAACTGTGTAATGGTGATCAGCCTACAAATTCCATAAGAGACCATAGTGTTTAACTTTATTCTCATTCAAATTTGAATAAATTGCTGAAGATGTCGATAATTGAAATATGTTAATCAAACATTTTCATATACGTAGTCATTGACACTTTTTGCCTAATTCTATGTTTTCAATGGTAAAATTATGTAAATAAACTTTGTGTTTGGTACTATTGATGTTGCATTAAGCATTGGGGCACTGAGCAAATACGCCTATTGTTTGGATTGCTTATTTCTGCCGCCAGTCTAGTTATTATATTCTGAAACTATGAATATGAAGGAATATCACCAAACTCAATTTAATATCCAAAACTCGATTAATTATGAGAAAACAGATTAAATATATACACAAGCTCTTATGGCAAAACAAGACCTTGCAACATTACATGAGTTCAACGAAATAATTATAGGTGTCGCACCCTTCGCGCAGGTCGCGAATATCTTCCAGCTGCTGTAAAATCGTATTGGCTGCAGAAGAGGAAATTGAAAAAAATTTGCGCACGCCAATGGTCATTCGGCAGTTTCCGTAATTTTGGCTGCTATATTTCAGCTGCTAACTTCACTCCGGTGTTGTGATTGAGGCATAGAATTGAAATTTTGACAGTTAAAGGCAGCGTCGGATTGTTGGTAAGAGGGAATACCAGAAAATTTACGAATGGGGCCTTCCAATTGAGCTTCCACTATGAGTCGTTCATTAACTTTTTGTTTGTTGTAGAGCTGAAGAGTGACTGACGAAACTTGCCCCAAGCCTTAGCGCCCTAAATTGCTGTCCCACTTAATGATAATACCTATTCCCCCAATAGCCCTTAGCCTGTGCGGGTAAAGGGCGGTTATTATTATTATTATTATTATTCACTGTAGGTGACCATAGCAATTATATTTGCTGAAAATTTTTTCCATGTAATTTGAACCTGACCATGTGAATTAAATTTTCAAAATGGCAGTCCCTTCGAGTAGATATGGAATTATCCAAAATGAGTCGATCGATATAATTATAAGTGATAATTCAACTCATGTATAAAATCGTCCATAAGAAACGTCAGTTTTGGCAGTTTAATATCGGATAAATAGGAACGTAACTGTTTGCAAGTGGATAAACTGTTATTTACCTTCACCACGGCAACAACTAATAATTGTCGTATGACTTTATTGAATCCGACGCTGTACCCAACCAAGGACGCGTTGCTATCAACAAAGCCAACTGACAACAAATTTTCATACTTTTTGTTACAAAGTGTTGTTTTTAATTTCAAATGAGCGTTAACGGTAGTTTTGGTGGTGCAACTACTCAAATAATAAATTCTGCAATAGACAACGCCACTCATCAGTTTGGAGGCAGTTTGAATTATTTTGTCGAGGGGTATGAACATTACCTTCAACGTCGCAGCCGGAAATCTCAAGCATATTGGCAGATTGGGCGTATAATATGAAGAAATCAGACGGAAATGACTACAAGTACGTATAGTTGAAACAATGTGGAATACTGTAGTCAAAATTGTGCAAGAAAAATATTATATGGATTATAAGATTGTGTTTGACCCATTCAAAGATGTGACATTTCAAGCCGCTAGAAACGATAAAAATGCTAAACGCAAGCAACTGCAGAGCAATTTAGATAAAAGAAGACAAGGTTCTATAGCATTCTATAGTTATAAAAATGGCAGAGCAGTGGGATGAAAATACTCCAATGGGACTTCAAAAAAAAAATTTTCATATCGCCGCTTTTGAATTAGCCTGGAGAGGTGGTGAGAGTGCGCAGTGTAAAATTTATTATTTCAAAGCCGAAAACTACAATAATGGAACATTGACAGGCAGAGTGGAGTACAACATGGTCTTTTCTAAAACAGCTCAAGGTGGAGATAAAAGGTGCAGTGAAACTAAGTGGTTGACTACAAATAAAGAAAATCCTAACGTGTGTCCTGTAAGATTGTTGAAAATGCTTCTAGAAAAAACAAACATATTTCTTCAGATAGATTGGTTCTAACACCAAATCCGTTTTGAAAAAATGAAAATGCCAAGGGATGGTACAAAAATGTGCCCATTGGTGTAAACGAAATTTCAAAGTGGACCAGAATTTCTGCAGAAAAAATTGGTCTAGATCTGAAAAATAAAATTACTAATCACTCCCATAGGGCTAGCATTATTTCTACTCTTGCCAAAGCAGGAGTCTCAGAACAACAAATTATCAAGCTGACCGGACATTCGAACGCCAATTCTCTGAAGCCATACCTTCAGTGAGACTCAACAGCATCATTCCACTTTAGTGACAAATCTAAGAGAGGAAAATAATCGAATTCTGCAGTCTTCTTCGGGCAGGATTTTATACCAAAACTGTACTTTCACTAATTGTACATTTAAATAATATTTCCTGTTAAATGTACTCTTTGTTCAATGGATTATTGATTTAATTTAATAAATTATGTTCTTTTCAGTTTTGTTTAATAATTCATGTTATTTGCTCTCGTCAATTACCAAAGCAACCAAGTTTTCGTGCAAAATGATAAAATAAAAACCTCTTGTGGTATTACCGACGACAATTCTATGAAAAAATGTTCTTAATGAATATCCCTCGGCTATTGATAAATTCTCAAAATTTGTCTCGACTTTTCTCAAGCGAGTTGCTTTAAGGTAACAAGCAACTCGCTTTCGAAAGTATACGACAAATTATTTCGAAATTATCAATAGCCTTGGGATATTTTAAGTGATTTCATTTTTTAATGTCAGCAACTGTAATTTTGTTTTTTAACATGTTGATTGACTTCACAACTTTGGAAGTATGAAAAATAAAATAACATGAATTAAAACATCGTATTATTTATTTCAAATGTTTGGCATAAATGAACATTTAATCCATGGGAGCTACCCCTGTGTACAATGTAAACGATTTAATTTGTGTTAATGAAAGATTTCTCCCATACTTTTGGGGTGTTTTTTAAAATGCATCATCATTTAGTATACTACATTCACTGTTCCTCACATTCCTCCAATCTTTCCAGGATCCTCAGTCTGTTCAATAATCTTCGTTAGGCAACATATAGGTACACTGTGTCTCACATCTTCAGTAATGTTTGCAAATTTTCGAATAATTTTGTTTCACATTATACTAATTTGATCATTTTCAATTTGCAGAATTGTTCTATCTTCAACCGTTTCCGAGTTCCATGTTTTTTTCCAGTCCTATTTGTGACATTGATTTCTTGTATATGCTAAACCTTGAATCTGAGCATAAATAAATCATATATTTTCGGAATCTGCATGAAATTTTGTGTATATAGTACGGATTGCGAGTAAATCTGCCGATTTTGTTCTTTTCATTATTTTTAGGGGTCTACCCCTTTGGATTTTTTTAGATTTTTCGAGTATTTTTGTTTAACATCGATTGACTCGAAATTCACAGATTATACTAATTTGATCATTCTGAATCGATTGGCGTTCGCAGAATGGCTCTATCTTCAACTGTTCCCGAGTTGAAGAGTTCATCTGGAGTGGAAAGGAGTAATTTCTCTCCATAATTCTTTCCAATCCCAATATTCGCGACTTTTATATGCCAAACCTTGAATCTGAGTATAAATGAATCATATTTCAATTAGTAGAATTTAAAAAAGAAGATTTTAGAATTTTTAATAAATAATAGTATGGCTAGTAATTTTTCAGCCAACCCATTGCGATATGCTTTTAAACATACTAAATTTGATATAATATACTGTTACGAGATTGATAAAAATCCCCTAGCTACGCCGCTGGATAGACTTGCACGCGTATCGTCGATATGGTTTCCGAGAAAAAGGCAGATAGCTGCCGGTAATGAATATTCGGGATAACCGAACCGTCGCGTCGCGAAGATTCTGGTTACACTTGAGTACCTATATAAACGCGAGACATTTGACTGGGAAAAAGGAGTTTTTATGAAGAGAATTATTTAAGAAGATTAGAAAGTGATAATCAGCAGAAGTGTTTGGAATATTTAGCTAGTTGTATTGTTGTATAGATCTAAGTGTTTTATTAGTCAGTATAAGTGTTGTATGTTTGTTTATAGTGAAGTTAGAAAATAAACAGTTTAGTAGTGCGCTCGGCCTATTATTTAGCAAAAAAACGTAACAATACTTTTAATTCATATTAAACAGATTTGCGAAGGTAGTTTATAATTCGGATCCTCAACTAATTTAGGTAAGTACCACTTTCTAGTCTCTACTTCAATCGTACATTTTTACTAATTTTTGTTATTTATTTATTAGATTACAGTACTTACTCACTTAATCGTGGTTATTCGTAGTCAGAATCTGTAATGTATTTGGCGTGGGATATAATACTTTTGTACACAACAAACGACTTTTTTATTGTTTTTGTTGTAATCAGTCCATACTAAAGGAGATGTTCCGTGAAACTTTTTTTATTAGTGATTTCATTTTAACATGAGATGGCCTACTTTGAAGAATTATTATATTTGTTTCATTTTATATAAACATTTCCAGATTTATCCTTGTAAAAAAATGTACCGCATATACGTATTCGTGGGGTAGTATTTTTGTATCTTTGCGGCTGTAACTAACGTGATACAATTATCAGTACTAATATCCCTAGGAGAAATTTGTCATAAAATTATGAGGCAGAGAACAGGACTTTTTTGAAAACACTTCCTCCATCCCGTGGTATTTTCAAAACTATGTTTCGCTCTTGATGCATAGAAACCCTGGTGTGTCACTTATACCTGTGATACCGACAGACAAAAGTGTTGATGTACGGCCTACTTGATTCATGATATTTTTATTGCGTTGGTACCGTTTCACTTCTTTATGGCAGATGGCAGCAAAATAACAGATTAATGTTGTCATTGACGATTGACGGTTGGACAAGCGACAAGTGTCATGTCAACATTCAAAAACAATCAAATGACAAATCAAGGCAACGTGGAACGTTGGAATCTTGGCTATTTTCGACTTCTGCGCCATCCATCGACGAATGAAGCCAACGGAATCAATGCAATTACAGTATCAAGAACTTTGGTAGAAACAAAATCGAATCTGACACTAGGGTTTCTATGCATCTTGGTTTCGCTTCTAGCGTGTATACATTTCCATAGTTACGACAATCGAAGTGCCAATATGTACTTTGGCTCTTTTAGCACCAAGCCACAGATTAATATGAGGGGAATTGTTGACATGATTGGGTGAAATTCTTTCATGACACAAAATGACAAAATTTTAATGGTTGTTAGAACTGTCAAAAAAATTTCATTCGGAATCAACTGCGCCACTTGCTTTCATTTCATACTTCTATACCTGGATGGCTCTACTATCTATGCCGTAATTGTAACGTACATATACTTATGATGTATAATAAAATAATAGGATTTGATATGCCCACACAGTCGACGGAACAAAGCACCTAACCTAATGTTATACAACAATCCATTGTTAGTCTCTTTGCATGATAGATTTGTGGCATGAATCGTTTTTACTGTTGACCGTCATATTCAGTAGTCGGTGTAGTCATATAACATCATAAATGAGTTAAATTTGAATTCATCGCCAGATTAGATGGTCTCAATTCGAAACACATACATATTCATAGCCGTACAGAGTGGATAACAGTAATTGCCATTGTACTTTTGCGAATCACATCGACAAAACAAATTATTCGCCTTTGAATGGTTTCAGAAATACAATATATTGGAAGGTGTTTTGGCTTGTTTAGAGCTATTGAGTGGCAGTCTTGCGCATTGCACTTCTTAGCTCTAGGTCTCGCTAACTCATTTCGGGATTGCCCCCTCTATTTTATTCATTACTAATTTACTAATCAGGTAGTTAATTATTGGAGAGTTATACAGGTCTATATTAATAATAAATGTCTGTATTTCCATATTCCATGTGAATTAAAGGAAAAACAATTATAAAATATGAACATAAGAATCAATCCTTGTGGTGAAAATTTTCAAATTATTTTTGCCTGCCTATCCTAAGCCTACCTAATCTAAGCTTATCTAATATAATCTAAAACTTTTTTTTTTGTTTGAGTCACTTATTATTTCCCTGATTACCTATTTATTCACTCACAAAAAGAGATAAAAGAAAGCAATGTACAAAAAAGGTGCTACCTGAATTCGAACATTATTATATTGCCTCAATTCAAGAGCTATCGCATTGTACAGTTTATAATTGAGGTTTGGTGTGGAGGACATGTCAGTAGATTTTTATTTCTTATATTAATATTGTGGATATCACTTCTGTACTTCAATTTATTATAAAGATACGTCGGGCTTTTATACAATTTTGTGAAACAAGCATAAGGCATAAAATATGAATCTTTCTCTCATTGACAGCCGTTCCAACTCGTTCCAAACAGTTTATGGGTAACATGATCATATTTTCTGATATCATATATGAATCTGATGCAGGTATTCTGCACACGTTGTACTCTATTAGCGATGTCTTGATCAATACAAAAGCCGTTAGATGGAAAAACAATAATAGAGAAATCCATATGCTCTCTGGATATTACATTTCACATGCTCGTGGAATCTCAAAGAGTCGTCTAAAATCAAGCATAAACTTTTTGCATTATCAGAAATCTCAATAACGTCGTTTTTAATATTTATCTGGAGGTTACTTTTCGCGAATGTTTGATTAAACTTGTTACCGAACACCAAGGCCACAGAATTTTTGCATTTAACCTTAAAGAATGCTGAGTAGCAACATCTGCAATGTTGTCCAAATTATTATTTGAAGAAACTGCAGCACTATTCACATCACCTTATGGAAAATTGTAGTATAATTGAATATCATATGCAATTTCCGAACTGGCTTGTGTAAATTGAGAAAATAATTGGCCGTAAAACTGAACCCTGTGGTACACCAGATGATACATTTCTGGCAGCAGATATTTTATCTCCCAATTTTACACTTTGCGAGCGATGTGTGAGGTAAGAGCGGGAAAGTTGGAGCGAGTCAGTACAAAAATCACTCGGTTTTAGAATGGTTATCTGGTCATTAGGAACGGAGTTGATATTGTCACGTAGGTGTTTCTAGACCTCTATGGACCCCAATAAGTTTAATTTAGGTTGAATATGCAAGATTTCCGGATTCTGTGTGAGGTTTTGGTCACTTTCAATGAAGTCATTGGCATAGTTTAAATCATGTTTATTCGATCTGTAACTTCTCGAATGCTCCCCGAATCTTTCATCAAAACTACGGCATGTCAGACCTATGTATAGTGCATTAAAACCCTCACACTCAAGTTTGAACAGCCAGGAAATTTTTCTGACAGATTGCAAATCGTTGAAATAAACATCAAAAATTGCAATTTTTGACAATATTCATTAGTATGAGTTGTTTGCGATCCTACTCAAGTGGAAAAAAACCTCAAATGGTCGGCCTGAAATGTACTTACCACCTCGAACTCAACGTAATTTTCATTTCGGTAAAATGCTTGATAATTTTTTTTCCCATTTCGACTTCTGCTTTAATCGTAATCATATCGTTCACTCATAATGGTACCAGCGTTTCCGCCACCAATGCGATCGCCTTCAGAATCTTTTTGAGGTCATGCTTGTGATAACATTCCAATTTCAGTGTCAGAATTTTGTGGATTTGCCGCTGTTTCCTCTTCTGTGGATTTGGTATGTCGTTTCCTCTGCCGTTATCTGTACAATGTTTAAAAGTTCCTATTCCATGTACGTTGTTTGTTTTCGATTGCATTCAATGTCAGCTGCGACCCTTTAGTGATAGTGGTGACTCAAAAAAATTGCGTAAGCGACAACTGATCGTAATCGATATTAATTTTCGTTTTGGAGAATTTCTGAGAAGAGTGAGTGATATTTTTTCATTCTGAACTATTTATTGATAACGTTCAGGTTATTTCATATCTGCGGTAGATAATCTCTCGGGCTACCTATCATGAATCCTATTGTAATAATTGCAACGACTGTCGAATGCGTTTTTGTCATTGGTGATAACAAAATCAGTTGCAATGGTGTCACACTTACTGTAAATAAAAACTAAGTTTTGCTTTCGAAGTGCATTTGTTCATAGAAGTTGTACTAAACAGTGTTGTATTTGCTTCGAAATCATCGCGTATCTCTAGATTCTCTGGTTCTGTTATCAATTGGTTCGACATGTTGGTGAGTATAATTTGGTTGGAACATTTTGATATGGTACGCGGTGGTGCATATGATATTTACGAACGGTTAGCCTGTGACGATGGTATTTTTTTATAATGACAGCCGATGTATGCCCTGAATATTAGATGTATCTATTTTCTCTACTGAAAGTGTCAAAAACCCGGAAATCTTCTAGACTGCTCTTTGAATTTCACTCGACATGTCAATTTGGTCATAAGACTCATATTGATATTCGTGAATAGAAGAATTCTTGATAGACGCAGTAAAATGAATTGATGTGAATGCCTGGTTTTTTCGGACCGTAATTATAGTGTCTTCAAATCATTCATCTCTGGGTGTATCAATCTCAGGTCATCTGGAAGTATTTGTACCAAAAATCAAGTTGGCTCAATATATTAGAGGGTATTTGACGAATTTTTCCAAATTCCCATGAATATGAACTACCCCTTAGACGGCCCTTAAATATATCATTCCTTTGATGAATATAAACTACGCCTTAGACGGCATCCAATCATTCATCTCTTGGTATATCATTTTTGAGTCATGTGGAAGTATCTGTAGCATAAATAAAGTTGGTTAAATACTTTAGAGGGTGTTTAATGTATTTTTCCAAATTTCTATGAATATAAACTACCCCTTAGACGGCCCCCAAATTATTCATCTCTTGGTATATCATTCTTGAGTCATCTGTAAGTATCTATACCTAAACTCTATTTGAATAAATATTTTAGAGGGTTTTTAACGAATTTTTTCAAATTTTGATGAATAAAAATACCCTTTTTATCATTCATCTCTGGGTATATCATTCTTGATTCATCCGAGAGTATCTGTACCAAAAATCAAGTTGGATAATTATATGGAGGGTATTAAATGAATTTTTCCAAATTTCCATGAATACAAACTACCCCTTAGACGGCCCCCAAATTATTCATCTCTTGATATATCATTCTTGAGTCATCTGTAAGTATCTGTACCTAAACTCTATTTGAATAAATATTTTAGAGGGTTTTTAACGAATTTTTTCAAATTTTGATGAATAAAAATACCCTTTTTATCATTCATCTCGGAGTATATCATTCTTGATTCATCCGAGAGTATCTGTACCAAAAATCGAGTTGGATAATTATTTGTGAGGGTGTTTAATGTATTTTTCCATATTTCTATGACTATAAACTAACCCTTAGACGGCCCCCAAATTATTCATCTCTTGGTATATCATTCTTGAGTCATCTGTAAGTATCTGTACCTAAACTCTATTTGAATAAATATTTTAGAGGGTTTTTAACGAATTTTTTCAAATTTTGATGAATAAAAATACCCTTTTTATCATTCATCTCTGGGTATATCATTCTTGATTCATCCGAGAGTATCTGTACCAAAAATCAAGTTGGATAATTATTTGTGAGGGTGTTTAATGTATTTTTCCAAATTTCTATGAATATAAACTATCCCTTAGGCGGCCCCCAAATTATTCATCTCTTGGTATATCATTCTTGAGTCATCTGTAAGTATCTGTACCTAAACTCTAGTTTAATAAATATTTTAGAGGGTTTTTAACGAATTGTTTCAAATTTTGATGAATAAAAATGCCCTTTTTATCATTCATCTCTGGGTATATCATTCTTTATTCATCCGAGAGTATCTGTACCAAAAATCAAGTTGGATAATTATATGGAGGGTGTTAAATTGTTAAATGAATTTTTCCAAATTTCCATGAATACAAACTACCCCTTAGACGGCCCCCAAATTATTCATCTCTTGGTATATCATTCTTGAGTCATCTGTAAGTATCTGTACCAAAAATCAAGTTGGATAATTATTTGTGAGGGTGTTTAATGTATTTTTCCAAATTTCTATGAATATAAACTATCCCTTAGACGGCCCCCAAATTATTCATCTCTTGGTATATCATTCTTGAGTCATCTGTAAGTATCTGTACCTAAACTCTATTTGAATAAATATTTTAGAGGGTTTTTAACGAATTTTTTCAAATTTTGATGAATAAATATACCCTTTTTATCATTCATCTCTGGGTATATCATTCTTGATTCATCCGAGAGTATCTGTACCAAAAATCAAGTTGGATAATTATTTGTGAGGGTGTTTAATGTATTTTTCCAAATTTCTATGAATATAAACTATCCCTTAGACGGCCCCCAAATTATTCATCTCTTGGTATATCATTCTTGAGTCATCTGTAAGTATCTATACCTAAACTCTATTTGAATAAATATTTTAGAGGGTTTTTAACGAATTTTTTCAAATTTTGATGAATAAAAATACCCTTTTTATCATTCATCTCTGGGTATATCATTCTTGATTCATCCGAGAGTATCTGTACCAAAAATCAAGTTGGATAATTATATGGAGGGTATTAAATGAATTTTTCCAAATTTCCATGAATACAAACTACCCCTTAGACGGCCCCCAAATTATTCATCTCTTGATATATCATTCTTGAGTCATCTGTAAGTATCTGTACCTAAACTCTATTTGAATAAATATTTTAGAGGGTTTTTAACGAATTTTTTCAAATTTTGATGAATAAAAATACCCTTTTTATCATTCATCTCGGAGTATATCATTCTTGATTCATCCGAGAGTATCTGTACCAAAAATCGAGTTGGATAATTATTTGTGAGGGTGTTTAATGTATTTTTCCATATTTCTATGACTATAAACTAACCCTTAGACGGCCCCCAAATTATTCATCTCTTGGTATATCATTCTTGAGTCATCTGTAAGTATCTGTACCTAAACTCTATTTGAATAAATATTTTAGAGGGTTTTTAACGAATTTTTTCAAATTTTGATGAATAAAAATACCCTTTTTATCATTCATCTCTGGGTATATCATTCTTGATTCATCCGAGAGTATCTGTACCAAAAATCAAGTTGGATAATTATTTGTGAGGGTGTTTAATGTATTTTTCCAAATTTCTATGAATATAAACTATCCCTTAGGCGGCCCCCAAATTATTCATCTCTTGGTATATCATTCTTGAGTCATCTGTAAGTATCTGTACCTAAACTCTAGTTTAATAAATATTTTAGAGGGTTTTTAACGAATTGTTTCAAATTTTGATGAATAAAAATGCCCTTTTTATCATTCATCTCTGGGTATATCATTCTTTATTCATCCGAGAGTATCTGTACCAAAAATCAAGTTGGATAATTATATGGAGGGTGTTAAATTGTTAAATGAATTTTTCCAAATTTCCATGAATACAAACTACCCCTTAGACGGCCCCCAAATTATTCATCTCTTGGTATATCATTCTTGAGTCATCTGTAAGTATCTGTACCAAAAATCAAGTTGGATAATTATTTGTGAGGGTGTTTAATGTATTTTTCCAAATTTCTATGAATATAAACTATCCCTTAGACGGCCCCCAAATTATTCATCTCTTGGTATATCATTCTTGAGTCATCTGTAAGTATCTGTACCTAAACTCTATTTGAATAAATATTTTAGAGGGTTTTTAACGAATTTTTTCAAATTTTGATGAATAAATATACCCTTTTTATCATTCATCTCTGGGTATATCATTCTTGATTCATCCGAGAGTATCTGTACCAAAAATCAAGTTGGATAATTATTTGTGAGGGTGTTTAATGTATTTTTCCAAATTTCTATGAATATAAACTATCCCTTAGACGGCCCCCAAATTATTCATCTCTTGGTATATCATTCTTGGGTCATCTGTAAGTATTTGTACCTAAACTCTATTTGAATAAATATTTTAGAGGGGTTTTAACGAATTTTTTCAAATTTTGATGAATAAATATACCCTTTTTATCATTCATCTCTGGGTATATCATTCTTGATTCATCCGAGAGTATCTGTACCAAAAATCAAGTTGGATAATTATATGGAGGGTGTTAAATGAATTTTTCCAAATTTCCATGAATACAAACTACCCCTTAGACGGCCCCCAAATTATTCATCTCTTGGTATATCATTCTTGAGTCATCTGTAAGTATCTATACCTAAACTCTATTTGAATAAATATTTTAGAGGGTTTTTAACGAATTTTTTCAAATTTTGATGAATAAATATACCCTTTTTATCATTCATCTCTGGGTATATCATTCTTGATTCATCCGAAAGTATCTGTACCAAAAATCAAATTGGCTCAATATTTTAGAGGGTGTTTAACGACTTTTTTTCAAAATTTTATGAATATAAACTACCCCTTAGACGTCCTACAAATCATTCATCTCTTGGTATATCACGCTTGATCCATCTGGAAGCACCTGTAACAAAAATCGATTTGGCTCAATATTTTAGAGGGTGTTTAACGACTTTTTTTCAAAATTTTATGATTATAAACTACCCCTTAGACGTCCTACAAATCATTCATCTCTTGGTATATCACGCTTGATCCATCTGGAAGCACCTGTAACAAAAATCAAGTTGGCTCAATATTTTAGAGGATGTTTAACGACTTTTTTTCAAAATTTGATGAATATAAACTACCCTTTAGACGTTCTCCAAATCATTCATCCCTTGGAATATCGTTATTGACTTATCTGGAAGTATCTGTAACAAAAATCAAGTTGGCTCAATATTTTAGATAGCGATTAACGAATTTTTCCAAATTTCGATTCAACGATTTTCAGGACTTGATAAGCTGCAGTAAGTGTAAAAACTGCTCAATGAAATGTAACCAGAATACGAACGGAACTGCTTATCTTCTCAGAACAACCAAACCAAGCAACATTAGAAAATGGTCGAGGTCAACAAAAATCGACGTAATAATGCAAAATTGATCTAAAGTGCATAGTGGCGTACTTTCAATTTCAGTTTCAGTTTGAAATGATTATTTTATTCCATTATATTTGACTCAAATTAAAATATCTCTTGATTTTGCGCTTGTGTTTTTATCTCAGCCAGCATAGGTGACATGCTCAAGGATTTGTAACAAATTCTGCGACTAGCCCTTAGAGATAAAGTTGCTTATCTCCTACAGATAAGTGTCGATATTATGAAATGTTCTTACATGGTCTATTTCAGAATATCATGAACAATTGGCCAGTTATGTAAATCTGGTGTCGATAACTGTATTGTTGAATCATTTCTAACGAAAGTACTCCAGTATCCTCTGTCTTTTAGCTGTGAAATTCAAAACTTTGTAAAGTTGGTATATACACACAGAATTTACAAAATAACCTCGTTTCAAGTAATTATATACAAAGCGGCTTTCAATAGCCCCCCCCCCCTGTTAACTTTTTAACGCTTTGAAGTACAAACATAAAAAAATCGTTTGGAGGGAATCACCGATACTACTTTTTGAAATAAAACACATTGTGATTGCTCGATAGATGGGGCGGGGGGCACAGGAACTAAAAAAATTTAAATCGCATGGCGGGTCATGTGTCACATCGTTGAAAAAATAATTCAATTTTTTTTTTCAATCGTCAACATTTTTTAGAATTTCGTTTTTACGTTTTTTTTTCAGAATATGCATTTGAAATGTCAGACATACTTGCGGATTTAAATCCCTTACCTTACCTGACCACGATAACTTTTGAATGGTTTGATGTGAAAAAAACGGAACAGAAAATGTTTTGATTGAAACGAAATTCGAAGAAATTTTGATGGTTAAAAAGAGAATTGAATTATCTTCTCAACAATGTGACACAAAACCCCCATGTCATTTAAATTTTTTTAGTTGATATGCCCCCGCGCCATCTTTCGAGCAATCACGATGTATTTTATTTCAAAAAGATGTATTGGTGATACCATTCAAACGTGTTTTTTTGTATGTCAATCCGCTCAAAAGTTAACAGGATGGGGGAGATTCTCAGAATTTGTCTGGAATATTCATAAATAATGGTATGTCACAAATAATATTGTTATAACTTTGTTGCCGATGAATATTTTCGAATGAAATTTCAAGATTTACCTAAGTGAAGAATGCTGAATTCAATGGTGGAGTCGAACTTTCACGAAAAAAATCGCAAATGAAATTTGTAAATTTTTAACATAAAAAAATCATAGTATGCCCTGAAATTTTGAATTATACTTTGTAAATTTGGTGCAAACGTAGACTTTTTGATATCTTCCTGATGAAAAAAGAAATAATTCAATCGACCGGAAAATGTAGATTTTATGAGGGTGCTTCGGTCTTAAGTGGGTCTAACTGTATATTCTATTTCGAGCAAGGGGTTATTTTAACGCCCTCTAGCAGCAAAACTGTTGATTTTTTGGAGTTTTGTTGGGAATTACATGGACTACCTATATCATTTCAAAAAATCCAATGAGACTCAAATTCCATAAGGATTTTGCGGGGTCCTTTATCATATAGAAACAACTGAATGAACATGAGAGTTTTGTCTGAAACGACACAGAATTCCAGAACGTTATTACCTTGAAACAAAAGGGTTTTCACCGTGCAAAACGAACCCGTAATATCACCGATGTTTCTTCTTCTGTTTCAGCGTGATGGGATGATCGGTTTGCAAGAGTGCGGACCCGCGCCGCCGCGAGCGCCACCGTCCGCAACAACGAATCAGATTCGAGAACGCACCGCATTGGCCGTCGACTACTACAACACTCATGTGCAACGTGCCTGGGCGAACGCCGGCCTTTCCACCTCCACCAACCGATCTTCGTTCAACGACCGACACCATAGCGTCGCCGCCGCTCGGCGACCGCACTTCCTGCAGCAACCGGACCACATCTGCCGCAGCAACTCCAGCCTAGAACTGCTGGAGCACAACAGTCAGTTGTCTAACTCCAGCTCGCCGCTGCTGAAGCGCGAATACGGCAGCCACGGCTCCATCGACGTGATTGACAGGTCGCTCGGGATTCCGCATAATGAGTTTTTCAAGATGCTGCAGGACTACAAGCCGGCTGGACTGGTAATGATAACGAACATGTTCTGTTTCTAGTTCTATTTCGAACGGTATCAAAGTACACTGACTTCACAGACATAAGACCAGGGTCCCTGTGTTTTAGTTTGCACGATTGCGCCATCTGTTAGACGAAAGAGATCGCAGAAATCTCGCCATGGTACTTGGCAAGTTTATAGAAATATTGGGAATGGCACTCGGACCGTTTTAAGGTAAAAATCATAAAATCAATTATCGCTGGTGATAATCGAACATGCCATTTTTGCGGTATCCTTCGATAAAGTGCAAAAATCGCATGTGATATTGCGTCGTGTGAACTAAAACATAGGGCTCCATGCTCAGGAATCAGTTGAGCCGAAGATAAGTAATCTAAGTAATGGAATTCCTCTCTAGAGTCGACTTGACACATAGTGAGGTCTTTAAGTAGATTCCATAGAACAGTTCAATTATGAATGAACATCACAACAACACATAATACATTAGTTAAAAATTATAATACGTTAGTCACTTTATAATATCCTAGATATCAATTTTAGTTTGAAATCTATTTATGAAAATTAACATGAATGATTTGACAGTTTTCAAAAGTGATAGATACACCTCCACCATTCTTGTCCAAAATGATAGGCATGTTCGCTAAATCTTGGCCAGCATCATTCTTATTTAGTTTGATGGTTTCGTACATGAGACAATTTTTACAGAAACGCCTCCAACTTGAATTTTTCGCCCAATATAAGGTATTTGAGAAAATAAATGAATACCTCAAGGCTGAACGGTGCATTTTCCGCTTCTGTATGATACGAACAATCTTATATGTGGAGTATGAGCTGGACGTAATGCTATATATTTTTTAAATGATGTCACAGGATTAACGTCTCCGTCAGATATCACCGCAAAAAACCTTTCCTTATGGGATTTCGAATCAGGAGTTGTGATAACTAGCTTGCTCTCTAGAATGTCAACATTTTCCATGAATGCTTTCGTTAATTCAATGGTTCTGCAAGTTCCGCCAATTCTAATTAAAAAAGCTAGTCTTCATCAAAAATGACCTCGTCTGGGGCAGTACGAACAAATTCACTATCTTTCGATTTTTTCGCTCCATATCCCACATTTTTTTTAATGAATCGTATCGAAGCGCCATACTTGTCGATTTCTACTCTTTGGCCATTGGCCGCAGTGGAGGGCCTGATATGGGCCCACTCACGTTCAAACCTTCAAACTCTTTGCTTCAACTCCAAACAAGCTCGTAACATAGAATATTTAGGCCACAAAGATGAGTATTCATTTGAGAGTTTCACAAATTAAGCAAGTAATACTGTTTCTCCAGCACCTTGAACCCGTTTTGTATTTTGCCACTCACAAAACTGAAGGTATTCTTTTTTGTAACGAATTTTTAATTCATCCGAAAGCAAATCTAATCTTACAGTTTAGCAGCTGCAAGTATATTTTCAGGAATATCAATATCTGCCATATTTTTTGCCACATTTTTAAATAATTTTCAATCAAGACTATATTCATTTTTATGGCGCGCTAAAATGACAATAACGTGACATAACCAAAGTTGTTGATTTTATTTTCACATCATTGTTGTCAATGATACGATAAGGCTTTGAATGTAGCTAGATTATTATATAAATAAATCTCCGAAGTTGCCTCCTGGGACTCTGCGCAAAGCGCCTCGTCGCCTGGCAACGTCCAACATGTTTGATAGTTTCCACCCGAAACTGAAGTTTACCATTGGAATAGTAAGAAATAACTTTTGATAGTTTTGGACACAAAAATACAAACCACAGTCCTACTTTTTTGGACAGATAGATGAAGTGTTATGCTTAGATCTACGGTTTACGGTACGGTAAAGAAATTGAAACCGATCGGGAAGAATAATGATTTTTTGAAGATAGACTAGAGTTCTAGACGATCATTAAAGTAGTTGTCGAGAATATTATTACATGATTAGCACGATAATGGTCGTTCATGATGAATTACATGCAAGACTTTATCTGCTGGCATCAATAAATACAGTGTGTGCGATTTTAAACCCCAACACCCTGTAATTTTGGAACCCATAGACAGATTTTGATAACTTCCTTCTAGAAAACAGTTTTTGTATTCAATTTTCATTTTTCGTCTTTATATATTGATTGGCACTAACTGCATTTCTTCTATTCTTTGCTGTATGTAGGTAGGGACGGACCAGCGATCGCCAGGACCTTCCGAGTACCTGCGTGGGAAGTTGGACGGCAACCAGGACGAGACGAACCTCCCGCAGAGCCCGAAGCAGCGGAACAAGCTGAAAAAACACTTCTGGAATAACGCCCCCGCCTCCGCCAGCAATCCGAAAATCTACCGTCCGATCATGGACGACACCGCCGTCGGCAGCTCCACCCAATCGGTGTGCCTCTCCGCGGAAACGGAGGAAATCGCGCGACGACGAGCGTTCGCGCACTACGACTGTCAATCCCTGATGACGAATCTGAGCTACGCGGTGCGCTTGAGACGCAACCTGCTCGCGAAGCGCAGGAACACCGCCACGGGAGCCTCCGCCGCCTCCATGCTGATTCGGTCCTCGACGCCGGACGGCGACAACGACGAGGATAGCGGCGACGGCCGCAGCAACAACCTCGTCGAGAGTTGTCCGTTTTTCAGGAACGAAATCGGCGGCGAGGAGGAGAGGATTGTGTGCTTATCCAGGTTGCAGAACGGGCACAACAGGAAGCCGCTCCATAGGCCGCCGCTGGCGTATGGCGTGGCCGTGTTGGAGTTTTCGCCGGGCGAGACTCACTGGAGGCATTCCACTTGTCCCTACCAGCGGTTTCCCAGGCCCATCGAGAACGTCGACCAAGGGGCTCTCTATTACAGGAATTACTTTGTCGGCCAAGGTGGGTCTTATCACTATTCATTTTTTTGTAAGTTAGGTGATTGTTTCACTCAACTTAGTTGCTGCAGACATTTCTGGTAGATTAATCGCTTTCGGTATATCAGACCCACGTTGGGCGCCAAATATTACATATCTATATTACGTCACTAAGCTTGTTTTCCTAGGTAGTATTTGTGTTTCTCATGTTGAATTAGTCATTTATACAATCGATACCAAAACTGAAAGATGAGCTCGACGATCTTAATTGTTGACGTCGATAAAAACATTCATTTTTTTAAAACTAGAATACCTATTTAGTGTTGCTGCTTTGCTGGGCCAAAGAGAAACTGACGTAGATGTCTTGGTAACCAAAAGTATTGTTACGATATTTCTAAATAATATGCCGAGCACACTAAACTGTTTTTATTAACTTCGCTATAAACATACTACTACTACCCTGTGATAAAACACTTGGATCTCTTTGAACTGCTCAACTGATATCAACTCGCTAAATCTTTCAAAATCTTCTTCAAAACTCACTCAAACCTTCTAAACTTTTTGTCCCGAGTGAAATGTCGCCTTATGTACTCAATTCAAGCAGAGTAGATTTTTTGGGACTCTTCCGTTCTCCAGATTAATCAGCACGGAAAAATAGCTAAATGATTCCAGTAATGAGGAAATGTTAACGGCATCGGTTTATTTGTAATACAAATGAGTTAAGTTTCATGGGCGGCACTCGACAGCAGCGTAGCTAGGGGATTTTTTTCAGTCTCGTTAAAATATTAATTGAAGCATTGTGGAATCAGCCTACTGGTGGGTTTGATTAATTAGTGGTTTTTGGAGTCGGTTTGAAAGGTTTTGGTGAAACGAAGCTTAGTGGATTTAACTTGTACCAATTATTAATTTCAGAACATCAGAATTGGTTTGGAATGGATGAACAATTGGGTCCTGTGGCCATTTCCATAAAAAGAGAGAAAGTTACGCATCCTGATAATCAAATGACAACGACTCTCATGCAGTATCAGTATAGGTGAGCAAATGTATTGTAAATTTAGTTTATTGTTATTCAAACCATATAGTGAATCTGATATTGAATGCATAAAAAACGAGAACATATACATTTTTCTAAATTGATGAAGTTCATTTGGGTTCGAAATTAATTAGTTGAAGTTATTGAAAAAATTAGCAATACGACATAATTGTTTCCAGCAATCCATTGAGGTAATTTACTGAAACCTTGAACTCAATTATATTATCACAAATATCTTCGTCGAACATAAATTAACTCTGAATGGTTTCAAAATTAGTCATCAATTTCACTATGTATCTTTAAGTTTTCGAATCATTTAAAAAATGAAATTCGAAATGATTCCGAAAGAATTGACTGGAATATGAACCATAATAATTAAAATTCTGAATGTATTTATTAATTTTTTATATCATTATAGTTCCTTTAATATTGGTATTGTGTGTGATAAGTAATTCAACAATTGTACCTTATCTCTTTTATTATTTTTATATTATGTAGTCTTGAGGAAGTAATTTTCAATAAGAAAGATTCCTTAGACACTAGAGTATAAATATTTTAACACGACTATAAACAAACTTTTTTGTTAATTTTTTTTACGGTCGTGTTGTTTATGTAGGTTAGTAATACGAACCTCAGAACTCCAAACCCTCCGCGGAGCCGTCCTTGAAGATGCTATACCAAACATCAAAACGTCCAATAATCCAAAAACACTAAATACCAAAGAAGTACTCGAATACGTCTCTCCGGAAATCCAGTTGAGCTGTCTCAAACTGGGCGTTCATAATCAACAGGTCGTCGACCAGATTCTCAAGCTGGACGAACAAGGTTTGACGAATCACTACAAAGTAGGAATAATGTATTGTAAGGCGGGGCAGAATACCGAAGAAGAAATGTACAATAACGAAGATGCGGGTCCGGCGTTCTTGGAGTTCCTCGAAACGATAGGGAAGACCGTCAGGTTGAACGGGTTCGACAAGTACAAAGCAGGATTGGACAATAAAAGTAAGTGGATGTATTACAAAATGAAACATGTAATAACAGATGGAATAAACTCTCTTGAATGTCCTCGACGCCGCATTGTTATGCAATTTCTTGGCAATGCTTTCAGATCGTTTTTGGGTATGCCATCGGAGCCAGGTTCTTTCTGAGTCTTCAGGTTTCTGATGATCGCGCATGAGAATCGCCTGCTGTTCGAAGTTGTCTGACGATTTGGTCGATATCTATTTTGATCGACGACTGTTTTGGTGTGCTAATTTCCCCCGTTTTGGTGTACACGACTTCTGTTTTTGTGTATCCTACTTTCGTGTTGCTGTACACCACTTTCGATTCGTGTACACCTTTTATGTTTTTCTGTACCCGTTTCCATTTGAGTGTACCCCTTTTTTTGGTGTACATCATTTCAGTTTTGGTGTATTTATATTTGTTCTGATGTACTGCGTTTTGAGATGTACTGTCGATAAAACAGCTGCAGTAGATGAGTCGAGTGATGTCAATCAGAAAACCAAGCAATCTTCGGATGAAGACTTCAAGAGGTTTACTCGCAGGGGTACAGCCGGTTGACGGTTAAAACCAAATTTTCGTTTTGGTGTAGTGCTTTTCCGTTTTGGTGTAGTGCTTTTCCGTTTTGGTGTATCAGATTTTTGTTTGGATTTCCGATTAGTTGTATCAAATTTTTGTTTTGGTGTACTGGATTTGTTTTAGCTTACCACATTTACGTAATGGTGTTCTCAATTTCCATTAAGTTTACAAGATGTCCATTTTGTACACCATCTTTGTTTTCGTGTACAAAGTTTATTTTTTCGTGTACACATTTCTGTTTTGGTGTACTCACATCAGATTTGGTTTACCCCATTTCCGTTTTAAAGTATTACATTTATGTTTAGAGTGCCATATTTTCGTTTTGATGTATCATACTTCCGTTTTGACATACTACATTTCGATTTTGTGTCATATTTCCATTTTGACGTATGATATTTTCGTTTTGATGTACATTTCGATTTTGTGCGTCATATTTCCATTTTGATGAATCATACTTCTGTTTTCGTGTACCTCGTTTTATTTTTGGTGCACTTACTTCAATTTTGGTTTACCCCATTTCTGTTTTGGCTTGCTAAATTTTTGTTTTGGTGTACCCATTTCCGTTCTAGTGTTCTCACTTCCGTGTTGATGTACCTATTTTCGTTTTAGTGTTCCTAATTTCCATTTTGCTGTGCCAGATGTCCGTTTTGGTAAACACATTTCCGTTTAAGTGTATCCTAATCACTGTTGGTGTACAGTTTTGGTGTACCCCAGTTTTGGTGTACCACATTTCCGTTTTGACATAACAGATTTCCGTTTTGGCTTACCAGATTTCTGTTTTGGTGTGCTCACTTCCGTTTTGGTGTCCTTAATTTTAATTATGTTGTAATAGATGTCTATTTCGGTAAAGCTATTTCCGTTTTAGTGTATTGAATCAGTTTTAGTGTGCCTTATTTAATATTTGGTGTACATTTTCCGTTTTTGGTGTACTCACTTCAGTTTTGGCTAACACCATTTCTGTTATGGTGTACATTGTTTTCATTTTGATGTAACAGATTTCCGTTTTTGCTCACCAAATTTCCGTTGGTGTACCCATTTCTGTTTTGGTGTACGCACTTCCGTGTTGTACCTATTTCCGTTTTGCTTTACCTCATTTTCTTCTAGTGTACCCATGTCAGTTATGGTTTCTACTGGAAGTTTTGTTTTGTCTGACTGTGGAAGAGCTCGGCATTATGACGAAGTAAAAATTATTCCTTTACCTTTCATGGAATTTAATTTTTCACCTTTTGAGTAGTTCTTAGCTGTAACATGAAATTTTCGTTTCAGCCGACTCGACCGGTCTGTTTTCGATCTACGCGCAGTACCAAGACTGCGAAATCATGTTTCACGTGTCGACGATGCTGCCCTTCACGCCGAACAACCGACAGCAGCTGCTCAGGAAACGCCACATAGGGAACGACATAGTGACGATCGTTTTCCAAGAACCCGGCGCCCTGCCCTTCACGCCGAAGGGCATCCGATCTCAGTTCCAGCACGTGTTCATCGTGGTAAACGCGATGAACCCGTGCACGGAGAACACGCACTACAAGGTGGCCGTCAGCCGTTCCAAGGACGTGGAGGTGTTCGGCCCGCCGATAAAAGAGGGCGGTATCTTCCCGAAGGGTAAAGTATTCGCCGAGTTTCTGCTGGCGAAGCTGGTGAACGCCGAGAACGCGGCGCACAGGTCGGAAAAGTTCGTCACGATGGCGACGCGGACGAGGCAGGAGTATCTAAAAGATTTAGTGATGAATTGTTCGACGTCGACCATTATCGATACCGGTCAGAAATTTTGTGAGTGTAATGATGTATTCATAGGTATTAACAATATTAACAGCATTCGTTTTTGCTCCGGTGTCGGGAACACGTCAGCGGGGTTCTTCAGGGTGTTCGAGGTTTGGTAATTATACGTTTGTCCTCAAACGTTTTATTTTTTCTCTTAGGAAAGTTTTCTTCAACTGAATCCTTACGAAATTGCTTGTTTTCATCTAGTCCTTCGCTCAATGTAACAATGAATCAATTTTAATAACTACCATTTTGGAGTTTGGAGATTAATTGATTCAAGAAAATCAATAGAGTGTTTTCAGTTCCTGGAGATGGTGCTGTCTTCACACCACAACTGTTTATCGAATGGACTCGCGAGAAATAAGTGGTAGACTTTGACTTGACTTTGACCTAACTTGTAGTGAAATTAACCATGAAACCAGTCCGCATGATGTCCTTTCAGATTTGACAGATTTTCAAAGAGCATTCGCAAAATAAGGAGCATTTGCTGTTTTTGTTGGAATTTCGCCGACGAAATTCTCATCGAATATCATTTATACAGTGTAAACTTCGACCAGTTACGTCGAAATTATGCATAAGTAATCACCGGGACTGATACTCGAAAATGACAGATTTCGTGCACGGTTGAATGTACGTGAAACCACGAACAATCATAGGAAATTGAATATAGATCATCATCGATTTTCACACTATGAGGTTGAAGGCAGAAGACGTGGTGTCAAATCATAAGTGTTTGCTTCTGAGGTGCACCTTCGAAGATTAACAAACAAAAAATGATATAAATCATCACGGATTGCTCTAAAAATGTACAGCTATTTTCCATATAATATAACCAGTCACCATTTCTGTAATTAGTCATAGTTTACCCTGTATACAATGAGAATTGGTTGAGTTCTCAACATACTTTTTCCCGCTGGCGACACTGTAAATAGTCCATACATGTTTAGCAACAAAACAGGTAAATGCCTATCATTCAGTTACTAATTCATCTTAACAACGGAATGCCTAGGGTAATAATGACTTTGACATCGACAAGTCATACCTTCAGCTTCATTTATATCAATTTTTAGGTTATGATACATTTTGAACATTATTGTTGTCTGTATATTCGGTAACTTAGTTACGCGCACGAGCAACTTGAATAAAATAGCGGAACGAATAATCATGAAGGAAGGGTAAGAAAACTAACTTTAAGCCAGGCAGATTTTGAGAAATGTCAACAAACAGCGGGAAAAACGTTATAAGTAACACGGAATGTATCGACTGTTGACATCCTCGGCAAGCGACAAGCCTCGGCTCGTACTCGCTCACCTCGAATGTTAACACGTCTTTACATTCCTTGTTACTTGAATAAATATTATTGTTTATGTAAATACGTGATTAATATTTTTTTCTTATAGTTCACAAATGACATGAAATATCATTAATGAAACGTTCCCTCCAGCAAGCAAACACATTGTCCAAAATCATAACTCAAGTCAATAACATAATGGAGTGCTGGTTCAGAATATGCTTTATTGTTAACAAATTTGGGTTATATAATATATTATACAAGTTAGTTCTTATAAGAAGCTTAACAAAGAATAAGGATTGGTAAACAAGTAATTATAAAACTTAATTACATCATCTGTAACGGATGACAAGTGACAGCCGACAGGTGACAGCTTTGCGTGCTCTGATTGGTTGATGGTGGTATGGGACGAGGCTAGAAGTGGAGTGATTGACAGTAGTATAAGTGCGGCAATAGCTACTTTAGAATCAATTTTTTACAACCTGATGGGGAGGGAAATGACATGTGGCAATTAATGGATATGTAACCGGCGACGGATGATGAATGACAGAATACATGATATGTAATTGACAACAGGTGACAAATGAAAAGTTCACAAATGACAAGTTATTGCTGATAGGGTAGTCACCAGGCTCTGGCACCTTTAATTTGATTATTACCACATATTTTATACTTCGTGAGTTCGACAATTTTTTCCAGTGCCTCCTCGATTCGAACGTTATTTTTCTCAGAAAACTCCGAAACATGGCGTTTTACGGGGGTCTTGTAACTTTATTTCCACATTTTTTTTAAATGAAGGGGGTGGAAATTTGTTTTAGAAAACGAGGATAGCTTTGTCTGACAAAAATTTGTTTCAAATGAATAGTAAATATCGAAAATTGATGAATACTTGTTGATATATCGTGAATGAATAGATGCGTGCACGCCATTGTCTTGAAATCATAAAAAAAAATTTATTTTTCGCTGGTTGACGGACACTATTTCGTCGGACAACTATATTAGAGCATTGAACGATAAATTCTAACTGTAACAAAAAAAATTAGACAAGTGGTTGACAATAAACAACACCCCTCCGGAATTCCAAGTTCCAGTCGTCGGACTAGAAAAATGCGGCCAAAACTTTGTTGGGCAATATGGCCCTTCAACTTCACAAATTTTATTTTGACCAATCTTGTAAAAATTAGCTTTCTGGTAATTGATTTTTAATATCCCGGTATTTTGGCATGTTTGGGTTGTCGGACTCTACAATATCAGACAAATTTTTGTCGGACAAGGTTATCCCCGTTTTCTAAAACAAATTTCCACCCCCTTCAATACATCAAAAAACAGGTGGAAATATGTAATATTTCGAACAAGAAGGTGGTAATACATTTACAAGACCCCAGGAAATCGCCATGTTTCGGAGTTTCCGTGCAAAAATGCAGTCAAATCGAGAAAAATGGCAGAGGAAAAAGTTGTCAGACTCTTCAAGGACATGCGCCTAACGAAGTATAAAATACGATGTAATCATCAAATGAAAGGGGCCTAGTGACGGGTGGGGAGTCACGTGCCATCTTTAGGCACTCTGGTTTGTTGATGGTGGGATGGGGCAGTTTGAGTGGGAGTGATTTGAGTGGTTTCAATTTCCAAAATAACTACTTTCGAATCGCAAAGGCTCTTGTTGTAACAATCAATTAATGGGCAGGAGCATGATAGGTGACAAACTGCCGAATAACTGGTGACAGATGTCAGATGACGGCCGAGGCACATATCGGTCGTAATGATAGTCCATATCTAACCAGTGACATATGATGATTGGACACATACAGTACGACAGGTGACGCGATGGTTGACAACAGGCAGGGATGAGGTGTCACGTGACAGCTTTGCCCGCTCTGATTGATTTATGGTGAGATGGGCGAGGCTAAAAGTGGGAGTGGTTTCAAGTGTCGCAATATCACCTTTCGAATTAACACAACTATTTTTTTTGTTTCGATGCCAATGCCTCTGTGGCAATTACTATATATTTGAAAAATTGAAAAATACTAGCTACGTGATTCCTAGATTATTATTATCTTCAATGTGTATGTCGATATTAATGCAAGAACTGGCTACAAAAATTGAGAAAGGTATTGAAAGGATTTCCTTGTCCTTCGGATCTATTTGTCAGTGTTGCCGCATGAAGTTACCTAGCAAAAACCTTTGAATGTTTGTACTTTTGTTTCGCTTTTCCATTGATTAATGACAGTTTTTTTGTATTGAATAAGGCACACAAATACAATAAAGTGAAGTGATTCAAAGTACATGAATTATATACAAGTTTGAATATAAGTTACCTAAAAGGTTACTCTGAGTCGTTCATACAGCTCGTTTGTTTTCGTGCTTGGTCAATTCTGACGTTTTTGTGGGAGCGTGTTTGAGAGTCAATAACGTGTATAAAAATAGCTTGACGTTTATTAACAATTCTCTATTGTATCGCTGGTAACCTGTATGAATGTTTAAAAGATAAAACATTCATGAAACATTTCGTACAATTTTCCACTTTAAATATTTATCTCGTGTCCGGCAGAAATTGACAATATTTTCGCCAAAACTACTTCCATTTCACTAGAGTAGTTTTTTGTATCCCTGAACTTCAATATGTTGAGCAATCTCTGATCACTTCAAGGTCTCTGGGTTGTCTTTGCCGTAAAAGAATTACAAACTTGTATTGGCTGAATTTGATACTGTGTATAATTTGTATTTTTTTTTAATCCTCCTGTTCTAACGATAGTTTTTTACATCCCTAAACTGCAATGTGTTGAGCAGTCTCTGATCATTTCAAGGTCTCCTGGTTATCTTTGTCGTAAAACAATCACCGACCATTTAAACTTGTATTGGCTGAATTTGATACTGTGTATAATTTGTATTTTTTTTAATCCTCCGGTTCTAACGACAGTTTTTTACATCCCTAAACTGCAATGTGTTGAGCAGTCTCTGATCATTTCAAGGTCTCCTGGTTATCTTTGTCGTAAAACAATCACCGACCATTTAAACTTGTATTGGCTGAATTTGATACTGTGTATAATTTGTATTTTTTTTTAATCCTCCGGTTCTAACGACAGTTTTTTACATCCCTAAACTGCAATGTGTTGAGCAGTCTCTGATCATTTCAAGGTCTCCTGGTTATCTTTGTCGTAAAACAATCACCGACCATTTAAACTTGTATTGGCTGAATTTGATACTGTGTATAATTTGTATTTTTTTTAATCCTCCTCTTCTAACGACAGTTTTTTACATCCCTAAACTGCAATGTATTGAGCAGTCTCTGATCATTTCAAGGTCTCCTGGTTATCTTTGTCGTAAAACAATCACCGACCATTTAAACTTGTATTGGCTGAATTTGATACTGTTTATAATTTGTATTTTTTTTAATCCTGTGTATAATTTGTATTTTTTTTAATCCTCCGGTTCTAACGACAGTTTTTTACATCCCTAAACTGCAGTGTGTTGAGCAGTCTCTGATCATTTCAAGGTCTCCTGGTTATCGTTGTCGTAAAATAATCACCGACCATTTAAACTTGTATTGGCTGAATTTGATCCTGTGTTTAGTTTGTTTTTTTAAATTCTTCTAGTTCTAACGAAAAGAACAAACCGCTTAATGTTCAATAAGCAACATGCTGGCTAACCGGAAAGGTGGTTTGGTTAATATTTAACATCATCAAATCAGACGCCTGATCATAAAGAAAATTCAACTGATTTTACTATTTTTGAACAGCGGTATATTCTTTCAATATCTCCTGTGTAAGTTTATTTGGTAGTCCATTGTACAACTAAAAATTTGCCATAAGAACAAACCTGTTGAATACTCTACCTGTTTAGGTTTTTTAACACATCTGACGTTTTCTCGGCACCAGTGTAAAAAATAAGCTTATATTAACTGTCTACTTGAATATGGATCGAAGTGACTGGAGAGAATCGAATTTTGTTTTTCAGCTATATTCAGTACCAAAAAGAAAGAAAAAGTTCGTCCCCGGTTCTTACCGGATTTATGCCAAAGAGGTGCCATTTTATGGCAAGTATTATTAGATGATAGTGGGCAGGGTCAGCAGATCGAATGCTTCCTCGGAATTTCTTCCGATTCGTTCGTTCTCATCGAAGAGACCACCAAACAAATCGTTTTCGTTACGCCGTGCAAGTCGATTCTGGGCTGGTCGCCGCAGACGAACAGTCTCAGACTGTACCATCACCAAGGGGAGTGCATGACGATCCATATGCGAGACTTGCAAGCGAACAGAGACGAGCTTATGGAGATTATGGACCGTTTGAAGGCCGTCACTTTCGGACATCTCGCTCAAGAGGTGACGATAAGGTAGGACTCTCTCATAACAATTTTTTCCACTTTAATGATTATAGCGTATCACAAAGTTTCGGTTCGTTAAGAGTTATTTTTGTTATTGCTTTGAATCTTATACATGCGAATAGTCTCCAGTGTATGAACAGGAGTTTGATCAAATATGGTCAAAGAAGGGGATCGCTGGCGTAAGGAGAACGTGTACATCGACAGATATTTCACTGTATTTCGCAAGGCGTTTGATACAACATCGCATGCATTCGCTTACAGAAGAAACATGATAATTTTAAATTTGCTAAGGCTTTCGCGGGCGAAATTTTCACTATCATTATTTTAATCGAGTTTACAGACCGTCGTTCTTCGGAATTGTTTCCTAACGTTTCGTTAACACGAGTCGCTAACTTCTTCAGAGGTTTCATCTTGATAATTCCCCGATGACTCGGTTTTTTACTCCTCAAATTGTTTATTATACTGCCTCAGGTAGTCTGACTGCAATTATTGTTTCTTGATTCGCACACATACTTGTGACTGCATTGTTATTCGACAACATGTTTGTACCTGCTGTCATCAAATTGTTTTTAATAATTTTTTTCAGAATGGGATTTCAGATACGGTTTAGGTTCATAGTCTCTTCTATTAAAATTCTCCACGTGATTGTGGAGCTCTATTGATTCGCGCACAAGTCGACTATGATAAACAAACATGTAATCACAAGTATAGATGCGAATCAAGAAACAATAATTAATGAGTCAGACTATCTAGGTAGACTAGATACAATTTGCAGAATAAGAAACCTCGAGTCATTGGCGAATTATCAAGATGAAACCTCTGAAGTTAGCCACTGGTGCTAACGAAACGTTAGGAAACAATTCCAAAGAGTGACGGCCTGTAAACTCGAATAAAAGTAGCGATAGTGTTGATAATACTAATAATAATAAATGTCTTGGAAGAAAAATTCTGTAATGTTCATCAAACATCGTGAGAACTTGAGGAAAGGAGGCATCACCAGAAATCCTTCCAGTATGCCATAACTTAATGAGATAACGTTTGATTTTCATTGTAATAAATGAGGTTTTAAGGAAAAAAACTTGATCTAGATTCGTTTGATAATTTCTTCCTCAGTTGAATTTATTTGTGTAATTTGAAAAAATATGCGGTACGTACCACGTTATTAGTCTATTTTCATACTTTCACCACCGATATTGATAAAAGGGAGATAAAACAATAGACCTGGAGGTCACAATGTATATTTTGTCTAATTTTTTCACAGTCAGATGTATGAGAAACCCCCAAATTCTAACTTCCAAAATACTTATATGACCTCACCGAATAAAAATCGTGGGCCACAATGTGGGGGCCGCGTGGGTGAAGTTGTAATAAATCCGGGGTCTCGAATCATTACTTATTGTTCGGCGTATGTCGTAAGTTACTGAAATAAAAAAAATGGTTCGTCGGACGGCATTGCCGAACGTATAGGGAAGATACGACTCGTAGTGGCGCTGTTTATTGTTGTAAAACATTTTTAATAAAGAATTTTATTTTGTTGATGTTTGATATTTTGTTCAACTTCAAAACTAAGATGCCTAAAAGCCCTGGTGTGCGGACTCGCACCTGTAAAACTGTAGGATAAAACGGTGGACATTCGCTTGCTTGATAATGAGAAAACAAATGAAATCGCGATCTATTTTCCAACTATCCCGCGATACTTCGTGAACCGCCACCGTCGGTTTTCTTGTTAGGATGAATTTTCATGAACAGAAGTTTCAAGTATTACGCACGAGCATGAAATGAATAAAAGAACATTATCATTAAAATTTTCAGAATCACTGTCCGCAAGCAGCTTTATCAGTTAAATTTTCGACTTATTATATAATTTTTATTTTGCTGACATGCAATTTACTGGATACATAAAAGTATTGAAATTCATCTGCATGGAAATTCACTATTAGAACCTGTCAATCTTGTGCTTGTGCCTATTTGACATCTGCCCAACATGCGCATGCGCAAGTATCTGCGCCATTTATACGAGTTTTCCTTTTAAAATTCTCTATAAATAAAGTATATATAAAGTAATAAGTTTGTAGCTTATTTTGAGTTTAATTGCTTTTCAGAAGTGATATTTGTGATGAGTTGTGTGTTACAATGGTCTTTCGCTATTTTAAAAACTATTTGTCATGTAATAGTGAAGATGTTTCTTTTTTTGTGCAATTCTTCCTCGACAGAAAATTTATTTTTGGATGATCTGACCACACTGAAAGGATTTTACGAAAACGAATGGTAAAATAAGAAAAGCTAAACAAGCTTGATGATATATGCAAAATTGATAGATTTCAGTAGAAGTGGTGATTTTTTTTTCTTTGTCACGAACTTTCGCAACTTGAACTTATGGAATATTTAAGGAAACAGTAGGGTATAACAACACGCACCCAGTTGATTGAATCGATTTGAAAAAATGTTTGCCATGTTTATTAGAGCATGGCGAGTTAAGAAATAAAATGTAAGTTCCAAATTGGTTCCAAAGTATATTTTAGAGATTTTAAGTAGTAGGTACTCACTTTCGGTAACAGACATAAATGAATTATTGTGTTATATCTCTGAATATTGTCCACACAAAAACGGATTATTGTCAACTTATTTAGGAAAATAATATAAAATACAGAAAAATTAAGAAACGAACATCATTAATAGTCAATAATATTGCACTACGAAATTTTTGATTCTGCCACAACTATTTTGACTTTCAAACGGTATTTAGATTATTTTAAAAAAGTAACACATTTTGTGTGGTGTTATTTTTCCAAAAGTTTGGTCTTCCACTTCGAGTATGGAAACTATATTGCTTTAGAATGATATTTAAAAAGTTTATTGACATTCCGCCAAATTCAATCAAAACAATCACAATCACTATGTCCCTGGAATATTGACATGAGGACGAGGCGCCATCTCTGGATCCGATTACAGAAATACACCACGATTTCATTTGTTTTGTCTTCAAAAAAATCTAAACAAAATCTAATCAGTCGACACATCAGGGTTTTTAGGCATCTTATTCAAAACTCTAATTGATATGATCGCCGAACGTTTTGGTTGGATCGGGGGCATACTACCCCCTCGTACGTTTGTGTTAGGGGTGTAGAGTATACGTGTATCATACATTTACCTTTGAAATTTTTACAGTAATTTAATGCATTGCAAAATATTAAGAAATTACTAATGTCTAACGATTTGAATGGATTTCCAGGGTGTGTAAAACAGTTCAAATTGTCGGCCAAGTGCACATTTGCAATATTAATGTTCGGCTTTAACGTTTTTTTGTTAGGCACACCATAATTGATCGAAAGATATCAGTCATGCCATTTTTTCTAACCCATAACATTACCAAATCGGCCGTTCATTCCGTTGTACTGAAAATTTGAATGGATTTTTTCTTCGCTAGTTACATAAAACTTCCAATAATTTTGTTCGGGGTTTGCATAATGACGTGTATTTTATATAATTGATCAAAAAACACAATCGCCGAGCTGTCAAACATAATATTTATTGAATGAATAGCTTCTATTCAGAACAAGTTCTGGTATGAGGAACGGTAAGTAATGATTTGAGACCACGGTTTTTTTTATACAACTTAACCCACGCGGTCCCTACGATTTTTATTCGGCGAGCTCATATCCTTGTAGTGTGATGATGGAATTTGGGGGTTCTCATACTGCTGAGACATGAAATATATGTTGTGACCTCCCGGTTTAGGTTACGGCGTCACCTAATAATTGAGGCTATGAGTGCAATAACGGACTAACCCACAATAATTCAACAAATGGTTTTTCTGCAGAATCTCAATCGCCATGTCAAAATTCTTAACTCGTAAATAGACCAACCAACCTTTTTCTTCCCGTCACTAGGTAACAGCACTAACCACTGTGCTTCTAATATTGGGGTTAGTCCGTTATTGCGCTCATAGCCTCAATTTACAGTTGATAGTTATTTGTTTCCTTCATGTCAACAAATTTGTCGGTCACAGGTCACAGTATACATTATGGTTTTAGGAGAATGTTTCTAAACTTAAGACCTTCGACAACTTCGCTTATTACTTCTAATACTCAGTGGTATTCAGTTGTGCAAATGATGGTGCTTATTTTTTGTCGATTCTCGTATAAACGGATTTGTGTAACCTCCGATCAAGGAAAACAACCTAGATGAGTAAAATCCGAATATTTCTTTTCATAATATTATCCCTCAAGTCATGACATTGTTGCCATGTCAATTTTTTAGGGACACAATAATCATGTCAGCTAGATTCTGATTTCTGTAGGGTATGTATATTCATGGCAACGAAAATCCAAAAATACTGTATTGGATGAAATGTATAACAATAAGAAGACAATAGAAACGTTTATTGCAGCTTGTTGAAAACATGTAAAAACGATAGTATTTCCATCGTCGAACGAAGATTCTCGTTGGCGAAATTTTCTGGTCAGTACGGCAACGCTGCATTTGATATTTGACAGAACAAAACGTTTGTGTTTATTTCGGTCGTTAGCTTATAGTAGTGTTTTTTGGTGAATAAAGGGCAAATTCTGAGTTAATTTGTGTTCAACTATCGTTAGTTTTTATTATTAAACAATAGTGAAGCAATGTGAAATGTGTAAAAGACCATTCGAAGCAGGAAATCAAACTATATCATTTTATAGGTGAGCTACTAGTGTCGTAACTATCGAGAAAGGAAAACCGAATTGGAAAAGAGTCAAATGAAGGAATGATGAAAAAACCTGTCAATCAGAGCATCGGCTGTTTTCAGAATCATGTGGAGATTGAGGTTTCCATTCTATTTTGGGTTTTCATTATTTCTATTTTATTCATTTACTTTATTGATCCCAAGAAACATTTCTGTTTATAGAGCAATAAAAAAATAAGATACACACACCGAATAACGGCAATAAATCCATAAAAAAAGAAATCAACCAACTG
Organism: Chrysolina americana; assembly: GCA_958502065.1. NCBI lineage: Eukaryota > Metazoa > Arthropoda > Insecta > Coleoptera > Chrysomelidae > Chrysolina > Chrysolina americana. The sequence goes on along the minus strand of OY293415.1, from coordinate 72,429,923 downwards.
ATGGAATTAAATAAGAAGTATCACAAAACTTCGGTTATGCGGCACTTCACAAGTTTATAAAAACTAAAAGATGGCGGAATCGAAAATATTCATTTGTTTTCAACTCAACCGATCATTTTTTTAAAACTAATTTTGAATCGTATTTTACCATATTTTTTCAAATGGTTGGATAACTCATTTTAAAATTTTATTCCATTACATAGTATTGATTTTATTCAACCTTAATATTTCTGTGCACAACGCACGACACTGCCGGCAAGGGAAAAGGCTATTGTTATCTTTGTCTGTAATAATAGCCCTCTCTAAGAAGTTGTCCCTTACAAACAAAGTTCAAGGCGTAAGCGGCGAGTTACTCATTCAGGTTGTGTTACTTGATCGGAGCTAATAACCAAAACAGTTGTTATTAAGGTCCTGTAGACGCGTATTTTGATTTTTAACCGAATTGTACATACAGTTTAGAGCGAATGATCAATATTTTTATTTTTTAATGAAGAAAAAATTTCAGCCGCAATATCATGGGCCAGCTGGGCTTCCACGTCCAACCGGACGGTATCGTAACCTTGGTCGAAAACGCCGGTCAGGCTTGGCAGGCCGGCTTGCGACAGAACTCGCGACTCGTGGAAATCTGCCACGTCGCCGTGGCCACCTTGATCCACGAGCAAATGGTCGACTTACTCAAAACCTCCCCGACCGTTATATTGACTGTGATACCCCCGCTGCCCGACGGCTCTCCGCGCAAGGGCTGCACCCTGCAGAATTGCAAGTACAACGAGACCAACTACGAAGGCGACTACGACAACACGGGCAACGAGGAAAACAAGAGCAGGCGAGCGCCTCAGATGCAGCAGGCCGTGTCCGGCAACCACAGGAAGTTTTACGAGCGCAGCTTCTCGCCTCCGAGGAGCAGCAACAGTTCCGGCTACGGGACGGGCAGCAGCAGCAAGTCCTTTCACGGGCCCGAGACTCGGTTCGTAGCGAACGTAGAGGTGAGTTTTTTCAGCTTAACAGATTTTAGTCGGACGGAGACTGCAGGTGCGAGACGCTGAATCGCGGTATGCTATTGGTTCTGCATTCTGCATCGCTTGAGAAGTTGTGGTGGTTGGGAAGTTTCATCTGTCAACAGTATTTGTTTCACGATGTTGTTTGTGAGAGTTTTGAACGAGCGTATTTGGTACCGGGACTTCTTGGTACCAAACACCTAGTATTCTTGTTCAATTGTCAGCTTTAGATGTTCCTCAACTTTGGCGCTATGTAATAAATCGCGAGGGTGGGTGCAAGAAGTATATTTAGTTCTATTCCAAACTTACACTAAAGCAAACGACCACTCCTACGTCGGCCACTCTAGGAAGTATTTTTTTTTTTAATTCAGTTTACAGGATGTTCCAAATTGAGTAGGCACCATTGCCAACTCCGTTATTATTGATGCTACGAATTCGGTTAAATGGGCAAACTAGTAGCATTTTCAATGGCCTTCTCGATGCCGAAAACAACAAAAAAATTACAGTCGCGTTTTCAGAATATTTCAAAAAATGATATTTCTTTCAATGGAACACCCTATATTTTTTCATGCATTTCGTCTTTGCGGATTGTGGGGATGGACTAGAAATGGATTATGTTTACTCCAATAATGAAAATTCTTTCCATTATACATCCCACGATTTGAAAAATTGCCCTCGTCGCTCCATATAATATTTCTATAGAAGTTTGGATCTTGTTTGCATTTATTCATAAACCACCGACAAAACCCAAATCGTCTCTCATGATCACCAGGTTCTAGTGTTTGCACTGGTCTTAACTTGTAAGGAGAAATCTGATGTTTCTTCAGAATTCGTTGAATACCAGACAGTGGAACAGCTATTTCTTTAGATAAATCTCTCATGGAATTATTTGGATATACCTCAAAGTAGGATAAAACGTCAATTTCTGTATCTTCAGATGTTACAAAATGTTTTTTAGTTCTCGTCTCAAAATCTTTTTCATTGTTCCTGAATCGACGATGAAGCACAGCAAAAAAACGCCAATTAGGTAATTCACGATCGGGGAACGAATTGCTGTAGTGTTGGAGTGCTCTTACGTTATTTTTCTGGCAAACCAAGTAGGATATTCTAACATATCACATTTTTCTTGATGGGAAAACGGCATTTCGAAAAATATTCGAACAGTAGTTGACAGTTACAAACATTTTTTCCAACCACATCCATATGACCCTCCAGTATTTTCTGTTCTGTACAAAAACGGCTTCAAAGTAGCATAAGGCAACACCGGCATCTCGTCTATACCGCACGAGTGTCGTAGATGGTAGTAAAACACTCGTAGTGCCGCGTTATGCCTGTGGCTATAGGCTGAGACCGCATAAGCTGGACAGGCTGACAGCAGATGCATTATGGCCTCAGCAGTCCCAGGACACGCTCTACATCTGGTGTCAGGGACCTCTATACCCATCACGCGACTACGGCCATTCTTCCTTCTAAGTCGATCGAGAAATCCACAAAACACTGCGCAAGCAGTATCTAAATATGTGTATTCAAAACGTTACTAAATCGCATAGAGTGTCCATTCATACATACATGATTATTTTGTCTGGATTGACTAAATGGTCCGAATATCAAGTTACAATATCGATACCGAGTCATGAACTCTTCAGATCTCGTTACTAGGTGACATAATCTTTCATGAAATGAAACTGTTGACAAAATATAATCTCGAAAGTAAGGATCGTAATAATACACCATCAATACTTAACAGTTCCCACTGTTACAGCTAACCAAATTCTCAATTCCCTCATTTAAAATTCAAAGAAACGTCGGTACGTTTTCACTAAATTACTTCTATTGGTAAAATATTACAACCAACTAATTTATTTTCATAAACTTAACATTGCTGATTTATCTATACTGGTATGCAACACTTATTCAACTCATCGCCACTCGCATCGTGTCTTAAAGCGATGGGTCGCGGGTCTTCTAGAAACGACGTGAGAGACAACTTTTTCTGAAAATCGTTATTTAGAACAACATTCAGGGTTGCCAGTGAGTCACTATTGTCACTATTGGTCACTATTTTAAAATCTTGTCACTATTTTCTTAATTTGGTCACTATTGTCACTATTTCAGAGCTTAGAATTGGTTAGAATAAGATACTCGTTAGAATACCTTGCATCATTAAAAATCTAAAACCAAGAGCACTTGCAATTACCAATCCAGAATACCACCAAAAAATTTAGAAATGATAAAAAAATACCTTGTACAAAATAATTACCAAACATCATTAGTCAAAAATAATACTAAGCGAAAAACAAAATACTGAAAAAACGAGTAGAACAACAAAATCGACATATAACAAATTACCATATGTAAAAAATCTTTCAGAAAGACTTGCAGCGGTTATTAAAGATGAACATTCAAAAATAGCGTTTGAAAATAAAACACCATTGGAAGACATTTCTCTTCACACTCAAAAACAAAAACATCAAATATGGTTAACCAAATTAAGTGTGAGAATTGCCCTCAGGTCTATATAGGACATACTAAATGTTACCTGTAACACATCACAAAAAAAGATCACAGTTTTAACTTTATGACACCCATCGTTTTTGATAAGCAACCCTTTTTATCTAAAAGACTACTATGTGAAATTATTCACAAATTCAAACATAACAGTGTCAATACCAGAAGGAATTGAAGGTTCAAACACAATATTTTTCAGTTTGAAGTTAATCATATATTCACGTCTTTGATGATTTTATTTCCCCTTCGTTTTTGTCCGTTTTATAAAATTTTCAAAAAAAAAAAAAAACATTTGTACTTGGCTCTCAGTATTCGTGTATGTGTTGATGTTTTAATTGTTCAAATAATCTTGAAATGCCCGTTTTTGAAATTATTTCAAGCATTTTAAGTAGAGGAAAACAAAATTTTCGTCAGTCCTCCCGAATATCCAAACTTTTATTCTCGTCGAATTTTAGTACATCGTGGCAAGTAAAACAAATTTTCAAAAAAAAAAAATCCGTTGGTTTACAGAACCCTGATGATGATTTAAATATAGTTCGAAACGTTGGTCCAAAAAAAAGTTTTTCTTTCCAAAGCTTAACTTTGAATGATAGAGGTAGAAGTTTCAGTGAGTTTTTAAGTACAATTTTCAAAGCACAGATTACTTCAATTAAGTACTTTAATCTTGATAAATATTCTTATCCTCTTTTTGTGGTATTTGTCTTGGCCTTCATTTACTTCCCATATCCTGAAAATTTCTCATTAAAATACTGCAAATGAGCTCTGGAATGATGAAGGAAAATATGACCAGCTTTCATAGAAGTTCCTCAATTGGTTGGGAAAATGCCACTATTTAGACAAAAAAGCCAATAAGTAGTCACTATTTCTGTGAAAATTAAGTCACTATTCTACTATTTTTCAACCTCTGAAGCGCTGGCAACCCTGACAACATTGATTGTTCATCATTCCGCGACCTAGGTCTAGAGGGGGCCAATCAGGAATCTACTAGACACTCGGTTTGTAGATTATGTGGTGTTGAAGGAACACAGTCTCTCGAGCGGCGCAGATAGGTTCGGCTCCAGCTCGTTACAAAACTGTTAACTGGGAATAAGAATGTAAAAGGGCTATGACAGATCATCAACTTTTAACGTGTGATGCCATTTACGGAGTGTGCTGGAGAAAACACCACTAGCAGATTCGTAACCTCCAGAGTCACGTGCAACCAAATGAACACTGGTCGAAATTTCATCCAAAAAGTTTACAATCTGCGCATATGCCACAATCTCGTCGAAATACAGTCCGTTGGCTGGCTCTCTTAATGGATGCCCTATAGAGTGTTCTGGTTAAAAATCAAAGCGGCACCTGTTCGGAAACTAGTTTTGTTTTCACTGTCGAAATATCGACCCAGTAACATAGCAAAGTTTCAGTTTTGTCAAATTTCATTTATCTATTTCTTCAATGAAGTTATTGAGGAGAATTGTTGATGGATGAAACAACCCCACATTTGATCAATCTTGTTGAATTTAGTGAGATGAGTTATATCTTTGATTTTCTTACTTTGTGTAGCTCATTACTGACAGGGACTATTGTAAGTAACGCTAGACAAATTAGATGTAGATGTTATATCATTGGCCGTGCTTTCTAGTACCATTCTTAGACTGCACTAGGCGATAGGATTAGCGTTAGAAATACCACCTTTGAAATAATTTAACAGACTCGATTTGCCAGCTTTAGTGAATGATTTAGAAACTAGCTTTTCGATCGGAATGGATGACATTTTCTCGTTATTCTAAGCTTGATGTAGGTCATTTGTCTAGTTTTAATATACAGAGTGGACCATTGAAAAGGAAACAGTGGCTCTGTAGGTCGGCATAATCGAATTATATAAAAAGGCTCGGACACTACATTTACCTTCTAGAATAGGTTTAGAAGTTAAATACATCATTTTTGCAGACGATTCAGTGATTTTATATGAGAACACAAATCCTTTAATTTTAGAAACTATGATCAACGAAGATATGAAAAATATGAAAGGTGGCTTTTTTGTTAAATACCAATAAAACTGAGTACATAATTTTCCACCACAATGACCGCTCTTTGTGTATCACTTTTTTTTAGTTTTTCCTCCTTTCAGTTGAGATTATTATAGAACAATAATTGTTGAAATGTTCATATCATAAACAGTCTTCATACCAGTTTTACGTAACTGTCTGACTGTTTCAAGTTATTCCTTGGGAAATTTATATTTTAATTTTGTAATAATGTTTTATATGCATTGTAATATAAATATTTATGTATGAAATAATTAATAAATAAAAATAATAGGCGGTATCAAGTCAATAGCACTCAGTCTGAATAAAAATTTATTTTAATTTGGGAATTGCCTTAATACGAAATCAGATTTGGCAAAAAGTAGTATTCTGAATAGATCCGTTGAATGAAAAAAAAAAAATACAATGCATGCTCAAGTAGAATATCCGTCGATCGCGGTGAAAAATCTCCAGATGATTTCATTGGGAACCAATTGTTTTCAGGGAACTCTAACCAGTTCATCGAGCGGTCAATCTGGCGACGACAAATGGTATGACTTCCTCCAAGACTCCGAGGCTCCTCCGATACCGGCCAAGAACCACCAGTCCTCCTCCCATCACACGAACAGTACGTTTTCGACGCCGACGAAACGTAACAACGTCCACCAGGCGTCGCAGATGCAGCAACACCACAACAGCCACTATTCGATCCAACACAACAAGCTGCACGTCAGCAACTCGCTCCCTTTGCAGCACGTCGACGTTTCGCAGCCGCTCAGCGCCGTCATCCACAACAACGCCACCGAGATGGACCTGTACAAGCGGCAGAAGAACAACAAGATCAAGCAGCACAACGAACGGCTGCGTCAGGAGGGGGAGTACATGTACGCGAGGTCCGCGAGAGCCCCCGACTACGCGTCCATCCAGTGCAACGATTTGGGCAGGCTGACCGTGAACGAGAGTCACTCGACGAGTAGCAGCATCAGCGACAGGATGAACCTGGTGGGCAGCGAGGACGAGCTGTCGAACGGCAGCGGAAACATGTCGCCGAGGACGCGCAGCGCCACCAAGCACGCCAGCCTGACTCAGTCGCAGTCGTCGGGCTACTCGAATAGGAACCAGAGTCCGAGGTCGCTGAACGGGGAGGCGAAGCTGCGACCGGGAGTGACGCCACGATCTTCGAACCGTAACAGCGCCAACTTGTCGACGAACTTTCAGGAAGAGCTGCTGCGCCTGATCAACCCAGATAATATCGACGCGCCGGTGGAAGCCAAGCCGAGCAAGGAGATCAAGACGCATTCCAGGGAGAATCTCAACAACGCCATCAGTATGCACAGGCCGGAGGTTATTCTGACGATGGCACGGCCGGCCACGGTGATTTCCAACGCTAGTACCACCTCGAGCCCGCTGTCGATCGAGTTTAAGAAGGCGCAAGACGAAGGGGGCGGTAAATCGAAGACCGTCGTCAATTTTCCCGACGATTTCCCCCTGCCGGAAGATAGTGATTGGCCGAGCTTGGTCGATACGGCCACGAGTTTCATGAATCAGGTGGGGTCGTCTTCGGATATTAAAGAGCGCGATGTGAACAGGCATTGGAACGACGAGGTGCCTATCGATGCTTCAATGGCTTCCTCGTGAGTATACAAGTTTGTTTGTTTTTTTCACCAGATCCTAAAAACACATTTCTGTACATCGGAACTATAAGACACTATGTCCACTTTTTGTTCATGTGACATAGTGTCTTACAGTTCCGATGTACTGATTTTCTGATATAATACTGTTTTTTATGGTAAAGTTTGTTGATCTAGAGTTAGTAGGTCGATGGGTTAAAGATTTTTCATTTTTCATGACGTTTCGTTTCGTATTTGAAACCTGGTAATTTGTTTAATAATCAATATTGTTCAATCCGTCTATTGAGCACATATTCACTCCCAGACCATTGGTACATTGTAATAATAGCTGCGCCCCTTACGGTTGAAATGCATTTAGGAAAATTGAATGAGAGTGTACATCAAGAAATTTCGTGAAAGCTCCGTTAAAATCATTTCGGGTTATTTCATTGCGAAGGGGTATTTTGATCCACAAGGCATTTCTTTAACGAGATTAAACATGTAATTGGCTGGTTGAATGGACATGTGAATGTTGAACCTAATACCATTTTTCTGGGTTTTTCCTACAATAATTATTGCGCTACCGATATTGTCGCGTCAATCCTCTTTCTGACACATTCAACTTTATTTACGAAATAAATCCAATAAATACAAGCATCGTATCAACGTAGGTTGGTGTGGTGTCCATCAGAACAAACCAAGGCCCAACTCCGTTGAGAGTTTAAGAAAATAAAATATTACATGATTTGGCGCCCAACGTGGGGACATGTGAAGCTTTGGTAACAGGATTGAAAAATTATGAAAGGGACAAAAAAAATAATGATAACTTAGAGGCTCATTCAGTAAATTGTCGTTAGAATACGATATCGTTGCGCTAACGACATTTTCGCCAACGACATTCCTAACGATAAATTCTTAAAATACATTCAGTATCGATGTCGTTAGAACAAAATCTGGTAACAGTATTAAATGGATTTGGTAAATGTTGGTACTTGAAGTTTAATGTTTTGTGACCAAAAATGTTTGTCTGTCGATACTCATGCGCGCGTTTGAACGAAGTTGGCTGCTGTCAGAATGAAATTTGGTTACAGTTTGAATGAAATATACGTACAATAAACAATTTAATATAATCTGTAATATATAATGATTGTTTTCATTCAGACTTGACTATGACTACAGCCAAACCGATAACAAAAAAGGAGCAGGGTATGAATAAAAGACGACTATAAGAGCCAATTTGAGGCGTTTCCCAACGAAATGAGAACTAATGATTCTGAAAACTAGGTGGAACAATTTTTATATGTGGGCAATCTATATATACATCCTATGATTCCTGGTATCTCATGTTTCATAAAAAATCTGTAAATTCATCAATCATTTGTTATTATTAAACATCTACTACATACTCATGTTTTTCATCTCTTTCTCCACATAATTCCACATAGTGGAAATTAAAGCAAATTTCTGACAGAAAACAACTACTTCCCCCTACGTTTATTGAATTATATCTGTCTTCTTTTGTGCAAAGTTCCTCGCGGACACATAATTGCAAGTGTTACTTGTTTTAAAGCCATATCAACAACCTCGTGAACAGATCTGCTGACAATCGGTTGAGATGAACTGTTGTGTCTGTCTGATCCTACAGGCTTCTTCATGGTAGCTGCCATGCGCCAGAAATAATAATGTGCTAAAAAAACTGTGAACATAGAAATGACATTCTCGAAATATGGCATCTATTTTCATCTCAACCTGTTAACAGAAGCTGTTCCTGTGTATCTTTGTGCTGGCAACATGAACAGTCGCTGTTGTCTCAAATAGTTTTATAGATCATTTTTGAAAGTTCATATATTGAATGCTGAGAATATCGTAGTATTCATGTATTCCACACCTGCGCAATATATCTTCTCTAACTAGCTGATAGTAAGCTCGGGTAAGTGTGACCGTGATTTTCATTAGTTCGCATTGAATTTAGTCCATCTGATGAACCTGAACTAATATATCAATGAACTTTTGCAGGTATTTACTTCGAAGGTCAGTCTTTGTAATACGCCACAGAAAACTGTTGAAAAACGTATTCTATGAATTTTATTTATATATTCAGATATACATCTCCATAGGTCACATTTCCCCGGAAATTTGGGGCAAGTGTGATTCTGGCCAAATTTAAAGATATTAATGCACGAAAATCTCTCTTTGGGACAGGTGTGAGTAAACAGTAAAGGAACTTTCACCACAATTTATTTTTTTCGAGATATCTTTATTCAAAACATATTTAGGAACTTTTTAATATTGAATTTGAAATGCCCCATTGGAAAAAAACAAAAAAAAGTCGTGAAAGTGAACATTTGTTGAAAAGAAAAATTTACAGGTAGAAATCTGAAAAATCGAATGAGAGTTTCATTGATCCCCATCTTCTGACGAGTGGTGATGGCACAGTTGTTATTTCATCCTGAGAAAGTGTATCAATGTCTTTCACATCTGGCCAGGTATATTGTTTGGCTCTCTGAGCTTTCCGTATATAATTTCGTACTATAGCTGAGAAAATATCACTATTTGGATTGTCCAAATGAACCAGGTTCACACTTACCCCGACAGATAGGTCACACTATCCCCAATAACATTTAATTTCGGGTATGTGTGACATGCAATGGAAAAATGTAAAAAAAAACAACTTCATGAAAAAACGGCAATCTCTAATCAAATTCATTGTTTAGGCAGAATAAAAGTGTATAAAATGGATTCTTACCTTAGATTTTAACAATACACTCAAAGCTTGAAATAAACTCGTTATACTCGTTCGGGTCGATGAATTGTAGGTTAGAAAAATGTGGAAAATATTTGGATTTCACAAGATCTCTTTGGTATTTTATATGATGGTTATGGATTCATTATGAGTGTAGGCTATTCGTCAATAGATGGCATTGGGCTGTCGCCCGCTTTAGCGAAGATAGCGAGCAAACTCACACTTGCCCCAAATTCACACTTACCCGAGCTTACCTTACTAGTTGTCTCAGGTTATTCATTTTTTATTGAACAATCGCACCCAAAATTTGTGCTAACCACTCTTTCTTTCCTCTTTCCAAATATTTAGATTCTAATTCAAATTTCAAATAATCACCTATATTACCAATAAGTATGTTCTGTGAATTAAATCATGTTTCATGTTTGATATCCACCAACGACAATATAAAGATACCTCCATCGACGTCGTCTACAAACGATAAATTTTATTGTAGAATAACGATAAAACGATAACGATATTTTGCTACAGAATCGCAAATATCGTTAATTACCGATTATCGTTCACTAACGACATAGTTATGCGTTACAGAATAGGCCTCTTAACGCCTAAAACTAACATAACTAAACATACAGAAAATGTCATTAGTCAATAATAATATTATTTTCATCAATATTGATCACATTTTCTCAAAATATAATATGATATAGGTGTATAAAAAAATGTATATATACAATTATCAGGTTTCAATAAAATATATCAAAATTATTTGAAATTCAAGTGGTCGTATTCATTGAATATAAATATATAATAATTCTGGGAGTGAATTCGTGCTCGATAAAGAGGATTCAACAAATTTACATATAGCAAGTATTAAACAAAATATGCTTGCTGATAAACTCTTAATTGAATCAAATTACAGTGTGATCCAGATCGACCAAAGTTATTGGGCCTCCTTATTGATATCAAATCCAAATTATGGAAAATTTTAACAACTTGGAATGGTCTAGTTCAATCTGTCTATATTCAGAAACTGAGAATATCAACATCATGAGATTCAAAAAATACAAAAACGTGTAAAACTAGTTAAAATGATAAATATATTGATGTACCAGTGAAATTTGTAAGCCAAAATATCTACAGAAAGAACTGGATTAACGCAAAATACCGTGGGCTTTCCTAATTGTGAAATTTCAAGAATCTTAACTTGGTATTACTGTTTTTAGTAAAAAATTGTGATTTTTGTTCTTCAATGGGCGAGAATACTTGGTTCAAATAAAATGTATATTATATCCGAGAATCCATAATCAAAATTAAATAGTGACCAGAACAAAGTATCGGTGAAAATAGAAGGTTGTTGTTATGATCGCACTTCTGCTAATTTTAAAGCAGTGTTGCCAACAAAATGTTCAGCTCGGCAATATAATTTAACCACAGCCGTCTTAAATCTTTGAGGAGCCATGGTGAGAAAATCGGCAACACCGCACGGCAATCAATTTGACGACCGACTCATTTATTCGTCAATGTCAATTTCTCGGAAAACGCAAAAAACATAAGAGAATGAATTTGTAGAGAGAAGAACGCAGATTAATGTGATTGTTTAATTTCCTTCATCACAAACTGGAATAGCAATGAATACAATTTCTTAGGAACGGTAAAACTGTCATATGAAGTCTGACTGTTGAAAATAATTATATCTGTAATTAGAAGGTAAATGTACTGAATGACTGAATGTACTGTTGACGTCTGTCATCGGGGATAGTTGATAGTTCTCAATAGTGTTGCAGGTTTCGAAATGTATTTTGGTAAATTCGTGAAAAGTGAAGGAACTATAGTTTTTATCAATTTTGGACGTTTGAGCATTTTTTTTATTGATCCATCTAGTAGAGGAAATGTTTCATATCTTATGATGAGCATCATGAAAATGAATCGCACGTACAACAGACCTTTGAGAGGGGCTCCAATGTGTATGACGTATTGCATCAGAAATCCAAAATCCATCTCTTTCGCGATTCCTTTTCTTTCGGAAAATAAAATACTAAGATACTCTTTTATTAAGAATCCCTGTCACACAACAATGAGTAGGCATATTGGCATAAATGAAGTAGAAAGTCCCTCTAGAAGCAAAAATTGGTATACGTAGATAACCTCACAATAACATTTGAGTAAACACTATTTTTGATGGGCTTTGAACACACTTTCACTGATAAATCGAACATTAGATTTTTACCAATATTTCGTAAACCATTTCACATTAATCAATTAGAACACAAATAATTACTACTTCAACAATCACCATTCCACGATACAATGACTAATGTCGTCGCATGGTAGGGCAGATAGGGCGCTCTCACCCTGTTGTCAAATTTCTTCACCATGGCTCGAAGAATCAAGACGGCTGTGACGTAACTTTCGTCGTGCTTTTATCTTTTGTTTGAAAAAAGGAAGTACTTTAGAACTTTATGTTGAAGAAAATAGTTCGTCTCAATGAAACTCATCGTATTTTTGATATAAATTAGTATTCTCGCCTATTGCCCATTGCGGTGTTAATTGAATGACTTGTGGAATAGCATTTGGTGCATTGAACATTTTCAGCGTGAGTTCGAGCACGAGCGTACCGGAGCTCCAGAATCACGTGGCGGAACTCGAATCGAAAATGGGGAGAGAAACCAGACGCAGGATGTCGCTCGAAAACGAGGTGCGTCGTCTCACGGAAGAAAACCGCAAACTGCAAGATCAAGCTAACGCTGCCGTCCAACAGCTCAGGAAATTCACGGAGTGGTTCTTTAAGAACGTCAAGAAGCAGTAAGTAGTTTGGACGACTTTTCAACTTCACATCAAACATATCTCAGTTTTTATGGTATGTTGGAAATTTTATCGAGCTTTACATAATTTAAGTTTTTAATAGATATATTTATTCAATTGACATTCTCTTATATGTAAATATGTATCATTTATTATTATTATTATCGTTTCATTTGTTTTAGACATTCGTGTAAGAATATGTTATTAGTACAAAATTTTTTAATTTATTGTTCTTTATTTTTCGACAAAATATTTTCGCGTATAGGGATTGACTATTGCGATTCTCCAAAGAGAAACGATCTTAGTTTACTTAATTAAAAATGTTGAAACCTCGAAATTGCGAAGTTATTTGTTTATTTTTCCTTTTCGATTCAGTATTTGAAATCGATATATTGGCTCGGTAGGACAATCTTCAGTCTCTCGAAATAACAAGTCAGCTCGATAGTCCAACGGACATTCTCGAATTCGGTATCGCTTCGAAAATTTCTGTCATTTAATTCGTCATGTCCGTACATATTGTGTATGTACCCCTTCTGAGACTGTTTCAAACTCGACTTGTTTTCTGTCAGAAACATTGCCGTTAAGGATTTGTCAATGGAAAGACTCGTGATTTTCAACTCGTTTGTTTCTGTCTAGTATCTAGAAAATTATATATAAAAAATCCCCCCGTTGGGCGCCAAAAATAAGATTCAGTTTTATCGACTTTCCAAGTCTTACCGTCTACTGTACTTCTGGTTTTAGTAACTAATCACTTTTCCAGTAAAGAACTGATTGTTCTCACGAGAAAAAAAGAAGGTACTCGACAATGGAAGTTACGATAAAACTGGACGATGTGAACTTGTTAGGATACACCTGAAACCAACATTTTCAACGTTTTTTTTACAAAAAGTCGATAAATTGACTTTGCTGATTGTATGGGCAGTCAGGCCTGTCGTGGTTTTTGGGTGGAAAACTGAATTCCGGCAGCTGGGCTTCGTTCTTGACTCCAAGGATAGTTGTCAAATTTTCTGGTGCTGCCGGCATGGATGAAGACAACATCTATATCCCTCGTTGGGCGGCGAAATTACTGATCTTGAATTGAGGCACTGTTGAACAATCTGAAACTGTTTAAAACAATGTGAATACAACAGCACATTGACAATACCTTGGATAAGGACGATTGTTCAGTATTCGAAACTGCATCTTTAGTAGACTTTTGTTTTTGAGAGCTGATTTGTCGGTAGTTACCAGATAACGCTGTAATTGAAAAGTAACAATATACAAAATTCATTTAAAGAGTTAAGTCTGCTGCTTGGCTTCCCAAGGCGTAAAGGGCCTCTAAATCCCTCTTGGATATTTCAGTGTAAAAAGCTGAGCAGCTAATGAAATTTCTTTCTTTCCTTGTGATGTTATGTTTTAGAAACTGTCTTCCAAACAGTTCTTGTCCATTGCGAAAATGGCCAGAATTCTGAAAAATCAAGAATGTTGTGTTTGAGCTTGTGCATACGGTATTTTTTTAAAACTATCGAAAAAAATTACGAAATGATCGAAATTGTTCCCGCCAAGTTTAAAACGAACCAATCCGCGATACTACGAAGTGAAGTACCAGAACTAAAGTTGTAATAACTAATAGAATTCTGAACTCTGCTTATTTTTTCAAAGAAATCGTTTACGTACAATACTTTATTTTTGCTTGAACACAGACTGTACATCTATTAAGAAAATAACCGTCAATCGATCTGAAAATATTGTGATCAGAATGCCTTCGATTAAGCAGAATTCAGTGATTTTATCAGTTAATCAAAACAAACCTTATTGCGATGGTTAGTAGCCGTTATGAGTCGGTGATTCCATCCTCTTCCTGAAATATAAACAAATATATATTTTTTGCACTTTCCTTCTTTTTCTACTATGGCACATCAAAATAACAAGTCAAAATCAGATCATGGTTCATTTGTTTTGTTTCAACTTCACCTTGTTTTGCGAACCTGTAGTTCAACTGTTTAACTGTATTATTTTTATATTAAGAATGTTTTTAGTATTAGACTGTCTGAATGTGAAACACGAACACCAAATCTACTGTAATATTAATATAGCTTTAGATAAGTAATCTAGTGTGGAAAAAGTGCGGTTCATTAATTATTATAAGTTAACAGTTGCATTCCTCGGCGTTTGTAATGATTAATAATCATTTATTTGTTGTTTTATTAATTCTTGATTTTATGTTGAATATCTGTGACCTGTTAGATGCCTTAGAAATTGATCTATTATATATTTCATTGATAATTTTTTATGAAATAAAAAGCATAAAAGTTGTTTGTTGTTTTTTTTAACTACTTTACGACCAAGGCGGTCCCTAGGAACTGCTGATAGCTGAGTCTACTAGATCAAGGCGGTCCTTAAGGACCGCACAAAAATGGTATGCACACCTTTACAAATGTTTTCGTGGCGACCATAGGACCACGATTTCTATAGCTTTTGCTATATAAAATGGTCCGGTTGATCGGCTAAGATCTTCTAGTTTTTACATAGGTAGTGAATAATGGAGCAAACAGAACTTGCACAGATTTTGAAATTTTTTATCGGCGACGTTTGCTGACAACATTTGCCAAAGAAAGAAAGACTCTTGCCGACGACAAATGAAATTTGTCAAAAACATCGGCCGGCGAAAATCGCCAATTGCCGACGACATTCGCTGACGGCAGTCCCCGACGATGTTTGTTGACAACATTTGCCAAAGACTCTTGCTGACGAAGTATGTCGAAAACATCTGCTGACGACATTTGCCGACGACATTTACCGACGCACTTATGCTGACGAAATTATTCTTTTATTTATTCTTCGAAATAAAAAATTGTGAAAATATTTTTGTGCCAAAACAATTTTTTTAAATTTTTTCCGCCAATTTTTTATTTTTTTTTATTGTTTAAAAAAAATGTGAAAATATTTTTCCCACCAAATTTTTGTATTTAATTTTTTTGACCTTATATTGACCCAAAAAATTTTGGGAACGAACGGGATTGAAGAATTTAGAACAAAAAAAATTTGAAAAATATTTCTCCTGGCAAATTTTTTTTTGGGCCTCATTTAAAAAAAAATTCCGACAATTTTTTATAATTTTTTTGGACCTGTCCGTTGCGTGAAAAAAAAATTAAAAATATTTTTCCCTCCAAATTTTTTCGACGACGACAATCGCCGACGGCAGTTGCCAACGACGTTTAGTAACAATTTTTTTTTTATTTTTCTGAACTTTTCAACATTGCTTTAAAAAAATTTGAAATTTTTCCTGCCAAATATTTTTATATTTACCGTCAAAATAATTTTTAAAATTTTTTTCCCGTCCAAATGAGAAACAAAAATTTGGCGGGAAAAATATTTCCCATTTTTTTTTTCAAACAATCGAATCGGCGATTATCGTCGGAGAGTGTCGTCGGCGATTTTCGTCGTTGATTGTCGTCGGCGATTGTCCTTGGCCGATGTTTTAGTCACAATTTTTTTCAAACAATTGACAAAAATAAAAAAAAGAATTGACGGGAAAAAATGAAAAAAATAATTTTGGCGGGAAAAGTATTTTCACAATTTCTTTGACTTGACAAGGTCATTTTCGTTCGTTCCTAAAATATTTTGGGTCACTGAAAAATCAAAAAAAAAAATTTGGAGGGAAAAATATTTTCTCATTTTTTTTCAAATAGAAGAAGTAGGCGGGAAAAAAATATTTTTCAACAATTTTTTTTTTTACAATTGAAAACAATTTAAAAAAATTGTCGGGAAAAAAATTATTTTGGCATGAAAAGTATTACACAATTTCCTTGACTTGACGACAAAGTCAATTCAACCTCGTTCGTTCCTAAAATTTTTTGGGTCACTGAAAGGTCCAACAAAATTAAAAACAAAAATTTGGCGGTAAAAATATTTTCACAATTTTTTTTCAATCATGAAAAAAAAACGGCGGGAATAAAAATTAAATAAATTTACGGGAAAAAATATTTTCAAATAATTTTTTCAAGCGATGGAGAGGTCCAAAAAATTATAAAAAAAATTGTCAGGAAAAATATTTTCATAGTTTTTTTTCAAGCAATGAAGAGAGGTCCAAAATAATTTGCGACAAATTTTGTCGGCAAGTCTTTGGCAAATGTCGGCGATTGTTGTAGGCGAATGTCGTCGGCGATTTTCCCATTTTTTTTTCAAATAGAATTAAAAAAAAATTGTCGGGAAAAATATTTTTTCACAATTATTTCTCAAACAATTGAAAACAATCAAAAATAAAAAATTGGCGGGAAAAAAATTATTTTGGCGGGAAAAGTATTTTAACAGTTTCCTTGACTTGAAAAGGTCAATCTCGTTCGTTCCAAAATTTCACTGAAAGGTCAAAAAACAAAAATTTGGCGGGAAAAATATTTTTTTCAATTGTTCAACTATTGATAAAAAAAAATTTGAAAATATTTTTCACGCCAATTTTTATTTTTTTATTGTTTGAAAAAATAATGTGGCGATATTTTTCGCACCAATTTTTTTTTTGATATCTATCGCTAGAAAAAAAAATTCAAAATATTTTTTCCAGATAAGATTATTTTAATTTTTTTGGACCTCTTCATTGCTATTTTTTTTCATTGTTTGAAAAAAATATTGTGGAATCATTTTTCGCACCAAAATTTTTTTTTTACATCTCAATCGCTAGAAAAATTTTGAAAATAATTTCCAGCCAATTTTTTTTTATTTTTTTGGACCTTTCCATTGAATGAAAAAAAAATAAATATTTTTCCACCAAATTTTCCCGACGACGACAATCGTCGATGGCAGCCGCCGACGACGTTTACTGCATTTGCCAAAGAAAGACTCTTGCCGACGAAATTTGTCGAAGGCATCGGCCGGCAAAAATCGTCAACGACAATCGCCGGCGACATTTGCCGACGGCAATCGCCGACAACGTTTGCTGACAACATTTGCCAAAGACTCTTGCACACGAAATTTGTCGAAAACATCTGCTGACGTCATTTGTCGACGACATCCGCAATTATGCTGACGAAATTATTCTTTTTTTTATTAGAAATAAAAAATTGTAAAAATATTTTTCCAGCCAAAATAATTTTTAAATTTTTTTCAATTGCTTGAAAAAAAAATTGTGAACAATTTTTTCCGCAAAATTTTATTTTTTTTTACCTTTCAGTGACCCAAAAACTTTGGGAACGAACGAGATTGAATTTAAAAATAAAAAAAAATAAAAAATATTTTTCCCGCAATTTTTTTTTTGATTTATTGATTGAAAAAAAAAAATTTGAAAATATTTTTCCCGCCAAATTTATTTTTAGTTTTTTTTTTCATTGTTTGAAAAAATTATTGTGGAAATATTTTTCGCGTCAAAATTTTTTTAATTTTTTTTTTCTCAACTCCTTAACGACCAAGTGGCAAACAGAACGTGCACAGATTTTGAGATTTTTTATCGACTGTCGCATACCAAAACAAAAGGAACCACCAGTACATAAAAAAATAAGATTTTGTATAATTATACTAATTTTCCCATAACCCAATGGTGATTTTTGTTGAAACATGTTAGTCAAAAATGAGTTAGTCATCATAGTCCCAACAAAAAGTATTGAACTTTTTTAATACATTCAATGTTAGATCCCCTCTTACTTCGTTTGTCTAGCACCCACGGCAATATTTACGACAAAGACTAAAATTTCATCCCATGAAGACTAGGTTTTAACTTGTAGAAATTAAGAATACGTTGATTTAGATTATTATCTATCAGTTTAGTGACACACTATATCTGGAAGCAGTCTTCCGTGATCAAAGATAAATCACTTTGAACCGGTCATTTGCTAATAGATGGCGGTTATGAACAAGAACTGCCAGTTTTGAAGTGGGAAGTGTCTAACCTTAACAAGAACGAACATATTTGAGTAAAATTAATTTCATTTTTCAACATGGTCTCTTTTTAGCATGACGTACCTTGTCACCCCAACGTTTTCTCTTTTATATATCTGAAAATACTATTTCTTCATTCCATCTAAATATGCAATATCTTCGGCAAGTCTCCAAAGTGACGAAAAATGGATGTGAAGTCTGAATCCTACGGATCATTTCCGTAGGATCGCTAACGGTTGAACGACTGATGATATTTCAGGAAAGCATCGTCTATGAAAATATCTATAAAACAAAGACAGATCGCCAGCCTTTCTGCGGTGCTCCAGAGAAGTTAACGAGCTTGTGAGCGAAGCATCACCGACGAGACGGATGACTTTTTATGGAATGATTCTAAAAATTAGGTAAGTGAAATAGCTCCTAGCACAGATAATCGAGACTTATAAAAAAGACGTTGGGATGCACATTCTTTCTTCTAATGGCTTTTTTTGTGCAATGTTGATCTCATCGTCTTGAAATACATCCTGTTTTTCAATCTCTCTCAATCTGTAATAAGAATATCTGAACAATTCCCCAGTCAACCAGCGAAGTCGCAGTAAGTGGCAGGGAATGCAATTTAATGTCTCTATATGGATCAACAATGCGATTTTACAGATAAGTACCAGCGATTTCGCATTGCGGACAATGATATTCAATAAATATTAACCTTGTGATTTCGCAAAATACCGTTCAAAAGCAGTTAAAATCAATGCGATCTAGAGAAGTCCTTACGACTTTCACAATGTTACCACCATGCCACATATTTTTGACTGTTTTATATTAACGTTCATTTCGTGATATTTATTGAATTTTCAATAATATATTACTCGAGAAGTTCCATGGATTATGATCGGGCGACTTTTTTGAGAAGTGAACAGCGCCTATTTCGACACTAGTGGCAGAGGATATCATTAGCATTATTCTCTGTCATTGGTATCAACTGGCAACGGCCGGCCCATGGCAGACATTTTAATTTTGTCATTTGATGTTGATGAACGTAGCTTGTAGCGCTATTGTTTGTTTAGTTTTAGAATTGTAAGTTGCTAACAAAACTTAATTATTGCATCGGTACTTTATGAAGTTGTGTATTTTGTTAGTATTCGCGCATAGTTAAGTCCCTTATCGGAATTTGTTTTCTTGGACTTTGATATTAATTTGATTTTATATTTACATCAAAATGTTCTTCGTGGTAGTAAATAAGGAATCTGGAACTTGAAAATAACTCTGCACAGCAGTAAACTTGTCTTCTTTCTGCCTTCTATATCAATCCTCATTGGAGATGTCTGCTGTAGGTACATCAAACAACACCTAAAAATAAATAATTAAGCATGAGCAGTTCTTTCCAAAATCTAGTCATCAACAGTAAGAACAAGGGGGCTCAAATGAAAAAGTGCAGTACATGAAGAAATATCACAATAATTCAAACAATAACATTAACTATATCAATAAGGGCAGGAACTTGTCAGGGAGTAGTAAATATAAGCAAGGAGAAAAAAAAAAAAGGTTATATATTGAACTTGTAACATCTGACCATCGCACAATACAAGAACTGTGGATACTTTAGAATTTTTTTCTATAGTGAATAACAAATTAATATCCTTGTTCGATCACTGATGGCGAGTAAATCGAAGATAATTTCTGTGGCCTGCAAGATCTCCAGATTTTACCCCTTTAGACTTTTATATATTGTGGTGGAAGACTTGATCTATTCACTAAATTTTTCTATAGATTTTCTCAATTTTTTTTGACTAACTCGCTAGAGGTTGAAGATGGTAAGTTACTATATACTATTAAATTTTTTTTGAATGATGTAAAAAAATAGTAGATGTCATCTGAACAAATTAGTTTTTCAGGATTTTTTTTCTATAGTGATTACCAAATTAACATTCTTGTTCGATTACGTTTGTGAGTGAATCGAGGGTCATTTCTATGCCCTGCAAGATTTCCAGAAAACACTTTAATATCGACTTCTACTGAAAATATTTTAGGTAACATGCCAGCTATAGGTATTTATTCCCGCGCTTTTCTTTCGCTTCTGAAGACTCTGCAATCCTGAGAGATCGGTAAAAACAACTTTCATTTTTTTTTGTACTCAGTTGAAACAACTTTCAATGCATATCCTACGAAAATCACCCTGTATACACTTCTTTCCGGAACAATAACAGACATTTGAATCAATACGTCCGTAATTCGATATTGTAATCGATAGTTCAGAGAAAGAATGTATAAATATCTATATTTGGTTTGAAATATAAAAACAATTCACTTAAATGAGTCAACAACTTTGCATGCGCTGGGATGAGTTTTGAAATATGTCAAGATCATTACGAAAATAAATATACTCAAACAAGAACAAGGTCAATATTTTCAAGCAATTCTAAAACTTTCTCAGGTGGACGACAAAAAACTGAATAGAGAATCTCTGTCGGATCAAATTGAAATGATACAAAATATGTTTTCATAACCTATAAAAATTGAATACAGTTTCGGTTCAAAGTTTCAGTTTATGACCTGGCGACGAGTGTTACTTAGTATAGATTGTGACAAAAACTAACACAAGGTTTATATGGTCCCCAGGTACACTTATTGGCAAATCTTGAAATAACCATATGAAATTTCCTAAAATTGTAAATAAACTTGATAATAGTTAAAAACAAACCGAAACCGGCCGTAACAATAAAAAATCGTAGTGGAAATTATACAAAAGTTATTAATATTTTCTCCATCCTACATTCATCATGAATTTCCACAAAATAAAAAGATCAATTAAACAAGTTATTGAACTCTATCAATTTCCCAGATCACCTTCTTAACTTTTTTTTTATTTCCTCTTATTCTGCCGAATATCAGATTTTTAAACTTTCACTTTGTCGACTGATTTCCCCAGCAAACACAGATAAATCTCTGTGATATTGCTGCGATGTCACTTCGTGACTTGCGACTCGCATCGTTACGTCGCACAGACGTCCCAGCGACTCACTTTTGTCACACTCATGATACATGCTGGCGACGTCTTTGCGATGTAGTTCCGAGACGTCTTTGCGATGTAGTTCCGAGACGTCGCAAAGATGCCTCCTAATAACGTATCAGGGATGTAACAGAGCGACATAGCAGCGATTTTTTCACTGTAAAGGCGAAGTTATCGGATTCATAATGCACAATTTAATGCATATGCGTAATTTTAATGCAAAATTCATGAAATTTCATTACTCAGATTCATGTGAAACCATTTACCCGTTTCATAATTTATTTAAATGGTTTCATATGAATCTGAGTATTGAAATGTTATAAATTGTACTTTAAAATTATGCATATGCATTAAATTGTGCATTATGAATCCAGTGAATCCGCCTTTATATTCAAGAGACGTCAACGTCTATGCGATATTCCAGACAGCAACAACAAATAGAAACAGAAAATATATTTTCAATATGAAAAAAATAAATATAACAAAAATATTATTACGGTGTAGGTTGAATGATTGACATTGGCCAGATTATATGAAGAAATAAATGAACCGGAAGAACTTCAAAAGGAATTATATCGCACATTCTGACGCTTGAATTAGCTTGGCGCGGAGGAGAAGCAGCTCACTGAAAATAATGAAAAAGAAATTGGACGCATCAAGTATATATAATCCTCTATTTTCGAAAATGAAATCGACAAGGCAGTAACAATAAAATGTAACTGCATATAGATTACGCCTAATATTTTGCAGGAAGATATTGCCCAATACGTTTATTTAAAAAGTTAATGGAAAAACGAGACACTTTTATAACATTTGACAGAATATTTCTTACACTAAATCCCTTTTGAAAGAAGAAAAATTCTAAATGTTGGTATAAGAATGTGCCGATTAGAATTAATAAAATTTCCAAATGGACTCTAAATGCTCAGTACAACTCCATTGGTATAGATGTCAAACGTGTCAAAATTACAAATCACTCAAATAGAGCGGCAGCATTTAGGAAATTAAGTAAAAGCGAAATAATTGCTGAACAAGCTCTAATAAAAATAAAAGGACATAGCAATTCATCATCGATAAAACCATACTTACAAGTTGATAAAGAGTAAAATTCGAGCATTATTCAATTAATTCGTTTGGAAAAAGAAAAAAACTTCAACATCTACTACAGAAACGATTAGCTGTGGCACCCGCAGCGAAATCACGTTCCTAGTATGAATTTCAATAACTGATTTTTCAATAATTGTACATTCAAATAAAAATGTGTCAATTTTTAATTTTCCATCAATAAAATTTGCATTGATATGTTTCTAAATTTCTTATTCTATTATTATAAAGTGACAATTCCGCCTTTTAACAAAACATTCGACTGGCCTACTTGTTGGTGCACTTGACAAACTATCTGCTGGTGACAATATTTCGCACTAATACCTACTATATCCTTGTTATCGCCTGGTAAAAACACGCTTCAGACAAAAAAAAATTTCCAGACTTTTTGTCAGCTCTATCCAACGCAGGCCTAGATAAACCGGCCTAAATCTTGCGCACCAACACCAATGCTTTGAGCCGATGCGCATTTGTTGTCTACGCCGCTCGGTTTATGTTTGGATCACGTCCGAATTTGCATCACATTGCAACTTCTTGCTTGCACTTGAACTACGTGAGTCGGTTGGGGGTCAATCAATAATAAACATAGTCGACATAGTGGTGCTATTAGAAACAGTTCTATAACTGAACCAGTCAATTACGATTCAACTGAAGCATACGTATCCATTGTCAATTCAAGAAAGATACCTGGTAGGTGAATTATTCTAGCAGGATGACTTCCCAAGTGCGCCAGAATTTCGATCAAGATTGCGAAAATGCAATTAATGAACAAATTAATATAGAGTTGAATGCCAGCTACGTATACATGGCCATGGTGAGTATACACGATTTTTAGAAAAAAATAATTGATTGTCTACCTGTATTGATCGCAAATGTATGTGTGCAGGGCGGTATGAAATGGATGCAATGGATTTTTTTAATTCTATTCGTGCGGAAAGATGATGAAGTTACCTACAATAAAATGTTTTTTTTAGTTCAAACTGTTACTAAAATGCAATTCACTTTTCGATAGTGAAAAACATAGTTTTATATAAAGATTTCATTATGAAGTAATTATGTGATTCTTCATTCTTGAAAAACTTCAAATGAAATTGTAACGAAAACTGCAAAAAAATAAATGTTATCATTGAAAAAAAATGCAAAATATAGCTGAATATTTCGACCTACCTACCTGAATACTATTCCGTCCTCTGCTATTATAGAAGCGCCACATAATGAGCATAAAAACGAAAAAATTGATCTTGGTAATAATTTTCGATATTATCATGAGTTTTTTTTTCAATTCTATCCAGCCGTACTCAGTACTCGGATACGTCTATTTTCTTTTCCGAGAAGTATGTTCTTGAAGCCGACCAAAAAAAAATATATGGCGATCTTTTTTAAAGGTATATTTTTCCAAATTTTAATGATATATTTTTCGGTAATTGATTAGGGATTGTCATTATACCATTGCAGTGCAATAGAAATCCTCTGATTCTTATATGGTAAGGGTTTTTGTTGGGTTTTTGGTATTGACTATTCAGTTGGATTTGGAACACTTGTTTGGGATATTGCTGCCAATAGTGATCTCCGCAAAAGCTTCAACACTTCTGGAATATTCCCTTTGAGGATGTCATTCTTCAGGATATCTGATCCTAGAGTTCCCTAGACATAGGATTAGAGAAGTAGCAATTTGCAGAGGTTCCGTAAACAGCTTATGAAATCTGTAATTGACAGAAATCGACTTCGAATTCGGTGTGCTTATTCAGAATAGATTTAATTTTACGAAATTCAATAGAAAAATTATGGATACAGAAATTTCGAGAAGAATCAATAAGTAACCGTTAGACAATTATATCTCGACGAGCTGATAAATTATTCCACAAAAATTAATTTCGATGACTAATGAACGAATTAAGGAAACATTTCAACTTGAAATTGCAGAGACTCCGTAAAAAGCCAATACAATCTGTAAATGACCCGGAATCGACTTCAAATTCAGCGTTTATATTCCGAATAGACTGAATTTTACGATATTCTTTAGAAAAATAATGCAAACAAAAATTTGAACAATTCAATTCGAGAGAGGTTGAAGATAGAGCAATTCTACGAAGGCCAATCGATTCAGAATGGTAAAAACAGTATAGTTTGTAAATTGAGAGTCAAAAAAGTCATAAAAAATACAAAATTATCGAATTCACTTGAAATTCACACTACATACGCAAAATTTCATGCTGATTACGAAATTATATGATTTGTAACTGCTATAATTCGAGGTTTAGCATAAAAATAAATAAAAGTGAAAAATTTCTCCACACGATCGAATTTTCGAATCATTCGAATTCTCACTCTCAAAAAATCGCAAGGTTCTCTCAAATTTTTCTCGACGAACTGAGTTCTAATCATATCACAAAAATTAATTTCGATGACTGATCGACGAATTAACAAACAATTTCAACTCGAATTTGCAGAGGTTCCATAAAAAGCCTATGAAATTTACAATCGACCCAGAATCGACTTGGTGTAAAAAATTATTTTCACGAATTCTGAAAGAAAAATAATGCAAACAAAATTTTTAATAGAAGAGAAATAACTCCAGATGAACCTTTCAACTCAAAAAAAGTTTAGGATTAACAACAATTAATCTACTCAGAATGATGAAATTAGTATATTCTGTAAATTTTTACAAAGGTTCCGTGAAAATTTGGTGTGCATATTCAGAGTACATTAAATTTAACGAAACTCAATGGAAACATTATGAAACAAACATTTGGAGAGAAATAACACTTCACTTCTCAACTCCAGACGATCTTTTCAACTAGAGAGAAGTTAAGGATAAAGCAATTCTGCGAAGGCAAATCGATTTAGAATGGTGATGTTAGTATATTATTCTGTAAATTTTAAATGAAGATATCGACAGACAATAATTGACAAATTATTATTTTCCGTTTTTGAAAAATTCAAGCGTATTCAGAAAAAAATGGGTTTCACAAAATTTAATAGAAAAATTACGACAACAAAAATTTGGAGAGGAATTACTGTTTTCAACTCCAGATAAACCTTTCAACTCGAGAAAGTTTGAAATTCTGCGAGTTAAAATGGTAGAATTTGTGTACTGAGAGTGGATCAACAGAAAAAATTAATAACTCGAAAAAAGTTCTAAGGGTAGACCCCTAAAAATTATGAAAAATAAATCATCGGATCCACTTGAAATTTGCACTACCTACACATATTCAGAAAAGATTGAATTTTACAAAATTCAATAGAAAAATGACTCCCCAACTCCATGTTGAAGATAGAGCAATTTTGCGAAGGCCAATCGATATAGAATGGTGGAATCAGTATATTCTGTAGATTTGAAATGAAAATATCGACAGACAAAAATTTTTGATTGAAAAATCGCAAGCTCCTCTCAAATGTATATCAGAAAAATTAATTTCGATGCGGATTAACGAAAGAATTAATGGTCTTTTGCCAAGAATTTTTAGCAAGTTTTCCCGTTTTCAATTTTGATAGACCATGACTACAAATTTTCATTAAATTTGTATTTGATCCGATAACAAATAATTTATTAAAATTTGTAATTCATCTGGCGAAGTTTTGAAATTATTTGAAATCGTTTTCTTAATTGTTTATTTATACTCATATATGTAACAAGGAATCTAAGGGTGTACGTCAATCTTCTGATTTTCTGTGATCATGTTCCTGGACATGTAAAGACGCTATAATTTATTATTATTTTTGTAATAATCATAACAGAAATATTTCAATACTTATTGCCAGCACAATTTGTTGACTCATTAAACTGAATTGTTTTTATGTTTCAACCCAAACAAAGATATATTTTCATTCTCGATCTGAACTTCATTTGATAACACAATATCGAATTACGAGCGTATCGATTCTCGTTTATCTTACAAAACATGTTGTGTGAAGAGATGTAAGTAAGTAGTTTTGTAGCGCCCAGACAGACTAAATAATAATGTTATGATAAATTTAATTTATATCAATAAACAAATACCTATATATCCATTGATTATTATCAGCAATAGTAATTTTATAATAAATGTTAGATACGGGTAATCCTTCAACGTTTTCAAGTCAAGCTAAAATAGAAAATAGAAGTTTAGCATCGATCATTCTAGAATGGTATCACACGGGATGTACTTGGACCATGCTTGTCGATCAGACTATAATGGACAGTATATAGAGGAATATTATCACTGTGAACGTACTGAGTAGAAAATTATCTGGAGAAGAAAACTGACTGGTTTCCGTATGGAAAATTTCAGATCTTCCTTAGGTACAGAGTTGAGTGAAGTGTCTGAAAATCCCAATGGAGACGTACAATCAATCAATGTTTTTCCAAACAAATGTTCGTGCTGAAAATATATCTCATATGAAAAATACTCTTGCTGCTCTCGGAAAAATTACCAAGATGTAATCAATCAGCCTATAAAAAGTTGATCCAAAATTCTAATAACAAATCCAAAGACAGCTGGAAATTAATGAACTACGAATCAAACAGAATTAGAAAAAATACAGATGAAATCGAACTCTGACGTAATATTTTTGCAGACTTTTTTGCTACAGTGGCTGAAAATGTCATAAGTATTATATATCTTAAGATACTAGAGTAGGACCGACTCTATATACTATATGAAATCTCTTAGAATTACATAATCTTTCTTTCTTGAACCAGTTATGATCAAGTAGTTGAAGCAATAAACTTTTTGAAAAATAGTAGTAGTTTCGATATTTTGGGAGAAAACAGTAAAATCATCAAAAATAGCTGATATAGTGGTTATTCCATTCACCTTCTTGACAAAAGAGTATTTCCAAATGCACTCAAATGATCAAAATGGATATACTAATACACTATTTGAAAAAGAACTGTGAACAACTTCCTTAGTTTTCGCACTATTGTAGAAAAATAAATATTTTCTGACAGCTACTTTCTTTTGGCCGGTAACGACTGAGTGGAAGAAAGTATTGACTAGTTACTATGAGACATCACCTCAGAAATGCTTAGTCCTTCAGTTTCAGAAGTTCCGCTGAAAATTAATATGGGGTACCGCGGGGTTCAATCCTTGAACCATCCCTACTTATCGTTTATATCAATGACTCATATCAACATATGGCATCTCCAATACAATACAACTCATATCATGCTTTAAAACGAATGAATGAATCTTAGAACTCTTATAAGAAAATATGAAAATTTCTTTTTCAAATGAACAATTTTCAGGCTTACCACTTCTACAGAGACGACGTCGCTCTCAAGGGTTTCCACAAATATTTCAAGGAAGCCTCAGAAGAAGAAAGGGAACACGCCTACAAGTTGATGGAATATATGAACAAAAGGGGAGGACGCGTGATTTTGAAAGACATTAAGGCCCCGGAAAGGCAAGAGTGGGAATCGGCACAAGCAGCAATGGTTGACGCACTCAAATTGGAAAAACAAGTTAATGAGGTACGTTGTTTTTGAGCTATTTCTGTAAGTAAGGCTACTCAGTGGGTTATATAGTATCCTAGCAAACACAATAACGTTGAATTTACATAAATGCTACAGAACTAACATTTCTTGTTACGTAACCATGTTATCTAAAATTTACGTCCCTGTCATGGTGAAATGTCCTCCGCAAAAATACCATCTTATTTTTATATAACACTGATGTAACTACGTTACTTATATTTTATAGCATTTCGTTACGTAAATATCACGTAACAAATTAAACAGACTTAAATATTACATCATATACATTATATATTATGTAACTTCTACATGACTATGATATAACTACTTCACATATATATTATATTATTCGATTAATTAAATATTACGTAACATCTTGGGAATTTTGACGAAAACAATATTTAAGATTTACTTATGTATAGTTTCAAAACTTGACACTAGAGGAAATTCCCACTAATTTTGAATTTTCAATTGAAGTAACAACTTTACGTAGCAGTTGAGTAAAATAAAAGATACTATATTGACGGTAAGATTTTACGTATTAGCTACGACATACTCACATAAAATGTTTACGTGAATATGTGGTTTAGTATCTTGGAAATGTTATGAAGTATTTACGTAACTATTTTACATAAATGTGTTCTGTTGATTATATGTCACATTCACGTAAATGTAACAAGTGTGTTTGCTGGGATGTATGTATGATTACGTGAACGTTATAAGACCACGTGTATCTGTTCATACCGGCTTGCCGTCGTGCGGCAGAAATCTTAGCCAGGCTAATACAGAAGGCCGTCATTCTTAATTTGGTTCATTCTAAGAAACAATAATATGCTTATAATAGGGAACTTTGAGAACCACTGTTAATAGATACATTTAGTAAAAAAGCAGTAAAAGCAGAATATCACGGATACAGGGCTTGACTGGAATAATCCATATGAAATAATAATAATAACTCTCGGATTCAAGGACAGGGCCTGACTGGGATTTTTTTACGAAAAATGAATATAGAAATCAAGGACAATCCCATGATATTTTTGTCCATTGCAACAATTGAAAAATATGTAACCTGGTGGAGTAGATAAAAAAATTTAAGTATTTCCATTGCACATTCGAAAAAAAATTGAGACTTTTAGGTTCCATTAATTTCATGCCTTTTTTGCGGTAAATTGTGAATGAGTTCCTAATTAGGGTCTAAAAAATCAGTAATTATTTTTCTTGAGAATACCTATATCTCTGCTATATCTGCTCAGTTTATTCCGTTTGGAGGGATTATGAACAATTTACTTGGCTATATATCTACCTTCATCTGCATTTCATTTTCAGTAATCTTTTTGAACGAAAACAAATAATTTGACTTAACTGTTTTTTTTTTCAGCGTTTACTAACTTTACACAACGTTGCTGCCGATAGAAAAGACGCAAATCTGTGCGATTTCCTCGAAACATACTACCTGCAAGAACAAGTGGATGCCATCAAAGAAATCGGTGATCATGTCACAAATCTGAAACGGGTAGGAGAAGGACTGGGAGTCTTCATGTTTGATCAAAAGTTACACGAATGAAATATATGATTAGATTAATATACTTAAGTAACTGTTCACTATATCATCATTTAATTATACTGCAATTTTATTAAATTATGTGTTTTTTTTAAAGAACTAGTGATGACCCAGAAAACACATTTGGTCCATTAATATAAATATTACATAAAATTGACGAAATATTTTTATGTCAAATAGTTACGTAAAGGCTACATGGTATTCACAAGATTTGTCAACTACATATTTACGTAAATAGTTCATGTAAGTTTTATGTCGCTGATACGTCAAATCTTACTGTTAATATATTTTCTCCTGGAAAGTTTCAACGTAAAATAGTTACGTAAATATTACATAATATTTATAAGATTTTTGAACCTCAGAATTATGTTAATACTTTACATAAATTCATATGTAATTATGATGTAAATATTATGTAACATCTTGTATATGTTATGTGAAGTTTATGTAAAAATATTCTATAAAATGCACGTAAAGTAGTTACTTCAATGTTATGTAGCATGGAGGTGCCTCTGAGACGGACATTTCTACGTAACTGGGATGTAAATATTATGTAATATACTTACATAACATGTATTTCATGTTACGTAATATTTATGTCAATTTTATATAATTGTGTTTGCTGGTGAGTCAATTAGGACACGTTATATAAAGAAGCCACTTAATTGAATCAAGTGACTAACTGCTCGATGTAACACAATTTAATCATTATTTTTACAAAATCTGCCTTTTTTCATATACCGGGTAATTCAAATTCGAGGGCCACCATTGGGATTTCGGAAACGTTAGGAGATACGAAGATGGGTAAATCGGGTCAAATTTGCATATTGTTTGTCACATAGATGCGCAAATGTGCCCCAATTTAATCATCTCTGTATCTTATACAGATTCCGAAATCCCAATTTCTCAGTCTCAATCTTCCTCTTCAATCTGCGATCAAAACTCTTAATGCTGTAAAGTCGTCCCAAAAATGCTTTTATTGCAAGTGTAATTCAATCAGACTTTTTGCAAAACAATGTCTCTTTTACTCGTAAAAACAATATGATGAGAATTTGTGTGCATAAATATCCGCAATTCATACATTACGTTTGGAAAAGTGTACCTGTATTTTTAATAATAATAATGCTTTTAACAGCAGTTTTGCTGAACATTCGAGAAGGTTTAAGTTATTTTAGTCTTGCATATCATCACTTAGCATTGCTATAAAATCTCACTCATCGACTTATTTATTATTCGTATCAGTGTAAAACCATTTCATATCCATGTTTCAAATACTTTCTGTTAACAGGCCCTTAAGACCTCATTTTTTATTAGATTATGAATCACTCACATATCCCAATCAATTTATTTAATTTTTTTTTGTAAGGAAAGTCCCAATTTCTTTCGATACGTCATAACCTAATGAAAAATTGTATGAATCAAAACTAGTGATGAATAGGTATTATAAAAAAAACGACTTACCACCCGCACATGACTACAAAGAAATGTGTGATAAAACTGATAAACACAAAAATGCTCAAAGTTGATTCATGGACATGAAGTAAATTAGACATTAAGTGTGACAATTAAGCATTCTGTAAATTCAGAATTTCTTATCCAAGTTCAAAACCAAAGTGAGTATTGCTGGCGTGCCTTATCTCAATGACAGTTACCCGCCTTCACAATATAATCAAAAGTTGATAACAAAGTCAGCAGCAAAACTTCGATACGATTGATTTCTGATTATATTTATATTTATTAATGGGACTTTCGAAGTCCCTTGCAAGATAAATTCAAAAGAATTCGATTCAACGCATGATGGATGCGTTGCCCAACGAATCAATTTAAAGATGGTCATACTGAAAAACTAACCGGTTGAAAGTATGCTAGTAATGCCGCCATCTATGTTAACAACATTCACTTGAATTCGACCTAGTATTACAGTGTTCTGTATCTCAGATGCATCGCTGACACTAGTGACGCTTCGTGGGTTTTACTTGTCAAGCTCCAGGGTAGATGTCGCTATCAGGAAAGTGAGTGTTGATTAAATGCGTACATCTGAAAACCACTTGAACTATAATCATGAGGAACTATCAAAATTGAGAGCGATACGGATGTCGGTACAAATGAATTGCTATAGAAAGAATTATAAAAAAATTATTAGCATTGTTAATCTTTCTCTTTGAATCAGTTGAGCTGATATTCAAATCGACCAGACTTCCGTATAGGCAATCCACACAGTTGTTGTAAAGAGTCAAATTTGGAAGATGGCTAATAATGTACGTGATTTCAAACAATATGTTTAACTCTTCTGCACGTAGACTCAAGATTCCCAAATAAAATTGTCTTTCTTTCGTCTATCTTTCAAATTATAGCTATCCCACAACTGTCCATGTACGAAAGTCTGATCGATAAATTGTGCGACATCTATATTTTTATGGTTGAACTGTTATAAAATATGTCTTCCCATTCTTGTCATAAGCGGTAACGAATCTTGAACAACTGTTTTCATTAATATGTGAATAAATTGTGAACAAAATGGGTTTAGTGATATTTTTCAGTGTTTATATTATTTTCAAAATAAGTTGAAGTGAATTATCGATATGAATGATCGTTCCATTAGTACTAGCGAGGCTATTACCACAATCTGCTGATTATTAATGTTGTGTACCACAGGCAAATTTTCTTTAAGGCCGATTCAGATACATGCGTGCCCACCATGCTATTGGACGTTCACATTTTGAATAACTAAATTACTATAAAATATAATTATTTTGTATTAAGAAAAACATGGGTACTTAC
The DNA here is from genome assembly GCA_958502065.1 of Chrysolina americana. NCBI lineage: Eukaryota > Metazoa > Arthropoda > Insecta > Coleoptera > Chrysomelidae > Chrysolina > Chrysolina americana. The sequence goes on along the minus strand of OY293415.1, from coordinate 72,397,501 downwards.
TTTTTACCTACTTACAAACAATTTTCCATTCCCTTTTGAATGAAATCACAAACACTACAGTTATTTTATACCATGTTATACAATGACTAGGTATCTACATCATTGTATAGGATTCTCATTATTTGTAAATTGAAGACAATGTGACTGCGATAGATGGCGCTGAAGGCACATTAACTCACACATTTCAAATAGCATGGCTCGTCAAGTGTGACATCGTAGAAAAGATAATTCAATATTCATTTCAACCACCTTAAAGTTCATGAAACATGAGTTTTGATGGTAGATTTTTTCACAATTTAGATCTTTATGCCATTTGAATCTTATCACAATAGATATTGTGTAATTTTTTAGTCATGGCTACAAATATGTACAAAAATCAAATGTTACCATTCAACAAATACAAATTAACAAGCACAACTATTTTGGATTTTTGGAAAATAATTTATTCAAAGAAGCAATACACCTCCAAAAAGGTTTGATAACTGATAGGTAAGGAATTATTTTCACAATAATGATATATTTTTGCATAACATTCAACAAACAAGTTCTATATGCCACTGAAAAAAATATATATTTAACATTTCTCAGTGTCAAAGAGACTCATATAGTCATTTACTTAAAATACAGATGAATAAATTAGGTAAAATCGTTACCTATATATTTAGAAGAATCAAATGAAAATATTCCAATAAATAAACATCTTAAAAAGTATACCAGAGTTTCATTTAGCTCCAGGTTTTTGTACAAAATAAATATATTCTTAATTTTCCTGTTCTGATTGGTTGAGATATGAAAGAAATCATCTTGTACAACAAGACCATCCATTTTCCTACTCATATTAATCTGACCACAAAGTAAATTACAAAGAATGTATTGTTTTCCCCTCTAGTTTTCTGCCATACCTCTCAAAGCAAATTCATCACTCTTGTAAATTTTGTATGATATCTCGGGCTCTCCGTACTTTCGTCTGTTGGTCTTCATTCACATTCTCCTCATCCAGCTTTTCTTCATCTTCGATGACTTTCAGTGCATCTCTCAAAACTAATTTTCTAATAAATCCCTTGGCTCCACTGAAATACTCTACAGCGGTCTCCCAAAACTCATTGGGAATCTTTGAGCAATCTAACATATTCTGTGACAACCAAATTTGTTTCCGTTTTTCAAATTTCCATTCTTCTCGACAATGTTTCCATTTTGATAGGTAGTTCAGGACTGTTTGCTGGGTGGCCACTACATCTTTCAACTTTTTTTCTTCAAGAAGTTTGGCATGTTTCATTTTCTTTTGAGCTCTCTTAGAGTCTTTCGGCTTCACACCAGGCTTTTCAGGATTGGCAACAATTTTTTCAATCTTTTCGCTTTCCTGAGCTATATCAGATTTCTTTATCTTTTTTTGTTTGCTCTCTGTTGCTTCACTTTGACCATTCTCAGCCTCTTCGTCAAAGTTACTCTTCTTAGATTTTTTCTTTTTCTTTTTTTCAGTTGTTGAATCAACTGAGTTTTCTGCACCTATATGTTGGTCCCCGTCATTTTGCTCCTCTTGTGTATCGCATTCTGTTACACTTTTAGCCTCTTCATCTTGTTTCCTTTTTTTTGATTTCTTCTTTGTCTTCCCCTCGGGTACATTAGTTTTTTCCAGATCATTATCAATTTCATTTTGTGTTTCTTGCTGGATATTATTCGTTCTAAAGTCTGGTTCTGAATTGTGTACATCCCCATTACTTCTTTTGGAAGATTTTCTTTTTAAAACTTCAACAGCATTCTCTTTCTTCACAGTCTCTTCATCAAATTTGATTACACCCTTATTTCTTTTCTTCCTTTTTTTAGTTTCGTTGCCGTTTGTTGATTCTAAGTTTGCCATTTAAAATTTTAAAATATCGCGAGTATAAACAGCTCAACTAGTAGAGCATGGAGAAAATAACTTGCTTGCTTGAACTAAAATGAGGTTAAATTCTTCTTCTTTATTTCAATGGGCTCGACTACTCTGGTCATTACCCAGATCCGACGAAATGTGAGAATTCCTTCCTTCTGTTATGATAAGAAAGTTGACGGCACTGCTGCCTCTTCCACACCATGTATGTTCAATTTGACAGATAATGTAGAAAAAATACATTGTCATACACTAGAGGTAGGAAGTTAGTTTAGGACAAGGATAAATTCTTATTCTTCTCATCTAAATTCTACCGCTCAAAATGCCAACTTAAATAAATTTTAAAACTTCTACCAACCTAACGGCAATTTGCATTATGCGCCAAGGTTGCGACATCTATAATTATTTGATTGAACTAGTATAAAGTAGATCATGTCTTTCCTGCAGAGTATCTATTTGTTTTCGCATCAGTATTCGATATTCGAACAAAAAATTGAAATTAGTGATAATCTCTACTGTTCATAGTTTCAGACTAAAGCTAAGTTTTCATGTACACGAATAATTCGTTTTTCTGTCAAAAGCAGTTCAAATATATTTCGTGGCGGCAAATTTTAACTGATGATACGAATAAATTCAAGAAGTTGAAATAAAATCAACTTGTCCGAAATTTTAAAGGAAAACAATGATCAGTGCGGTTATGTATGTTTGTTTTCAGGCACATTGAAAATTTTAATGTTAAATAGGCACGGCAATCTCATGATTATTAATATAAGGATAAGAACTGCCGTAATGTTTTATATTTTACTGATTTAGTTGACGAATCAGATATGAATTAAAGAAAAAAAGAAAATGGGCTGCCAAACGTTTTTAGGTGAGACCTATTTTCAAACTACGAAAATTGCATGGCAATTACCACAGCCTAATTACAAAGCCGAGGAATTTACTTGAGAAAATGAACGGTAAATTAGGGGGTTGACATTGAATATTTCATTTATTCCGTGAAGGCATTTCCCACAAATGAAAACCGCTTAAAATATCATTCGTACGAAAAAGTGACATTTCTTTCAAATTTACAACGAAAAACCGAAAATTCGGATGCATGAAAGCTCGGCTTAAGTTGACTAGCTGATATGGTGGCAGAAGTCAAAAGTTTCATTACTAGGAGTATTTGCACAGTGCTTCAATCCTGAATGGATTATTAATAGGACCACTGAAAAATTTTCTTCATATTATTTTCCAGTAAAAAAAATTACCAGAGAGGTATCAACAATGTGGAATGAATACAGGGTACCCTTCTCTCTAAGCGTTTCCATCAAGAGGAAAAATGAAGGCAAACATCTGTCAGAAAACAACTACTTCCCTGGCTGATACCACAACGGACATTAAACTACATCTGACAGATATTTGTGCAACGTTCTTCCAAGAAGACCCAATTGCAAGTGCTTGTCTTGTAATTAAACAGAATATCCTTTATTTGGCAGGGAATGACCACCTGCAGACAGGCATGTTTCGAGGTTTATTGCCTCTCATCAGTGACAGGGTAGGTCAGAAAACATTATAATGGTCCTGTCCCAGCCAAATGAATAATAATCAACTGTTCAACTAATATTTCCCCACGGATGACACTACGACCCACAACAAACTTGATCGCAGTGCCATCCGCACGGGAAATCAAGAACAAGACAAAACAATCCCAAGTAGCACGGACTCCGGGAAGAGTAAACTGTAATATTTCGGACGAAGTTCGAAAATAATGTACCAGAAAGGGATCAACAATGTGAAATGAATACGGGGTACCCATCTCTTATGGTTGTCCATCTCAAGTCCCAAAAAAAAACAATGATACGAGCTATATAGTATTTGTTGAAAGAAAAAATTTTCATATGAAAATAGAAGGTAAACAAACTAAGGTTGAACACTGATTTTGTTATATTTATATGAATTTAGGATTGCTTTGGATGTCTTATGGTTATGTATAAAATATCTTCTAAAATATATCCATTACACCCTCGTTGGATATCTCATATAGACGTTCATGTCAAATCCGAGAATATTCCGACCAGAATTGGACATGAAACGGATATCCTTAGGATATTGTTTTATCTGGGAGGTAAATTCACTTGTTACATTTTATGACATTTTCCTAAACACCTCTCTCAAAAACATAATAGTCACTCAATCGTTATTTCCCAGAGAGCAATACCACAACTATTCCTAACAGAAACGTTATTAAGACCCCTGAAGCTCAACAAACAACCCACCAGAATACATTTCGACGATATTGCGAATATTCAGATAAACCCAACGTTTCGCAGAACTTGGTTGAAGTCAACGATGTGGAATTAATTGCGTATTTCCTAGAGATGTCCAGATCGTCTTCATGATAAAGGTGTAAAGTTGAAACCGTAGCAATAAAGTACCTGGAATTAACCGACTTGGCCTTAACTAGTGCAAGCAGTCCTTATATTGGCCCTTAGGGAGTTACCTGTTCCAGACGGCTTTGCAGTTTAAGATTCCTACACGCCCATAAATTCCCCTCATCTTCTCTATCTTTTCACATAATATATTTCCCGTTGGATTAAGTATATATATCGTGAAACACTCGAGTCGGATTTCGATGTGGAATAAATGTGCTTTGCTCCATTGTACTTTTATTAGCTGAATGGTGATTGTGGACGTGCGGTGAGAGTTGGCGTTGGATTTATATAGATGGTAGATTCTGGTGTATAGTGCAAGAGATCAATTTTTTGTTGCTTATATTTTTCACAACGTATAACTGCTTCTATCCCCATAAAAAAAATTGATATTTAACAAAAAAAAACCTGGATTACAACAGGATTGAAAATTTCTTCGAAGAACTTACGGTCACTGCATAATATACGAAAGTTTACTGATAATCAGGGTTTTTTCACTATTGAGCAAAGGAAAAACACGACGGAAATAAGATCGGCAAATCAAAAAATAAAACAATAAAAAAAACATAGAATATCACTCAGTCCTGATAAAATCAATTATTAGTACTGCTCTCTAGGTAATTCCCTCTGATCTCTTATCAAACCTTGAAGATGGCAGAATTGAGGAGAACCGTACTTTGTATGGCACAAATGCGACTGGCTAGGATGGAATTTTAATAGAAATCATCCAAAATCTGCACTTGAAACATATCATCCTCTTTTCGGACGATGTTCGTTTCGCTAGGATCGACAACTTCATGACTAAAATCGTCCTACTTTGATAATTTCACTCGCTATATGAAACTCGCATCTCCTGCGATATGAGAACCAATAAAAACGGTGCTTCACTGATAGTACACAGTTCCTTCCGTTTGAGCCGGTAATACCACGTCGTCATGGGCAACCACGCATGCAAACAACAATGAAGGATATATCTTGCTAGCAAGGATCTAACAAGGATGACATTATAAATGTCAGTCTGACAGCTTTTATTCATTGAACTAAAATGAACAAGAATATCAGTTTTCCTAACTTCGTTGGCTCTTGAAATTATCTCAATAAATACAACTCGTGCTCACAATACTATCGTTAATTCTGCCAGAAATCTTAAACTCGATCAAATTGCTTTGAGGTAACAGAATTACTATCGATAGTATTGCTAGCACTCGTGGTCGAGGAAGACTTCATCAGGCTTATTGGCTTGTATTTGCCTGAGGATGGAGAATGAATAGTTCCAATAGATATTGGCACTTTCTCATTCTTCACAACGGGCACAATATTCCCAGGAACATAAGGCAATACCGGAGTCTCGTCAATACCGTACGAGTGTCTGGTAGTACAACCATCGTAGCACCGCGTTATGCCAGTGGATATAGGCAGAGACAGCATAAGCTGGACAAGCTGACAGCAAATGCATTATGGTCTCATCTGCCCCACGACACGCTCTGCATCTAGTGTCAGGTTATTTGACGGTTCAATTCTTGTTGGTGTTTTAGTAAAAGTAGGCCTAAGGATTGTCCTAGTCGCAGCTGTATCTAGCAGCATGATGAGAGGCTCGTTGTTGATGAGACCGTCCTTAATTGGGGCTTGCTGGATACATAGGCCGACGACTGCCCCTCCTCATCGACCTTCTTTAGTTTTCCAGCGTCGGTGTCGTTTCTTCGCTTCTTTGAATGGTGGGCATTTGCTACGCACATGCCCAATTCCACCTTATCTGTTTTCTCTCAGGTAGCACTTTCTTTATTAGTTTTCATGACAGCTTCAAATTGTCAGCGATAGTTTGCTATGTAGTTTTTTCATCGAACTGAGGCGGTTTCAATGAGAGCTTTCCTGGTTCAGCACTGACCTTGAAATCTTGTATGGTTTTTAAAACTTTCTCCAAGTTCACATCCAGAGAATTTCTGTTGGAAGTCTCTAGGGTACGCGCGGAATCTATTCGCTTTTCTAACTCAATGAAAATTTCCTTTACTTTGTTGATTTCTGCCTCGATTTCTCATTTTATTTCCATGATTTCTGTCTCGAACGTACCCCACGACTGCGAAATTCATTAGGCAGTAAACTCGAGCCGCCAGTAATAATTGAGGGATACATAATGAGCATGCAAATTTCCATCTCATTAAAAACGAAATGAAGCTAATATTAAACTCCGAACGAACACGACGCTGAACGCAAAATAATTATACGAAACATACTTCTACTCCTCCAAAGACCGCTTAAAGCGGATAAATAAACAATAATCGTACTTACTGGAGTTTAGTCACAATGAATCTCCTCGAAAGCTTGGGAGAACGATACGGAAATTCAGGTATATTTCCGTCTAGTCTTATTATTCTCTCAGCTCACGTTTTTATGGAACTACTAAAATACTGGTTACGCCACTGCAGATGAGGAACCACTGCATAATTTAATGCGCCGACAGAGTTTTCAACCCCTCGGATATTTGTTTGGCTATCCTCGTTCGATGTACGGGGGATTGACGCTTAAATCTTGTTCAACTCACTGACCCACTTATTGATTTGCTTTATTTTAATTCAATATTTTATACGGTATAATCGACAAAGTTGAAGAACCCTTTATCTCCACACGTTTCCACTAAGTGGAAAAATGAGGCAAACATCTGTCAGAGAACAACTGCTTCCCTGGTTAATACCACGACGGACATTGAACTACATCTGACAGATATTTGTGCAACGTTCTTCCAAGAAGACCCAATTGCAAGTGCGTATCTTGTGAATAAACAGTAGATTATCCTTCATTTGAAAAGATCAGGGTTTAACATGATTCTAATTGACAGCAGCTGTTATAGCTATTGCACTCCACAGAGTGTTACAAATTTCGGGAAATTGCCTTCGTGTTAATGTTGCACCCCGTATATGCTTAAATTCTAATCTGAATAAAAATTTCAGACAAAGCATCAATAATTAAATGAAATAATCTATAATTGAAAAAAAAACCTCAAAATCAAATGAGCGGGGAAGCCAAATTTGAAATTGGGGCCAGTTCTTGGTGGCCGGTTACTTTTTCCGGTCAGTGTATGAAAATTAATGAGAAAACCCTGAATTCCATTATTTTTAGTTTTCAATTTTCATCTCCCGCATTTTTTAATTTTTTTTTGTGAAACTTTGTGAAAACGTTCTTTTTTTTTATTTTAAATTAGCTGTAACTTTTTCAAATTATATTATTAATTTTTCGATTGTACACAAATTCAAATTAAAAAAAAATTGACAAATTTTCATTCGAAAAAGTTGTTAGGTTAACAAATGTTCAAAATTTGAACTTTCTCATTAGTCATTTCCTCCGTTGAAACCTCGAATTTGAGATGGTATGCAAAACAGTTATTGTTCCTATGAAAAATATAGTTAAAAATAAAAAAAAAATGTTTTTTTCATAATCGATTTTGTAGTGAACTTGAGAATTTTTCTTTGCTAAAAAATGGCGTGTATATTATTTATATCTAGTTTATGTGTAAAGAATGAAAATAATCCTATGACTTTTTTGAAGTTTTTACGTATTTAATTATTGTTTAAACAATGTTTTCGGTAATATCAAAACCATTAACGAATCGGTAAATGAAAGTAAATAACATAATATCAACTTCAGTTGATTTTCACTTATAATACCACAAGAGCTTCAAAATTATCGGGTATTTCCCGATAGGTTCGTTGCAAATAAATGAAGGAGTCAAGTTTTTCAGGTTAAAAAATCACGAGCGCGAAGCGCGAGTGATTTTTCCTGAAAAACTTGACGACTTTATTTGTTTGCAGGGAACCTTGAGGGAAATGCCAGATAATTTTGAAGCTCGTGTGGTATTCGGGGGATTATTTTTCCGTCCCAAATGTCGGCCAATAGAATTGCACCATGAGACGAAATGTACAGTTAACAAATAAGAATTGTTTTTATTGTACCTTCTTTATAGTCTTCTCCATCCATTTTCTTCATATTGTAAGCGTAATCTTTCATAATGTTTGCCAATTGCGCTTCACTCGTTTCAGCACTCAATGTGTATTCCCTCTCAGTACAAAAAGTAGTAAATTGCTTCCAAACTGTTTTTTTTGCCTTCTCCGTATTAATGGGAACATTTCCTTTGACTTTTTTATCGATGGTGGACAGAGAACAAACTCCAAATCGACTCATTTTCATGCAAAATCTCCAATTTTCACAATTGAATTCAACTTGTCAGTTTGACGTGTGGTTAATTTGACTGGATCATGTTTTGTTTTTTATATATAGCAACTACCAGAGAAAATTTTCAAAAAATTATCAGTATAATACCATGTAGGTTGTACCACGTGACGTCGAATGGTGCAATTCTATTGGTCGATATTTGGGTCGGAAAAATAATCAATAAAAAATAAAAAATTCTCAAGATTACTGGAAAATGCATTAGGAAAAAGTCGTTTTCTGGATTTTCAACGTAATTTTATCATGTGAGAAATTATATTTTCTTCATACCACCTTAACGTCGAAATAAAAATTTGTTAACCAACTCTTTCGATTGAAAATTAGTCTTTCTTTGAATTTAAGTTTGTATACAATCGAAAAATGAATATTTTGATTTCTAAAAAATTACAGCTCATTCAAAACACGAAAAAGAACGTTTTCACTTGGTTGATAATATAAAAAGCAAAAACAAAAAAAACTTATTGGTATTCGTTTTTAAAAGTAGAGCTCGTGCGAACAAGGTAGTTCTGGAACCTACAGCTTACGAACAAGTGCTTTTTGAACCACTTTAGCACAATGGCAACCAGAGTCGCCTGGGTTAGAAGGAAATGCTCTAACACCACGAACACTTCGCTTGATACAAAATTTTCAGATATTTCAATTATTTAGCCGTCTTGATTTTTCTCATATGAGGAATATAGGCGAACGCAATTATAATAAGATTAGCGGAAATTCTTACTGAATATTCCTTCAGTCAGAACTAAACTAAAACAAGCTCCTCTGAAGACGAAAATGAAGGTGAAACCTCACAACAACTTAGTACCTACCTACCAGAAACTTCCATGCCTCCATACGGGGTGGTCAAAGTTTGTATAATTTCACTTGAGTATCTTTTCAGGAAGTTCTGTAACCTTTCGGAGTCTCTAATCTGGTTCATTGTACGGTTTTCTAAGCGTTTCCTCTTCAATATGATTCAGATCGTTTTAAAACAATTAATGTATTCCCGAACATAACTAGAAATTTCAGAGTATTCTCGATCCTTCTATATTATCCCAGATTATTTAAAATCATTTCAGATTATTTTCATTCTAGATTATTTTCATTCTAGATTATTCTTCATTATAAGGAAGCGATTTAGATTCTTCTGGATTATTATATATATAATTCTAGATCGTTTCTTCTAGATTTCTTCTATCCATAAAATTTCATCTTTCTCTTCAATGCCTATTTCTTGCTGCTCCCCAGCATATACAACAAAGTAGCAAATATTTTTTTGTGAATTTCAGTTGTTGCGGAATGATAAATAAATCATTGAAATGAATCAAACGTACAAAAACGAAGTCTAAAATTTAAATATCGTGAATAGCGAAAATAGATGGGGAATCCCATGTCTATAGAAATGCAGGCTGCCAGCATTTATAAAAATGAAAATCTTTGAGATCATATTTATGGCTTTTTTTTTACATTAAAACATTGTAGTTGATCTTTCGAAAACATTATAGATAGTAATTTTGTCGAAAGTCACTCCTATTCAGATATTAACCAACGAGAATATGCATTGAAAATTGAATACATAGAATAAAATGAGAATATTTGTTTCACCTGACCACACTGCTCTCTGCACTTCCATCTCAAACTATCTTTTTTTCGGTAATTTTAGAATTTCTCACATCACCAGTCAAGTTCGAAGGTTATTTCGGTATCCTTCTTTAAAAATAACCATTCATAAAATATTTTAAACAACAAAAAACTATAGAATGAAGTTTTCTGCAATGCAGATCAAATCCCAGGATAAGAAGAACCTAGAGTCTTTTCCATTCACAGTGAATGCTCGAAATAAAAGCTCGTGTCTCACATTCACGAAAGTTTATCTCTTCTCTTCCTGGACTAATGCGATCCTCAAGTTGTGATTTATGAGCTGCAGATTTTAGATGGATCTGTATGAAATAATCTAAGGGAGTCAAATTTGGAGATTTTGGAGGCAACTTGATAGATTCTAACCTACCAATTCAACAGTTGTTATAATAATCATTGAAACCATTGAAAGTCCTCTGAATTAACATAATGAACTGAAACTTGTCGAAAAAAAACTGGCCTTATGGCGAGGGGAATGAAAAAAAATCCTTCGGTTTTGCGCTGTTCCAGTCAAGGATATGGAACAATGACATTTCAAAACGATTTTTCATATGAGAAACTCTGGTAATACCCTCGTAGGTTTGTTCAACCGGTTCAACATCCGGAATTTGTTAGCTTATAAGTACTGGGAACACGCGCGTGCTTTGTAATAAAACAGTTTAGAAGTGATAACGTAACTTTTCAGCAGAGGCGAGAAATCACGTAAAACACATTTTTTCCAAGCGGATCGAGCTGTTTTTCGAAATGAGGTGATGTCAGCTCTCGCGGATTGAAGGGCCATTACAAGCGTTTGTCACACATTCCTCTTGATATTAGTTTTTGATGAGAGGCGTGATGGGAAGCGATATTTTCATTACTGGTTCAAATTCTGCCGTCGGATCGAGCAGTGATTTGGTGGTGAATATTTTTTCGAAGTCGCCCTCCCTCTTCCCATCCTCTGTATGGATTTTGTCAGCCAAAAATAAAAATAAAAAAGTATCAGCGTAAACTCCGAAATATCTGGTCATCAGAACTGTCGGGGAAGAATGAAGTTGCTTTAATTAATAATTTATAGATTGCGTCGCAGTCACAATGTTTAAGACTGGATCCTTCGCCATTTTCTATATATTGATCAAATTTCAGTCTTGTAATTTCTATATTTCTTATCTGTGGTCTAAAACTCGAAACTTTTCAGTGAACATAGTTTTTCTTGACCTATTTATTCTAAGAATATTTGACCTATGATGATTTTTGGAAAGATTTTTCGAAGATACAGGGCGAACAAAATTTACGACATTAACGACCTTTTATTATCAAAAAGTGTATGTAAAGTTGCTCAATCTACAATTAATCTTCGAAATGACTTCCTCCAGCCTGGATACAAGTATTCAATCTTCTCGTCATGGACTGCCAAACTCTTTCAAACATACCAGGGACGTTTCTAATTGAATTACACCCAGCAATTATCCGATTTAGCAAATCAACAAAATTCGCCAAAACAGTAGCGTAAACTAATGACTTCAGATATCCCCAGGAGAAATAATTCAGGAGAATTGAGTCCAAGGATCGAGCAGGCCATTTTTTGTAGTTAATAAACTCATGAAGTTCACCCTATGTTTATTTACATTGATGATTTCAACAAATACCGAATATGGTTGTCGCAAATTTTGTTCGCCCTGTATCTTCGAAACAAAGGGGTTTTTCAAAAATCATTATGTGGCAAAATATTCTAACAATAGGTTAAGGAATAACCTGTTGAATTTTATATGAACAGCACCCAGCAAAGTGGAATATTACGGCTTAAGAAATGAATTTAAAAAAATAAGATGAAAGTGAGTCAGAATAAGACAGATGTACTTTTGGAGGTGAAAAGTTTCAATGTATATCCAAATGTATATCCAAAAATGCTCTCCCTCTTGGATGAAGGGTGTCGATTTAATTTTAAAACTCCAGAAGGAAATAAATTGATATGAAAGTTGTAGTTAACATCGAGCTACCCCTGTGAAAACATTTTTAGTCTATCGGGCACCCTACCTAGGACTAATAGATCAGTTTTTAAAATTTTTGAATTGCACATCTTATATTTTATTGATTTTTTGAAAAGGCCTTAACAAAAGCTTCCGTAGAGAATTTATTTATATAATTTGTTACCGAGAGGTTTAGGGGTTCTATTGCACTACAATTTGTTATCTCGAAGGTAATGGAAAAAGCCATCAACATCTTCTCAAACCGGAAGTGGTAAATATTCAGTTGTGGCGTCAATACCATAGCAACCACCAAATTTGTTACCGGTATCTTCTATCAAAGCTAGATAATTCAAAAATTAGTTAGACTGTAAGTGTGAAATATTGCGTGGGTACAGAAATTAACTTTTAGCTTATTCACAACTTCGTAGCGAGATTGCGATAGTTAATTCTTTCATTAGTCGAAATTATACAGATCTTTCACCATTTCACAGATTGCGTCGCCACTCGAACGGCTAAGACTGGCTCCTTCGCCATTTTCTGTAGTGATCGAATTTCAGTCTTGCAATTTCTACTTTAATATACCAAAAACAGTTAAAGAAGATTTAAAAACGGAGTGATATATTTTCTCAATAAACACAGCTTTCGTTGAGTACCAAAAAACAATATGGATTAAGAATAAAAAAATTCAGAATCGGAAATAAACTAATCTTCTTTCATTAATAGTACCAAACAAAGTGGAACATTACTGCTTTATCATTGAATTTAAAAAAATGGTTTCAAATTGGAGCTGTAGATTCACATCGGACATACCTTCTCAAAATATTTACAAAGTATACCGGGTATTGTACTTAGGAGTGACAGAACATTTTTTTTTTCATATTTAAATGAAACACCTTATATTTCAATGATTATTTTAATAGGCCTTGACGAAAGCTTCCGTAGAGTAATCATTTGTATAATATGTTTAGGTTTAGGGGTTCTATTGCACTACTATATGTTATCTCTCATGAAAAATGTCATCATAATCGAGCTTATGATTTATAACACTTCCAGGCATTATGAAAGATCGACAATATGGTTTACGACATCGAAGATCAGTTGGTCTTTTCTCTAGAAAACTGTTACTACTTTAATGATTAAATATGCTCTTTGTTTATATTTAATAAATTTGAGCAGTCCCCGTTGAAGGATATTGATTATGAAACCTGTTTCTTCGGTTCCTTCAGGAATTGTACAAGCCATCTCATAATTTATTATTGTTCAACATGAAGTAGTGATGAGAGGTTGTTGCTGGCTGAAACAAGATAATTGGAAGCTGTTTCTGCGGGTTCGTTTCCGTTTCGTCAAATAATTATGGAGCTGTAATTTCATGGAGATTAAAATTTTCGATTTTATCTTAACTTTGTATTATATTTGTAGTATGTAATTTTCGATTCTAGATATTTTAATTAATAGCCCATATAATTTGTTGTTGTGGTAACAAAAATATGTGAGTTTGTTTTTGACATCTTTCTTAAATATTTTTGCATAGTTGTTGACCTCAGATATGAAACATAGAGTCACAAGGCTGTGAAATTTGATCAATATAAAAAATGGCGGAGGAGCCAGTCGTACACAATGTGACGGCGGCTTATTTTATAAATTGGTGAAGGATCATAGTAATTTTAAAAGGGATTAATTTCGAACATTAAAATAAATTCCTTTTTCCCATTCTCTCTACAATATTGAAAATTAATTTCTGTGCTCACACATTATTTCACGCTTAATACCTAACAAATTTCTGTATTCTATAGCTTTATAGATACAGGAAACAAACTGGTGGTCATTGCAGTACTTGATACGCTCATTCTTCTATAGGTTGTTGCCAAATACGTGTAACTGAAATAACGTTGTCGATCATTTTTAATTCCTGAGCATTCGAGGTATTTCATGAGCTCGATACTGAAAGCTTTTTCCATTATCTCCGAGATAGAAATAGCAGTGCAACAGAACACCAGAACCCCCTGTAGGAACCAATTCAATAACAATAACTTTATGTGTGAACAAAGACTTTGGCGATAAGTGCAGAGCTCTTGTTTCGCCTATTATAATAATCAAATTACGGAAGCTCTTCAAGTCTTTTTGGATATAGAATGAAATCGGAGATGCCATAAAAAATGTATAAAAAATGGACAATGATTCCCAAATAGAGCACCTGTGGTACTTCGCAAATATTTTAAGAAGGTAGGTACCACGTACATTTATAACTTGCATCTGAAACTGTTTCTTCTAAAATGATGAAATTTTCCGATCACGTATTATTGGCACACTTTGTGTACATCTGCCTATTCAGTTATAACACTCAATACAAGCAAGGGATCGCATTATTGGGTTACTATTTATATATTTTGGTATTGTATTTGTTTGAGAATTAAAAAAAGTATCCTAATTTCCGATTCTAGTTATTTTAAATATATTATTAACCCATTTAATTTGTTCATAACAGAAACTGTGTTCATTGAGAGAATAAAATATGTGAGTTTGTTTTCATCCTGAATATTTTAGCATAGTTGTTGACCAGAGATATGGAAGTTACAAATGACTGAAATTCGACTAATATACAGAAATGGCGAAGGAGCCAGTCGTAAGCAATTTGGTGGACACAGTCTATAAATTGGTGAAGGAACATTGTGGTGGACACAATCCGCACGAGTGTAAAAAAGTCTTCACGCACGTGGTGCACACTATACTTTTTCTACGACCATTTACTTAGAGATTGAATTAAAGGAAAATTTGACTAATTTTCTTTATTACAATAATAATTATTATGAACAGTTATATTGCAATTTTGTAAATTGTCAAAATGTACATTTACTTTCTCTTTCTCTACAAAATTAGTGCTGCTTGTACTGTTGGTACTGACAACATAACTACGACTATTCTCAGTTGTTAAGATTTTATTGCAGACATCTATCTTTTTAGTTAGGGATTCTTCCACGTAGGCTTCTGCCACTGAGGATGAATTCCAGCCGCCGTGTTTTTTTAGCGTTAGGAGATCTCCTCCACCTTCGACTAATAAAGACGCAGATGAACGCCGTAGGCTGTGCCCGGTAAATTCGTTGGGATTGGGGAGTTTCAAAAATGTGGCAACTTCTGAAGGGACTTTTCCTATCTTATTTATACCAATCACTTGCCGAGTACATTTGCCTCGTTGATAATTAATAAAGAATTTATTTTCGGCATAATCCTTGGGACGAAGAGCCACGTATTTGTGATATATGTCCAAGTATTCAGTAACAGTAAATTTTCTAGGAACCTTAGTCTTCGTATCATTAACTGACACAATAAGAACTGTTCCCAAATTTTGGATGTCATCCATTTTTAATTCATAGAGCTCATCTCTGCGCAGGGCTCCAGCTACCCCAAACAACAAAATAAGCTAAAAATTTAAAGATTAGTATTTATCGATATTTATACAAATGGACTTACTTTGGTACTTTGGTAGTAAATATTTTTCATCGGGTGCCTCTTTGAGAAATTTCAATACGTGTTCCTTTTCCAAAACGCGTGATTTTTTAAGAATGTATCCCTCGTTTTTCCGTTTCAATAAAGCGCGAACTTTCGGATAATCACCAATTTGTACGTTGTACTCAACACTGAGGGTGCTTTTCAACATTGAATAGTGACTCCATTAGGTAGAAGATTTAACCTTTGTTGATAATTCAGATAGGTAGGCTAATATTACCCTTTCGGAGAATGATTGGACGTTGTTTGTATTGCGCCATTGCATAAACTTTTCCAAAGTATTTTCGTAAATTCCCAACGATTTTTGTGGCAATAACGATGAACTTGCTTCACTGGCTGCTAATCGGTTTAAATCAAAATTTCGTCGTACTATTTATTAATTCAGAGGGTAATTAATTACTATTTACGGTCTATTAACTGATGTAACTCTGAACTTCACTCTGCGGGAACTGTCATATTTGTCAATTTCTCTCGCCACCGCTACCTAGACCAGCGACCGGTGTGTGAATTTGTATTGACTCTTATGGCACCGGTGCGTGAAATAAATCCCATAAGAAAAGCATGGCACTTCACACACCGATTCGTGAAATGAAGCTTTACACATTTTTATTGATGTGTGACGTTAGTAATTCACATATGGGAGTAGAAAAACCTTTTTAATTCTCACTTGGATATTGAAAGCTTATATCGTCATAGTTTCGCTATCAATAAAGAGCGTTATAACTCCTTTGGAATATTGGAGGTTCTTGAATTCTCTCAGCGATTGATAACGAAGGTCTGTTTATGAACAAGTAACATTGCTACAAAGTGGTAACGACCCAAACTCCTGTAATGGATAGTATCTGATTCAAATATACCGAAAAAATTATAAATTTTAACCTTTATTCCCTTTTGAAAATGAACAGAATTTTATTAAAATCTGTCAGAAATAAAATGAAACGTGTGGGGGAAAGAAGTCTTGTTTGGTTTATACTTTGAATAAATTGTAAACATTTTTTGTGAAATGATCCTGACTGTTCTGCTGTTGAAGGCAACTTTCTCAACAATTTTTCGGTCTACTTTCATCGAACGCACACATCTCGATTTGTTAGACATGTGGTCGCTTCGTGGAAAAAACATTTTTTGCAGTTCTAGACAAATTCGTTATTTCAAACTTACCAATAATGTCACCAATTGCCATACGAGTGTTTCAGGTGACAATGACTAGATTCATTGTTGCTCCAATTGGATGGCCACCAAAACACCATTTTCAAACTTGTACAATATTTTCAGACGTGTAAACTGCCTGCATTAAAAAAAATTGGGAGTATTGACTTTATTTTCACGAACACACCACAGCTATTTGGGAAATATTTTATGCAAAGAAAAAGCCAAACGGCATTAAAAGGTGATCGAGTATATGTAGAACGAAATGTGAAAAATGTTCAGCAGCTTATATAGGTCAAACAGGCCGAAGTTTAGGTATAAGATACTGTGAACATATATTATCAGATGAAAAATCCTGCACAGACATTCTTAAGACACAAAGCGCAAAACGAATGTACACAACATGATAATATACATAGAGCTGGACTTTTTTATAACTTTGGAAAATTACAAAACATTTCATGGTTTAGTTAGATCCATATGAACAAAGAATAGATGTTTAAGTTTCGATCTTGTGATTTATTCTACCTGTCCTGATTTAATTTACTTGAAATTGCGATTTTCAGTTAACCATAATAGTATCTCATTAATAAGTAAGTCAATTAAATTATCTAAACCCAATGTATATAAAAGGGTGATATTTCGACCACTTCTATGTATTCTCGACGGAAAAAAAGGAAGTACTCTATAATTTTTTTTTTCAAATAATGTTGGATGTTTCAGGTTGGAAGTCGTCGAATAAAAATATATTTTTAATGAAAATTTCTCCGATCCATTCAACACACAAGTACTTTCATTCAGAAAATTTTCTGGGAAACTTTATTTCGTTGAAAAGTATTGATTTTTTTTTCAAATCAAAAATAATAATTTCTTTATCATCATATATTTTCAAAATCAGCATGAAGTTTTCTATACATTGTGCAAGTTTCAAATTTTGTATTTTCGATTATTTTTAGGGGAGTATTTTTTTCCGACCGATCGATTTGAAATTCACAAACTATAGTTCCATTATTCTGAATTTATTGGCGTTCGCAGAATTGCTCTAACTTTGACCGTTCTTGAGTTGAAAAGTTCATCTGGAGTTGAAAGGGGCAAGTGAAAGGGATTTTTTGAAAAATGAAAAATAATTCGGTTTACTTCAATATCGAACATTGAATTCCTTGACTTCAATCGTCTGTGGATTTTTGAAAATGCGAAATCAGCGTTCTATTTTTCAATTAGAAGGTTATTTCACTAAGAAAATGTTGATTTTGTGAATAGGTGCACTTTTTCAGCGAAATAAATTTTTTTGAATGATTTTTTTTTAAAGAAAAAAAAACTATTTTTGAAAATTAGATCGCACGAGGGAATTTTTGACGTTTTATTTCTTTTTTATGCTGAACCTTGTGTCTGAGCATATGAAAATCATATATTGTCGAAATCAGCATGAAATTTCGCGTATAGGTATAGTGCGAATTTGATGATCTTTAGGGATTTTTAGGGTTCCATACCTTACGATTTTTTGCGAGTAATTTTATATTCCCCGTTCGACTTGAAATTCACAAAGTATACTTATTTCATCATTATGAATGGACTAGTTTCCCCAGAATTGCTCTATATTTAACCGTTCGCGAGTTGGGAGTTCATTTGGAGTTGAGAGGGGCAATTTCCAGTAAATTTTTTTGTTAATTCGGAAGCCGTTCGTTGACATGAATTTGAGGAGACATGGCAATTATTTTAAATTAAAAATTAAAATTTCCAAAAATTTGGTGTCCTTTAATATCAAACATTGCATTATTTGACTCTCTGAATCTTTGAAAATGAGAAATATGCTCGTATCCTTCAATTAGAAGGCCATTCCACAAAAAATATTGATTTTGTGAGTTGGTGCAATTTTTTGACTGAAAATTTTGTCAATCGGTCATCGAAATTCATTTTGTGAAATGATTCAGAATCAGTTAGTAAGGGAAGTTTGCAATTTTTTGGAAAATTCGTGCGAAGAAATTCTTGACGTTTAGGTCCTTTTTATGCTAAACCTTGTTTTTGATCATACACAAATTATATATTTTCGGATTCAGCACGTAATTTCGCGTATATGAATAAGTAGTGCGAATATCAAGTGGATCTGATTATTTTGAATTTTTCATGATTTTTGGCAAAACAAACGACTCTTATATGAAACCCCATAGAATATTTTCAATGTTCACTCGAAAAGTAATGAAAGACAAACATTTTCCAATATGGGCCCGTACCTAAGGAAACATGGGCGCTTTTTTTCATAAAATTATCCACTTAACCTTATTCCATTGAAAAATATTGAAAAATCTCAGTCAAATCAGAGTTTTGTAGCAAAACATCTGACACATGTAAGACAAGTCATCGAATAAATTCATCTGTTTTGTCAGTGACTAGAATTTGGTTAATTTTCAAGATTCACTTGGAAAGTTATCGAAGACAAAATAATTCATTATTGATACGTAACTCAGTAATGAAGGACTTCAGGCAAAAAATTAATACAAAGTACTGATTATATTTTGGGCCAATCTATACACCAATTCCTACGAGTAAAACAGAGAGTCCTGGGACATCCTATATACAATTGATGATCATGGCTTAGATGCCAACACCGGTCATAATTAAAATGAACAAAAGTGTAAATTTTCTAAAATACCATTTTTTAAAAAAGCATCATGGCTTGTAACATAGACTAGACGTTGTCATGTTTGGTCTAGTTTTCTCTCGGTTGCTTCAACGCTAACCCTCCTAACTAGGATCCTGATCGATTTCCCTTAGATCCAGCCTTATTGGCGCCTCAACCCCCAACTTTATGGCGCCAGAAGAGACAACAGACGCCGGCCCGGCCAGCATCCAGGACTTTCATGGCGGAGGGTAACTTCCAGCTAAATGAAAGATTTTGTGGGATTTTTATCGGCGCAAATAAAAGTTGATAATTGGTCAGTATACTAGGCTCGTTACCACGGGACATTATTGCGGTGATTGCTGCAGGAATTCAATTTCGACGCGCAGAGTTTGTGACCCAATGTTCTACCTAGGTTTGGCGATGGCCATTTTCTTGTAGGAAATTTCCAAATAGTACATTTCTGATCTGATGTTGATAATCGATTTTGATTTATTGTTTTAAAATTTGTTCTTTCCGTCAACCGGTTGTACCCTTACGAGCAACTCTCAGAAGTTACCTTTGCCCACCTGTCATTACCTGATTGAACTGTTCAAACAACTGAAGGAACTGGGGTTAGATTATTTGTTTGGCATTACGATTTAACACCTACCTAGATCCAACTTGATGAAGCTGTACACAGTAATGAACGAGGATGGCCTCTCTAATTTGTATACTCCTGAAAATGCAATTTGATACTTACTGGATACAATTTGTTTACCTGATACTGATTCTGTTATCAAATTCGGAAGCATTTTTGGCTATAACTGACTTCTGTGCAACCAAACCTTAAATTAGCAATATGTCCATCGAACTTTTCCCGCATGACCCGCCTTGTCTGCCCGACATACTTTCCGATACAATATCTGTACTCAACCTCATAGATTCTTAATTTTTCCAGCTTGCTTTTCTTTTATGTCTTACTATGTGAGATATTTTCAAAGTGTTCGTAGACTTGAATACTAGTTTCAAGTTACAAGCCACTTACGAGTGATGTAGCGATACCAATGGAAAAAATTAGGTTTTTCCCGTATTCAGTTTCAACCCAAGCTAAATTTTTGCCTTACTATCGATCTCATTAGATGGTTTTGGGAGATCCTGTACGTTATTATGACAGCAGAAGAAAGTTGTGTCTTCGGAAAAAATGAATGTATAATGACAAACCGAAGCGGAACCAATACCGAACCTTGAGGCACCACAAACTTATTTAACACATGTGAAACTTGATGTGAACTTGTTTGTTATGACAGACTGCTATCAACTTGCCAAATATGATTTTGAGAGTGTCGAAAAAATGTCTTGTCCATTTTTGTTCCAGACGAAAAATCAAATGATTTGATCTAATGATCACAGAGAGGTTGTCAACACGTCCGTAGATGCTTACAACATTAAGGAGTTATACACGAACGGGTGCATATAACTTCCTGGGTTCGGAGGTCAAGACCTATCAGTAACGGGCCATAGTTTCCAAGAGAAATACAATACTCTCCGAAACAATAAGTTAAAAAGTGCTACCTATAGCCAACATGAAGGATGTTGTTTCGATTTTGACTGAACGTGTCATCAAAGCTGTCTATCTGTATTACTTTATTATCTGTGCTTGAGTGATTAGGAATATAAAGAAAAAAAGATGAGGGACCTAATACAGAACCTTGAGGTATACCTTGATCAATGTCATAGTGCTGCGACTGACAATTGTCAACTTCAGGTCAGGTATGATCCGATACCTGTCATCTCATGCATAATGATGTGGTAAATTTCCAGAGCTCTGTGAATATACTTTCTTGAAATTTATACACTTTACACTAAGAATTTTAGGAGTTACTGTTTGGTGTTTCTCCTTGTATTCTATCAGAAAGATGTATATTGAACCAGAAAAATACGATTTTCACCACTGTTAGAACCGAATTGCATTTTTTATGGGAATATATTGACTACTTTGAAGCACTGTTCTGTAATGAGCCATTTTGATAAAGCTACATCGTTTCTATTACATATGGCTGCTCCGATTAGCATAGAATGAAAATAGGAGCGAGCGTACTTTATGTCAATACAGATATGGTGTTCAACTACGTTACATTTACATATCATACAACGAGTATTTCCATTTACGGTTCAACTAAATACAGAGGAATGAGGTTTGTAGCAAGAGCGTATGCAGACAGTAGGTCGGTGCAAACGCTATGGCATATGAGCGAATCACAGCAGTCATGATAATGATTATAATTCGTTATTCAAACAGCAGAAAGTTTAATTTGGTGATCTCGTGGTATTGTGAATAGCTCTCTCATATGAAAATCTAAAAATAATTCCACGATGACTTCAAAAAACGTTTCACCAACATTACTGAAAAATCATGGAGACTATTCATCAAGGAATTGGAATCAAAGGTAGGTACAGCTCTCTTTTCTTCAAAAGATATTTCACGAACAGAAAAGACCTTGTACGGATTGGCAAGAGGGGACAATTGACCTGGGGAGTACACCTCTGGACGGCACTGGGGCTTGTTTTGT
Source organism: Chrysolina americana (assembly GCA_958502065.1). Taxonomy (NCBI): domain Eukaryota; kingdom Metazoa; phylum Arthropoda; class Insecta; order Coleoptera; family Chrysomelidae; genus Chrysolina; species Chrysolina americana. Next base: position 72,375,620 of record OY293415.1, on the reverse strand, counting down.
TCAATATACACCCGAATAATTTATTTTTCCAGGAAAGATAAGGAGAAGTATTAGTTTCGCAAATGATTAGAAAAGCTTTCCATTTTTCGTCTACGAATAATGTCAACAAACTCCGAACCCCGCCCTTTCCAGAATAATTATCTTTTATCAGCACTATTATTTTTATGTTTTTGGCTAGGAATTTCCCAGTCAGGCCCTGTCTCCGATGCTCCGACACTTCCAGAGGGCGCACTGGATCATTTGCTCCAATAACTACTCCCCATGCCGTGAGGTGAGTGACTATTGGGTCCGAGATCATGTGCCCTGAGCAGGTAGAGTGAACCAAGGATGACGGCCTTCTACATTCATCTGGCTGAGATTTCTCCTATATTACGGCAATCCGGTATGATTTTTGAGTTTGGGAGCACTGTGTCCATCATTCCACCAAGGAACCCTATAATCAGAACCACCATTTCAACAGAATGGTATGGGTAATGGTCTGTTGGTCGAGGAGGACTACATCAGGCTTAATGGCTTGTATTTGCCTGAAGGTACAACACTTGTAGCGTCGCGTTATGCCTGTAGATAAAGGCTGACACCACATAAGCTTTTCTTGAAATGCTCCAAGAAGGGAATCTGAACTCCTGATGACTTGACAGGCTCCATCCAGTACCATTCTGTTATGTAGACCTCTAAGCTCAAAAGTCCACAGCCTTCTCAATCTCTGGGAAAGTATAACCGTGGAACAGATGATTTAGGCTGCAAACTCCTATGAACATGCATCATTTTGCGAATCTTTACGTCGAGTTTTCGCAGCTTTTCCTGAGTCCATTTCATCACTCCAGAGGAGTGAAGTAGAATCGGAATGGTAACCATATTAGTTGCAGCAACTTTCTTCTTCCTCGACAGTTCTGACGAGCAGATCTGTCGGAGTTCATGCTGATACTTGTGTCGGAGAGAGTTTTCAACCTTTTGGAAGTGGCGTTGTTTCACCCCTAGGTAAGTATACGTCTCTGGCATCCAGATGATGTAGGATGCTTCCGTCTACGAGCTGAACGTCCTCTCCGTATTCCTCGCATCATCCTCTTTTGAGATGAACCGTGGCACCGACAAATGATGCCAAACTCCATTCCGATAGCATGCGTGTACTTTTACAAGAAGGATCAATAAAATCAGTAAAACACAGTAATCTAGAGACATTGAGGAAATACTTTGAAAACATGGCTTTATCAGTGGTGATAATGATAATATGTGGAATGAAGATTTAAAAAAATCAAATGGAAAACGTATTCGAATAATAAATCAGTAGACAATTATGAAAAGTACAAAAATGAAAGAAACAATGTAAAAGAGCTAGTAACAGACAAAAAAGAAAAAGTTAAAATGATTCTATAGAACGCTAAAAAAACTGAAACAAGAGAAAACAGCATTAAAGATAAAAAATGGAAAAATTATAAGAGAAGACAGAGATATAATGAATAGATGGAGGGAATATTTTCATGAACTATTAGATGGCCACCAACAAATAGAAAAGAAACCAACAAAAACAAAGAACCACAAGATAGAAACAAAAACGAAGAAATAAATTATATAATATCACAAGAAACTAAAGAATGTTCAAAAATATGGGAGAAACCGAAAAGCAGATACCTAATGATTGGAAAGTAGCAATCATTGTCCCTATATTTAAAAAGGGTGATAAGTATGATAACACGAACTAAAGAGGCATGATATTGCTAAGTACACCGATGAAAATATATATATAAGTATTTAAAATACTTTTTTCAAGTACTTTCGTTTAAAATACCTACAGCTTTTATATTCACTTAGTTTATCCACATTCAGTATCTCATTTATTCTATTTACGACGTCAGCCAGATATTCGTTCTGATGATGAAAAGCAAAAACTACGCATGTAGTTTCTTGTAGAACCACTCTGAACTTCGAAGGTTTCAACTTTGTTGAGAACAAGCGGCATATTTAGGTGTTTTGTCTCGACCAGCTTGCCCTAGTTAGAATAGAATGCAATTTCGAACAAACTGGTACATAAATGCTTGGTTATTCGGAATTAGAGCGCAATGAAAGTTTGTACGGAACTTCACAAAATGGAGTATTTTCTTGTCTGCGAAATTTAACAAGATGGCATGAGAAACAACTAAGTACATATTTCTCGGATCTTGAATAATTTTGTAGTAAAACATAAGACGTACTTGCCACTAGGAAATTTAAGTAATTTCACGACTTCATTCAATTATATCGATATTCACGAGTGAAATTCAGTAACATGGATAAATTCCAATGCATTTCTTCATGTTCTGGTTACCACGAAGAGTAAAATTCCGTAACGTTCATAGAATATCGTGAGAGAATGAAACTAGAAACGAAATATTTTTGGTCTATCGTTTGTGTTGGACAGAAAAACCACTTCATGAGGTTCTTTCAACGACAATATATCTCCTTGCTTAACAACCAATCAGTGGATTTCAAATTTTGAAATTCAGCCAATAGAATCGGAATTACAGTAAAAATATAGCTTGTAGCTGTATTTTCACGGTGATAAACCTGCTTAGTTTTTGTTTACTAGCTGTCAAGTGAAAACGATTTAAAATATAAACGTCAAATTTGTGTTTTGACTATTTATATTTCTTAATTAATATGAGCGATCGTTGGGTACAAATTGCCATTGGTATCATAGATGAAGCAGTGGAAAAGAGTGTTCCGTTGAATACGGCCAGAAATAAAGAATCAATTACCAGGCAATTCAACAATTTTTGCACAAACAGGGGTTATATTGTCAATGCGAATGTCACAATTGTGGAGCTGACTGATATTTTGAAAGATTATGCCTGTAATATGCGGAAATTGGATGGTACAGACTATAAATGATCTGTTATCAAAACACACTGGAATACTGTTGCCAAGGGACTACAAGAAAGTTGTTTGAAAAGCTATGGAATAAAATTTAACCCATTTAGTGACCTAGAATTTAAAGGTTCAAGGGACGCACGAGATTACAAAAGAAAGCAGTTACAAAAGATACCGGAGAAACGTAAGCAAAGTGCTGCTGCTTTTACTGAAGAGGAACTGTCATCTCTGCAAAAATGTTGGGACGAAGATTCACCTGCAGGGTTGCAGAAGAAGTTTTTCAACATCGTTGCTACCGAACTTGCTTGGAGAGGTTACGAAGCAGCGAATGCTTTAGTATCCTATTTTCAGAAAGAGCTTGACAATTACGGTAATGAAACAGGAAGAATAGTGTACAATCCAGTATTTACGAAGACTAACCAAGAAGTTGTGCTAATAATAAATGGCTGACTGCCAACGAAATTGACCCAGACATATGTCCAGTTCGTTTATTCAGAAAGCTGATGGAAAAACGTCCGCCGCATATTAAAACAGACAGACTGTTCATTACACCAAATCCTAATTGTAAATCGGCCGATTCTAAAGGTTGGTACAAAAACACTCCCGTGGGGATCTGTGAGTTGTCCAAATGGACTAAAAATACTGCAGAACAAGCTGGGCTTGATACAAAGCGAAGAAAAATCACTAATCATAGTCACCGATCTACCGCAGTTACACAGCTTGCAAACGCAGGTGTTTCAGATCAGCAACTCATCAAAATTACTGGTCATGGTAATTCTAATTCCATTGCTCCATACCTCACGAGGAAGTTGTGAACAGAATAAGAGGAAATATGAAAGAAACTGTAATAGAACAAACAATTTTGACTTCTTAAACAATGTGATAGCTGCAACTACCAATACCGAAGTGACAACAAAGACAGGTCCACGCGTTCTTTTCGAAAATTGTACCTTCAATATTCAAACCTTCAACTGTGACGAATTAAAATAAAATTACCCCAATTTTTCTCTTTAGTGTTCACGTGTCATATTATTATCAATGTTGGCTCTGGCCGCACAAGTCTTCGGTTGTTCATCTTTTAAAGATGGGGTTTTAACTTCGAAAAGTTATTGGATACTTTTCCAAAGCTCCTCCCGCACTATGATTAACTATACAAAAACTTTCAGGTTTTATGAAGTTTTTAGGAGACCATTGTTTTCCAGGTTAATGGTTTTTACGCTCCAATTCGAAACAACTGAATCCAATCAAAAACGAATTCGCTTTTATATTCGTATCAATTAAAGAGTTGAAGTGGCCATTTCGCTGTGAATGGGCGTGAATTCAATTGAAATTAAAATGAATTTTAATAAATTTCACCCTCGCGAAATCTAAGGAATTATAACTTTTAAGGGCAGTAAAGCCCGAAATGAAACGAGATGTTGGATGAAATGTATGGTCTGCGTTCAAACCGAAGAAGAAAGAATTAAAATAATGTTGTCCATTAAGGAGGATTGTGGCTGTTTGAAAGCTTTCCAAAGACGGGATTACGGAAATTCTAGAAGGGTTTGAAGACGCAATACTTAATTGTTTTGTTATCTTTCATTGCTGAATGGAGGTGAGCAAAATAATTAATACTTGAACGAAATAAAGCTTGGTTGACAATGTTATTTTATTTTGGAATTCTAAAATTTATGGGAATTTAATGAAACTTCCAGTCGTTGTCACAGGTTTTCACATTTTTGTTACATCTCCTGGTGTGACGTCTCATATTTTACCAATACAAATTTGAAAATTATTGAATTAAAACAGCACTCAAATCAGTTGACTATAAGTAGTTGAGATCATTTTTATTACAGTGGTGTCGGAAATGGGATTTTTAAGGCCTTATTCCAGAAAAGAGAATTCAAAAAGAATTCGAAGTTTCTGGAAGAGATTTAGGTTCAATAACGTATAAACTCGACGAAACCACGAAATCCTTGACAGACAAACTTCTAGAAAGTCCACAAAACTCGGTGAGCTTGAAAGAGGAACTTTAACAAAATTTGGCAAGATTGAAAGACAAGTTTCTAGAAAATTCGAATACTTTGGAGGAGAAATTCCTAGTAGATTTTCACAGAAATTCAAGGAGCCTATAGAATAGTTAGTTTTGTATTGAGTGCGTAAAATGAGTGTTTTTTAATGACACACGAGAGTGTTAATTTTTGGCCGAGACCGCTGTGAATGTGAATTTATATCATCTGAAATTATATTAAAAATAAATACTTCCGATATATCTCGACGTGGTTTTTGGCCCGATAAGTTATCGCTTTTAAACGACTGTTGTCAATGTGATGCAGAAATGTAAAGTTTTTCTGACAGTTGTACGAAAAAAGCTTTTAAAAAATTCAAAGACATTGAAAGAGGAACTTCAAGAAAATGAGAGGAGCCTAGAAGAGGAACGTCTAGAAAATTCGGACGGAGTGAAATAACTTCAGAAAAACTCGAAGAATTTGAAAGAAGAGCTTCTTGAAAATTCGAATGGTTTGAGGAAAGAACTTTTAGAAAATTCAAAGAGCTCGAAAGAAAATGTTTGTGGTGTGGCAAATTGGTTGGAAGAAAAAATGGGAGACAGAGCTGGATAGAATGGACATAGAAGTAAAAAAAATTAAAGATGAAGTCGGCGCAGAAATAAATGAAGTGTTGTTGATCATTTACTGGAAACCCATCATAAAGTTAGAGTGCTATGAAAGTATTGCTATATACAAGAACGGTTCAGGTTGGTCCTTGCTTAAAATAGTCCATTGAATTCGAAACTATTTGGGTTGGGTGTAGCTGGTTGTGATTACACCTGGCCGCAGGTATGTTTACAAGTTAGGATCACACCTATCTTACATGTTAATAATAATAATCAATTGGATTGATACAAATACAACTGGTTTGATACTTATTATCAGTTTAGTTATCCTACTGATGGAGTTAACTTTGTTAACGAAATGCTTATCTAGGAATGGAATTACTGGTGTGGTGAAGGGAAAAACAATTTTTTTCATTATTGATTTTGTTGTTTCATGTGTTCTCTCCGTCAACCGGCGGCTGCACTCATACGAGCAACCCTCAGAAGTCTTCAAGAAACTTGGACGGGCTGAAGAAGACTTATGTATGTATTGGAATCACTTTTTTGGGCATGTCATGTTTGTGCTCAACGTTTCTCTGAGAGGAAAAATAATTACTGGATTACATATCGGGATCGAATCATCACAACGTTCAATCGAGGGGATGAATACAGGTCTCATCAATAATTGTCACTGTACTTCTAGGTAAATAAGTCTCCGACTGTTCGTAGCACGTAGTACCTATCTACTGTTTCTCCTCTATAGAAATGATCCGCTTTCACACCTGAATTCGCCCCCATCCTGATTTCCGAACCTGTACATTGGGTGCGATCCCTCACACCCCCCTGGTTGCTACCCTTGTTGTATAGATGCTTCACGTTCGCAATTTCGCATCGAAACTGGGTTATGATGTCTGGGCGGCCGCCAAATGGATTTAACGAGGCCGATAGATCGCCTGATACTTTGTGTCTCCCCAGTTTGCACGATATGCAAATCTGAATTACGCAATTCGCAACACTTGCTACGGTTTTCTTGAATGGTATGGATTTTTCCAGGTTCATGAAAGCGCTTTGGATGATCAATATACGGATATTGAAATACTGAAGATGGTGTAAGCTATAGTGTTGTTCGGTTAGGCTTAACAGGTCATAGAAAATGCGGTGATTTTTTCAAAATTTACTCGGTAATGTAAACAGGGTTTTTCACGACGGGCATGCATATTAGAAGGCAATCGAGCGTTCTGCAGATTATAGAACGATCATGAAGAACGTTCAGAAATCGACAAACATTATCATTTCGACAAGCATCACCGATTCGCCTAGCATGAAGGACATCGAGAGTGGGAGCAATCGCATACGCACGGTTGTAAATTCATGCTGCCATGGGCGTAGCATCTTCGAGGGCAGTCACATAAGAATAAAATGCATCATCATCAGCGAAACTTTTTATTTCATCAAGTTTATCGAGGAGTAGGTAGTCGTTGAGATATAGTATGACTGAAACTGGTCCCAGCACGATACCATGAGGTACTCCACACGAAACTATCCTACATAATTACCCAGTGAAGAACTTGTTGGAAATTGTTCTGATCCCTACTCTCTCTAATGCTTCTGAGAGAATATGATCCAGGAAGATCTAGGTCTTTATCATACTCTTACAATGATTGCTAATGATTTTGCTTCTCTTCAATTTGACTGTTCTTTGAACACTAGCTTTTGATATATTGATCCAATCTTTGTTAAACGACTTTCTCATTTTTGTTCCTTGGTGTTTTGGCATCGACTGCTATGGTCATTAGCCGTGTGTTCTGAATAGGCCTTGTTACTAACTCAATACGCCACCTTAGGAGCAGCACTGATATCATTTTTATTCGACAAAGTGTTGATCAACGCGATAGATCATCGGTTCACAGATGCTCTCCCTCCTTTTTGAACAACTACCAACTTGAATTCATTGAAGAACGTGTCACTGTCTATCATCAGTTTGAAAAAATGTGGTTTATAGATTTTGTCCTAACCCAGCTGTACCCTAAGGGAAACTATAATTGTTTTGAATTCAATATGAGTTGGAAAAAATAAGTATTGGTTTAGGTGTCCGTAGTACTTTTTCTGGAGAGCTGTTTGGTTGGCGGATAATTCTTCAACTCTTTAAAGGACATTGGTTGATATAGTGTACCACTAAGAATTTTGGCTATGTGCACGGTGGTACCAAAAGTATACCATCATTTTATGATTTATAAACCACTATTGCCATCTAGCGAAAGTCTAGAGTAACCTGTCCAATCAAAGATTTGGTTCATCCTCTCTGGAACAGATAGCGAAAGATGTGACAGTCTTCAAGAAATAACAAAAAATATCACGAACGTGAGATATTTTTTAAATTTTTGTATAAAAATGTTCCTTCTCAACTCCAGATGAACTTTCCAACTGGAGAACGGTTGAAGATACAGCAATTTTGCGAACGCCAATCGATTCAGAATGATGAAATTGGTATACTTATACCCTCAACCAACGGAAAAACAATTTACTCGAAAAAAGTCTTAAGGGGTAGACCCGTAAATTTGATGAAAAATATAAAATTATCGAAATTACTTGATATTGCATATGCGCCTATGTGTGCCTATGAAAAATGGTTGAATAAAAAAAATTGTAGAAAAATTCAACTCTAGATGAATTTTTCAACTTCAGAACGGTTGAAGATAGAGCTATTCTACGAACACCAATCGATTTAGAATGATAAATTTAGTATATTCTGTGAAATTGCAGTCGACCGACGGAAAAACAAAAAAAATATTCGAAAAAAAGTCAAAAATATAATATAAACGTCAAAAATTCCATCGCACGATAACATTTTCGTTCTTCGAACTTTAGGTTCCATTTTTCGAAAATTCATAAACGTTCCAGTATCTCGACGAGCAGATTCCGAATTAAAACAAAAAACTTTTTTTCGACAACGAATTGACAAAAATTAATGTCATTGGGAGTTTTGAAAAAGATCCATAAAAAATACCAGCAGAGCTATGGAAGTAGTAATAGTAAGTAAGAGAGTAACAAAAAAATGGTGTTGGGATTTGCACCCATGTGATTATCTCATCAGTACCACAAACTTGATACCACTGAGCTTTTTGATATCAATTCACAAAACAATCACTTCTATCTTAAAGCTAATCCAGTAGCCGTGCCGACTCAATTTGGAACACCCTGCATATTTTTCACCAACAATAATGCATGGGAACACATATTTGTAGCTTATAATTGATTAAATTGCGTCACTTGAATATGTGCGACAACAAAGTATTCCCATTAATTCAATTAATTGAGCAAATGAATAATTTTTATTATTAAATCAATTCTGCTTTCATAATAAAGACAAGCACTTGAAAGTGAATAGGTCTCCCAAATAGAATTCATTCTTGCGTAAACGTATACAACAACTTGCTTCATTATTTCTGATATCATCAAAAGTAAAAAGATCTGCTATTGAAATGTAAAATGAATTGTTGCAAAAAATTGTTGAAATTGTAATTTTCATCAACCGGCTGCGCTCAAATGAGCAACTCTCAGAAGTCGTCGAAATATTTGAGCGAACTAAGGAAGAAGTAGCCCTTATCTTTTAAAGTGTGATGTCATGCACTGTTTCATTCAAATATTTTCTGTATATGCAACTGGAGATACTTTGGATTCGTTAACATCGTACAGGTCCTGAAAAAAAAAAAACTTTATTTTTATTGAAACTTTTCCATCCACCCATAACAATTTCAGTAAAAATTTCATTGAGTGAGCCTTTATATGGAATTTTCTGTTTAAATAATTGGAAACTCATACATTTTTTTCATTAAGACAAGGTTTATTGACCAGTTGTTCCTACAAGTTGATTCTAGTTATATACTAGTACACTTCACGTTTGGTGCCAAATTCCAGACGGTTCATGACAAAAAATTTACGACCAAAACCCAAGCAGGAACAGAGCCCATGACGGTTTTTTTGCTCAACCGTCTCTGGAGAGTTGCTGTTGCAAAACACACAACTGTCGGAATATCATTTATTACCATGGAACTAGTTCAAATATAAATACACAATTTAGTTGTTGACTAATTGAAAACATGAACAATCGTATAAATTCCGGAAATGGAATTATCAACACGTATTCCACTATATTCTACGCGGGAACGTTGTTTTCATAGCAGTAAATTAATTCATGACGGTCAAATCCGGTGGATGATCCAAATAATAACTATTTCATCAAATATACGCAATTTATCGAGTAGTGGCGTAGTTTTACTGCCAACATTGCGTTCCTTGGCTTTTCAATTTTTCTTTCAGTCATTGATTCTGGAAGAACTTTTAATTTCTCATATGTAACATATGATTTTGGCCAGCAAGTTTGTAGTCTATTTATCATGTTGAGATATATTTCATTAGATGTTCAATTTGATTCTCATTTTGAAATGCTCTGGAAATCGTGATGAAGGAATGACATTATTTATCAATTCTCAACTTGATGATACCTAAATTTCTTCTGGCTAGCATCTCCATACTTTCTTGGAGTTCACTTTCAAGTTTTAGGTAGGAAAAACATTGGAAAGCGAAAAAGATTCATATTTGTGTACTGTCAGATTTTGTGAAGAAAGTATTGAATTCTAGTGTAAGCATCGTAAACTCTCAAATATACAGGCTGATAATTTCACTCACTGTAAGAAACTCTCATTTCCTGTGGTATAAGCTCCGATCAAAATGGTATGCCCAGCTACTTGCCTTTTGAGCCGGCGAGACCTTGTCATCATTGGCAAATGCGAATCCAAACAACAATGAAGAATATATCTTGTTACTTAGTATGATACAGACGTCAATCTGACCAACTTTATTATTCATTTGGTATAACTATCGCAAAATCTCTTGGTTCAATTTGGTAAAAAAATCTTGTTATGAAATTAATAGTATTTGGAAAAGAGACGCAGTATTTGAACTTGTTATAGTGTTAAAGAAATTCTGAACAGTTTAATCTGGCAAAAGCATACCCACTGCTGAGCTGAGTATAGCTTAGAAGCTGCCAGTTTACAAGCAGATTATATGCCTGACAGTGTTCTGTAGCCTGATTGAAACTGTATTAGTTAGATTGAGGAGTCTGAAGAACAAGGTACATTGTTTCATCAAAGTGACAGATACGGATACGTTGCTAAAGCTTGCGGGAGTTAATATCCTCATCTAGAGACATTACTTGCCTTTTAGAGCAGGATATTCACCACTCTTTCCGTATGAAGTCGACTATGAGAAGCTCCATGGTAAATCTTGTAAGGAATTCAAAAAGATCTCAGTGAGTGAAATACCACCAAGCTAAACATGCTATAAAATTATTTATTCCATCTTTCAGTATCTGGCAGAAACTTTATAGTCATCTTTTCGTTTTCCTCACTTCCCTCTAATTTCCAGCCCTCATTTCAGTCAGAGCAAGAATGATGTAGCCTTTTTGAGTAAAACAGTTCTGAAGCGAGATATGTCTATATATTTCGATTCCTAGGCAATAGGTCTTCGAAGGAATAGCTTTCTCGTGGTCTACTGCCTCTTGTCAGCTGTCAGTTGCCAGTGGTCACATGTCGCTTATCGCTGTTGCTTGCTTCAGTAAAAGCAAGAATGATGTAGCCATTTCGAGTAAATTAGTTCGCAAGCAAAATACATTTTGTTTCCTAGGATCTCGATGAAAAATACTTTTTGTGGTCCACTCCCACTTGCCTACTATCATTTGTCATAAGCAGTTTATCGCTTGGTTCAGTCAGAGCAAGGAAATATGTAGCCTTCTTGAGTAAAGCAGTTTGAAAGGAAAATATCTCTAGATTCTGCTTCCTAGGCAATTGGTCCTGAAGAAAAAGTGCTTTCTGTGGTACACTCACACTTGCTTGTTGACATTTTTCACATGATGTTTATAGCTTTCTTTAGTCAGAGCAAGAACGACGTAGCCTTATTGAGTAAACCATTTCAAAAGGAAAATACATCCTGATTTTGTTTCCTAGGCAATTGGTCCTCGTAGAATGAGCCTTTTTGTGGTCCGCTACAACCAGCCAGCTGTCAACTGCCAGTTGTCACATATCACTTATCGTGGTTGCTTGCTTCAATCGGAGCCTTTTGGAACAAAATAGTTCGAACCCAAAATATCTCTCCATTTTGTTTCCTAGGCAATTGAGGTTCTCAAGGAGAGAGCCTTTTTGTGGTTCACTGCCACTTGCCTGCTGTCATTTGCCAGTTGTCACATGTGGTTTGCTCCAGGACGAGCAAAAATGATGTAGACTTTTCGAGTAGAATAGTATGAAAGCCCGCAGCCAGTTTCCAGCTGTCAGTTGTCATAATTCCTTAATCGCTATAGCTTGCTTCAGTTTGAGCAAGCATAATGTAGCTTTTTCAAGTAAAATAAGCAAAATACCTCTCCATTTCGTTTCTCAGGAAATAGGTCCTCGAGGAAAAAGCGATTTATGGTCTGCTACCACTTACCAGCTGTCAGTTGCCAGTTTTCACATGTCGCTTATCGCTGTCGCTTATCACTGACGCTCATCGCTGTCCATCATCGCTGTCGCTCATCGCTGTCGCTTATCGCGATCGCTTATCGCTGTTGCTTATCGGTGTTGCTTATCGCTGTCACTCATCACTGTCGATAATCGCTGTCGCTTGCCTCTATTACTGTCATGTCAGCTGTCATTTGTCAATGTTCCACTCCAAGATTGCCATCATCAGCAGATAAAAGATCCGTCACAGTGATTGTTTTGTTCCATGATGTAGTTTCGCCTCGTGAGTTCGAAAGTAGAGCTCGGGCGTAATTTCGAAGCCAACCGTAATGTCAATTAACTTTTGTAATTTCCAGTAGTACGGATGAATCGTCATTGAAAAGTTTTTGGTCCGTTTTCGCCCATTCTCCAGGAGGAGTGACTTTTCGAGTATTCAATTATCGAGTCGTTATTCCAGAAATACTTTCCATTAAATGTACGAACTCTCATTATACAAAACAAAGGCGAAAGAGCTGGGAGAATTGCTAAGCGGAATGAAAAAGCATAATTCCAACCCCACTCGGGAGAGATTTCACCAGAGATTCTATCTATAAAATTCATTTAATATGAATATTCGGATCAGGTTTTCCACTTCCTCTGGCAATGAATCATCGGAATGAGTTACGTGCGGGCAAAATTACCAGTTTGTAAGAGCTGACGGATGTTTTCGATTTAATTAAGAGCAGAGTTAACGTTTATCCTCTACAACAATCGGGGGGTACAGGGTGTCCCTGAAGAGGATGATAGAGATGAAAGAGAATAACTTATATTCAACAAAATGCAACAGCTGAATAAGATTTTCAAAATGCTAACCATCGGTTTCTTTACATTGAGCAAATCTACAGACACATTCCTCTTGCACTTGTGAATAAATTCTGTACCAATTACGCTGATCTCGATCTTTATTTGGTTTTATAACTCATGTAGATCTGGAGGTCTATCTGTATAGACCTTCGATCTCGAATGATCCCACGAAAAAAATCCAGGGGCGTAAGATCTGGAGATCTTGGGGGCCACTCTATCGGTCCGCGTCTACCATTCCACCTCCTAAGAAAACAGTTAATTGAAAACTCTCGAACATAATGTACATAGTGCGGGAGTGCACTATGTTGTTGCAACTCTCCGATCAAGTAACACAACCTAGATGAGTAATACTCAAATAGAACTGAAGGAAACATCTTTTCATAATGGTATCCCTCAAATCATGACATTATTGCCATGTCGCAATTTTTTAAGGATACAATAAGCACGTCAGCTAGATTGTGATATCTGTCGGGTAGATTAATGGTAACGAAAACCCAAAAATACTGCCTTGAATGAAATATAAAACAATAAAAAGGCAATTGAAACGTTCATTGCAGCTTGGTGGGAGCATGTAAAAACAACGCCGAACGAACATTCTTCGTTGTCGATGTAGTCTTGTCAGTACGACAACGCTGCATATGATATTTGACAGAACAATCATTTGAAGATACCAGTGTCGAATCTATCGAGATAGGGAAATCAAATTGGAAAAGAGAAAAATGAATGAATTATGAAAAAAACATGTCAATTAGTGATTGGCTGTTCTCAAAATTCTGTGAAGATTATTTCATCATAATTTCAGGTTTCTATTCCATATTGGGTTTCCATTATTTCTATTTTATTGAACCTCAATATTTCTGTTAACAACGCACGACACTGCCGTTGGGGGAAGATGTCTCTTACACACAAATCCTAATGCGTGTGCGGCGAGTAAAGCCGTAGACACAATGGAAGTTTTATGTAATAAGTTTTAATTTTTGGGATTTTGAATATAAATTTTAAAAATAATACAAGATGCAAAACAGAATTGAAGAGTGAAGCTTGAATTTCACCAACCACATTATTTATGAGGCGTGATCAGAATAATGAATAGTTTCGTCTTAAAAAAATATCCAAAATCATGAAAATTAACATAAAAAACATAAAACTTCCATTGTGTTTCAGCCTTTACTCATCTAGGTTATGTTATTTGATCGGAGTTGCAACCACATACTGTCATTTTCCAAGTTAGGATTGTTGGCGTTAGAAAAAATGTCGGCAAAGACAGGCAAATCCCAAATAACGCTTTTCTGTGAGATTTCCTTTGAAAATATAAGGGTCAATAATTCTGTTGTTTGATATTCCTGCCCAAATATTGACTTTATGAGTATGCTCATCAATCAACCAGAGAGGATTTTTCCTGCTCCGATATCTGCAATTTTGACGATTCAGTTAGGCAAAACGTTGCCTCATTGGAAAACATGATTTGTTTAATAAAACGTGGTTTACGGATCATCTTCACTGAGTTGTTCATGTATGTGTACTTGCTTGGTACGGATGATATTTTTCTGTTTTTAGAATACGTAAAGTACTGTGGAAATTATCTTCTACACAAAACATCTAATAAAAATAAAAATTTTAATGCATTGGGTTTTACTTAAAGTAGCCATAGTTTACTCTCTGAACCTTTTTCACTTGGATTATGTGGTGCATATTCCACGAATCGTCGTAAGTTGATATTTTATCGTAATTGATGGCCATCGATTGTCTTTCTCATCTACTTCAGACAAAAAGATAGCTACTCAAACTATACATACTTTGATAGGATCCATTGGTGTATTAGAGCACTGAATCGATTAAAACAAATTCGTTATTTCGAAACCAGATTACATTCGATAACAATCGTGAAATAGGACGATTTATATTTTCAAATGCCGATTGTTCAGTGCACAGTGATCGCAAGATAAGGTTGTTTGCAAAAATAGTTTTAGTTTTCAAATTATTTTGGAAAAACGGAATTTTTCCATTTCTTATTCAAAATTTTTGTGGGGTTGTTGTCAGAGGTGGAATAAGGTAAAAATATTTCTTCGCATGACATTTTTACAAGCTTTCTATTGATGATATCAGTTTTACTATCCGACTTTTTGATATCAAACAACTATCAACTTCATTTCTTCATTGTGAGCACTAAGTTCTCTTATGTATAAAATGCTCGCGATTACTGAGTATTTTCGAAAAGTAATTCTAGGCAGGAAGTAATAACCACTGAGCACTTCTCAGACTGTTAGATAGTTGAAGTGAATCTCGAAAAAAAAACGAAAAAAAAAAATCGTAAAAAATACCCCCGGGGGGAAAAAACCGAAAAAAAACGGAAAAAAAACCCGGGAATAAAACCTCCCTGGAAAAAATACCCCTTTATGCAATAACAATGGCCAGTACACAAAAAGTGACCCCCCGAGAAAAAAAACGGGGAAAAAACCCCGGGAAAAAACCCCCGGAAACAATACCCCCCGGAAAAAAAAAAACGGAAAAACCTCCCCGGAAAAAATATCCCTATATGCAATAACAATGGCCAGTACACAAAAAGTAATGAAATTTCAACTGTGTCATGTTAAAGAAACTAGACCATATTTGATTCATTTTACAATACCAATAAAGGTTGTAAGTTATCGAATGTTTATTCGACGATCAGAAAAGACGATTTTTTATATTTTTATGACTCGATTGTTCCTGAACGAACTAACCTGGTGACAGATTCGCCTTTGTGCAAGGCTGGAAAATCTGTTGTTCCACCCCTCTGTATTGTAAAATGAATCAAATGTGGTCTAGTTTCTTTAACATGACACACAGTTGAAATTGAAAGAAGAAATTGATGATGATACCGACCCTGATTTCTAAAGCAAAGTATGTAGATACATGACGTGTAGATCGTTATTTCCATTGAACAAACTTATTGATTATTAAAATTCTCAATTCATAGTACCTATCCGCAACTTTCATTCCGTGTTTTTTCATGCATTACTTTTTCAATTGGCATATTTGAAACTCATACATGAATGAAAAAATCTTTTGCAAGGTGGTATACCGTTTTCTGATTTTTTGCCAACTTTTTGGTCATCTGGCCTATGCTCTAATAAAATGTGGCTCAAACAATTGAATAACAGATAATAAATTAAATGTAGGTACCTATAATTAAGTTATAAATAAATATCAAAAATATTTTAAGCCACTGTGTTTATGACAGCTGTCAAGCCAGAGGGAAATTTCCACTTATTAATTTCCCTCTACGCAGGGAAATTTCCGAAGAAATTAGGTTATTGTCATAGCAACATGTCAAAATGCAGGCATCTGATTGGCTAAAATTAACTGGCATACAATTTTCAGGAAGATTCTCGATAGTAATTCTGTCGGAAATTACCACAAAACAGAATCAACTATAGTATTGTGATTACGATTTGTATTTATTGAGATAATTCCAAGAGCCAACGAAGTTAGGAAAACGTAGGTATATTCTTGTTCATTTTAGTTCAATGAATAAAAGCTGTCAGACTGACATTTATAATGTCATCCTTGCTAGCAAGATATATCCTTCATTTTTGCATGCGTGGATGCCCATGACGACGTGGTATTACCGGCTCAAAAGGAACTGTGTACTATCAGTAAAGCACCGTTTTTATTGGTTCTCATATCGCAGGAGATGCGAGTTTCATATAGCGAGTGAAATTATCAGTAGTGTCCCGCTTCCATATCGACTCTACTTGTAAAACATCGAATATTTTCAGCGAACTTTTAGGCGCAATTTCTAACGTCACCACTGTATAACTAAAGTAGGCCTCCGAAATCTGATCCAATTGGGAATACAGTGTATATCAGTCAACAAGAAACTAGAAGAAACACGGCACAAAGCCATGGGAGATCGATGGAAAATAAACCTCTCCCGAGCGTCATCCTCCTCCAGATAGGTCCATGTGGCGCCAGTTGGATTCCAGTCCGCGCTCCGCGACCATCTCGTTCTCCAGCATCCCTCAATATCAGATCCGTTCTGCATGGAGTTCCGTGTCGTTTTCGGCTAATAAAGTTGCGTTGGTGAGGTGACACTTTTCGAACTGTTTTATGCAAATTATGTCGCTGGTGCTCTGGGGTTAATTAGGAACGTTATGGTGAGTTGATTTGGTCGAGAGTGCTCGAAGTTTTGGTTTATGTTTATGGCTCGGGAAAGTTTCGGAATTCTTCAAACTGTTGTTTCAAACTCGATTGGCGTGTACGACACGTAATGTTCGACATTTTTTGGTTACCAGCCAGTCGTGAACGCGAAAACATGAAAACAATAGTTAATGATCTCAGATCCTTGTCTGAAAAGATAATTGAATATTTATTTTTGTCAGAAGTAAGACAGAAATAGTCCTAAAGAAAAATACGTATAAAAATTGACTGACTAATCAAAAACGAAAGGATCTCGCACCATCCTATGGAAAATAGTTTTTGGTTAAATTTCCCGAATTTTTTATATGTTGTAGATTTTGATATCTTCAGCAAAAGTGTTCATGGACACAAATAATGGGCCGACTAGTTTTCGATCAAAAATAGGGGTAGGTCAACCCCGTGTTTTTCAGATCGGATAGGGGAGAGCCGCTCATATATATCAAACATTTTTCAATGTTGACAACGCCGCATAGTCATTCCATTAATACAGGGCGAGTAAAAAGAATCAGTCCAAGTTTCATAGAAATCGAGGTTTTTTCAATAATTTCACTGTATTTTGAAAAATAATTGGTTAATTTTCTTGAATTGTGGATAAAATGTACAGTTTGAGGAGTCCGAGATATTGTCATCAATATCCACAGAGGCCTCCGGGAGATACAGAATTTAGAAAAATATTATAGGAGAATTGAACACTTTTGGAAAATTATTAGAATAATCATGAAAATAAAGTTTTAGGCGGAAATAAACCCTTTCAACTCCAGATAAATTTTATAATTCGAGAACGGTTGAATCTAGAGCAAATCTGCAATCGATTTAGAATGATGAAATGATTATACTCTGTGAGTTTCAAGTTAATCGAAGAACAAGAACTCCTAAAAATCAAGAAAAATAGAGAATCATCAGATCCACTCGAAATTCGCACTATATAGGCAAAATTTTATGCTGATTCCGGAAATATATGATTTATATATGCCCAGATACAAGGTTCAACATAAAAAAGAAACTAACGAGAAAAAGGATATTTTCGACTCGAAATATTTTTATGTCTCGTAGAAAGCCTACGAAATCCTCAATTTACTTGGAATAGATTTCAAATCCGGTATGCATATTCAAGGAAAGTTGAGTAATTGGAAAATTGATGGAAAAATGATGAAAAGGAAGTTTTGGACAGAAATGAACCCTCTCAACTCCAGATGAATTTTTAATTCAAGAACAATTAAATATATAGCAATTATTCTGCGAAAGGCAGTCGATTTGAAATAATAAAATACAATACAATGATAGTATACAATCTCGAATTGGTCAGCAAAAAAATCAATCAAAAACTACCCCCTCAAAATCAAGAAAAATACAAATTCAATAGCTTGAATTGAAATATATAAATATATAAATTTGTGTTGTTTAAATTCTAACTTCAGCAATTTGATTCGAAAAAATTTCAACCTAAAAACGCTCCACCTTTGTTGTCGCGTTTTTAATAGTTGACAGCTAGGTAAAAGTTTCCCATCAAACAACATTTTACCCGACAGAATACAAACTTATATATTTATAAGTAACAATTTAAGGTAGCCAGCAACCATGATCGACCGTCCGCGACTATCCAACGACGATCAAAATTTCAAATACGTGCATGTTTGTAACTACCCTCTGCTGAAAATTTTGGTCGATCAGTGTGAGCTTGAAAGTTTTTGTTGATACCTTTCAATTTTTGGTCGTTGCTGGACGGTCGCGGACGATCGGTCCTAGTCGGTCAGTGTGTTTCCTAGCTAATGCATACACTTATAAACCCATATTAAGGAGGCTATTTTTCATCACTAAAACAGTGATAAAAGTTTGACCTAACTTTTCCAACGACAAATCGAAACCTTATTTTTGAAACGGTGTAATTCTAGTAGGTCTAGCAGAAGCTGAATGCAGACAGTTCATGTTTCAACGGACTAAAGGAATCTATGGGGATTGTATAATTTGTAAAAGTATTTTTCCTTCATATACAGATACAGATACAGCCAAACTACAAGTACTGATATCATTCATACTCAGTTGAATGACGTTATGAGAGCAACAAATATAATACAGAAACTGTCTGACAGCTGAAATGATTTCGGTTTGATTTCTTTGGTCCAACCTTGTTCCAGTGAAAAATTTCTTGCGACTTCCCCATTTTCTCTGCAACTTTGAAAAACAGTAACGTTACAAACTCGAATATATTTTGAATACTCAGCGCACCTGAAGAGCAATTTCCTAAAGCCACTTGATAAGATGCACTTCCCATCTGGAGCCCGAAATCCACAGATTCGCCTCCAAATTGCAACGTCGATAAATCCCGAGTAAAAATCGAGCTCGAAGAGACTATTCAGGTGTACATACTTTCCAAATCGCAACCGCTTTAAAATTACCTATTCATCAAACCTTCTTTGCCTTTCTTTACATTCGTATCGAATTGAAAAATTATTTTTACATGAATCACACAACTTTTGAATTTTTCCCTTACGGTCCTACAACATAACAGTTTTTCTCAATTATGTTGAAAATTTGTATCCGCCCTTTTCGAGTACGTGTTAGTAAGGATGATGTATTACCCACTGATTGCATGTGCACTTGATAAGGCCACAACTGACAGTTAACCGAGATGACTGGTCGATATTTGAATACTAGGTGGTCCATTGAATCTGAATAGTTCCTTAACTAATAAATTGTTAGGCTAGGTTAGGTTAGGTTGACTGAGATTGACTGTAAGTGGGTCAATTCTGACCCTCCATTGCCGCTGACACTGCCTATTGTAGCTACGCCTATGATTAGAACAATTACGGCTGTTTTCAAAGTGTGGGGAGAGACATGTACTGAAATCCACAGCATTAACTAGTTTAACAAATACAGGGCGAGTCAGAATAAGACCGACAAACTTCGTACACAGCTTTTTTACCACATTTCGAGGTGAAAATGTAAGCTTGCTTTTTTTTGAACACACGTTTAATACAAACTGAAACTTTTGATGAACTACTTTGAGGTCAAATAATATTTTATTCGTGTCGAGATTTTCATTCCTAACTTTCATAACTTAGTATCGTAAATACGCTGGTATGTGACCTGAAAAATTGTCTTGATAACTATTTGCGAATTCGAGCATTTCAGACAGTTTGTTGCAGGCTGTCAAGTACACCAGCGGTCAACGTATAAAACATAAACAAAATTTGGAATGAAAAAGGAAGGTAGTATTTCTCCATTGTTCTCGGTATAGATATATAATTTACAAGTTTCCATAACAGTGTTGAACATCTTTATATTTATCTACACCCTACTAATAATGACCAAAAAGTCTGAAACAGAGGTCTACGGATGCTTATCCAACTAGGGGGTTAAACCCCTAGCTTATTTTATTTGGATTTTCTCTTATTATCCCATTTCAAGTTTCTGCAGTTTACTAGATTTGTTTGTAATAAGGATCTTCTGAATGAGTCTGAAACGTGGATATGCTGTTGATGTTCTGTATTCTTCTACTGAACCCATTCATCATCTTGTTTCCTTTTATTCCCCGTAGAAATATATTCCATTTATTATATTGTTTTATTTTGATTCTTTCATCTCTCCCTTATTGACCGTTCCAAACCACAATTACTGCCCACCCTTGATTGTTTCATTCCAGAACATTTTTAATCGGGAAATCGCCTTGGGGAAAATATATAGCACGGCGATTTCGTTTCCGGATTTCTCTCTTGGATATCGCGCAGATATTGCATTTATCAATTCAATTATTGAAATATCACCGTTTTTTCCAGCGAATAGCCAGTTTTCAACGGATTCATTTTGCAACAATACATTATCGAATTGTATGCATGTCTGATTCTGGAAAATATCTGAAACTAGTTAGTTGGATTTGCTCCGACTGATTTTAGGATTATTGTTTTAGAACAATTGTATTTCAAGCTCTGGTTCCTCTTTGAATCCATTGAACAGAATTTCAGGAATTGTATTTAACTGACGAAAATTTGTTGATGATTATTCGGTTGCTATGGCATTACATCGCACACCATCAACACTACAAAAAGTAACAATGGATCATTCAAACAGTTTGAACATAACAGTATTAGTCCACATATCTGCGCTCACTTCACCTTATCCTCCGTTTCAAACTTTCGTGACCTTCCAGAAAAAGTCAATTAGCTCCTTTTGCTGAAACTTTTCGATTCCAAAGTTTTCAGATATCAACCTTTCCTACGCCTCACACTCGCCAATGGAGTCAAATTCATTTACTTCACATCTGTATTGACGTTTGGTATTTCCCCAATAAGTTATGGCCTGTTTGTAAATGTTCCTATAATGTGGCATGGTGCTTGGCAATATCTGCATAAAAATCACGTCAGTCTCTACTTGCAGAGGCAAGCCTTAATGTTATTGGACTTCTTGTAGCCGGCAGTGATACTTCTCCAATCTCCATTAACCGTTTACCTCTCCACTCACCCAATTGTCAAGACCAGATAAGTCTGAAAACTTTATAATACGGAATACATACTAGCATAACCAGTTTCTCAAGATTCCTGTAACAAAGGTGATCTTGGTTTGTGCTGATGTGAATTCTCTGCACAGGTCTTCATATCACCTTCCACCTTGAAGCTACGATTAGAACGACTAACACTTCAGGCTGGAGAATCCTTCGTTCACCTGCACCATGAATTTGATCTGTTGGACCACTTGGCAAATTTTTACTTCGTTTGGTGAACAGGAGCATCTCTCTTCTGTCAGATTCACAGAAAGCCGCACTCCACCACACTATCTTTCAATTATTATTAACTGAAGTCATCTGACTAGGATCACTTCATCGTCTGCCTATGACTGTGTCTCGAAAAACTGAAACATGCCTGAGCATCATAAGTAGGGAGAACGACAGCTTACCTTTGGGCAGGCTACCTCCACAATAACCCCGAATCTTTGGTCTGCCTGGGATACCTCAATCCTCCGCGGTGGTGTTCGGGTTGAGTTCTCGCTTCATAAGCCAAAGAGCGTGAGTTCCAATCTCAACATTACCACCGGTCTGGTGCATGGCATCACACGTAGTAAAAGGGAAGGGCTACGTCTTCCCCTAGCTCGCACAAGTCTCTGACTTCTGAGGGTTGCACATAGGGGTGCAACCGGTTGACGGATATAACAATTTTAACAATTGTTTTTTAACAATCACCGAGATCTGCGTTTTTCTGGCCACTAGTGATGCCTATAGGGTTGATATACTCGCATTTCAGATTCAAAAATATTCCTTGTAACCTCTTTGAATCCCAATGTATCTTTGAACCATAACCTGGAGAAATGCTTTCGTCGGTCCCTCTTCTCTGTAAGATCGTTGATGGCTGTATTAGTGGCCTACAGTCGGGGCATCTCTAGCAGAAATATGCCAACTACTTTTTCCAGCGATTTGAGCGGGAATGGAGTTGAGCTGATGGCTCTGAGGGAGTCGTCAACTACTGTGTGTTATCTCTTTCCCCAAGCTATGGCGTTATCTGTGAGATTCTCTTCTCGATCAGTTGTTACTTCATTTGGGGGACCTGCTGTTCCAACCATCTATATCTGGCTTCTTCAAAGTTGTTATGGCACTTTATTCCTCTACGCTTATGATTTTTATGAGACTGATGAAACAGACTTCAGAGGTCTCGGATAGATACACAGAAAGACTTTCACTTCAGGTCAGACAGTGTCCACGTGACCGCTTCAACGGAATTTACGCACGAAGTCCTTCATGTTTAGTTGTGATGTATAAAGGGCGTTCCTGAATGACGTGTATATAGGGAAGAATGTAATTCTTCTGCTTATTTCCTGACTAGGAATGACGTGGCCAAGATACTGTACTTCTTTCAGAAATCGATGGCAGTTTTTAGTTCAATCTGGAGCTCCTCAGTCTCAGAAATACCTCCTTCAAGTTTTTAACGTGATCCCCGAACGATCCATCAACCACAATTATGACATTCAGGAACGATACGTTGGGAAGAAGTAGACGATGTAACGATCCTAGAGATAACCGAATACTCAGAAATGTAGATCGTATCGAAACAATCATTGATTGAAATCAGTCATCGAATAAGAATATACCAAAGTGGTGCTGTTCATAGTGAGACACGCCATATATGATATGGTACATTGCATTTAGTAGAATATTACATCCATTCGCACAACTCTGACCAGTTTTCCATAATCAAGTTGTTCTTTGTCTTTGTATGTTGTATACCGCCATGCACATTGCATGAAACATTACCATCCAACCACCAGTTCAATTTGGTACGTTGATCTGAAGCTGCAATGTATCTATCACAGGGATTGTAATCCATTTTGTTGTTCAAAAATACTAGCGCAGATGCTTTCAGTCCTGTGTTTAACTTCCTTAACCTAATTAAATTCGAAATATTCGATTTCTTTGAGCAAACTTTATGGAAATTCGTGTGGTGCGTTGTCCTTTGGAAAAACTGAGGCATTGATTTTCCCAGATTCCATTTTCTTTGGAGCATTCGGAATTAAAATAGGACCATAATCCATAGTAACGAGCACAGTATCTTGCATATTCTATATAAACTGATTAAGTTTCTAAGATTGGTGATTCTGCTTGAACAATTACGGAAATCAATTAAGACTGTTCTGAAAGCAGAAATGGGAGTCATTTGCATACTTAATTAAGATGATATTTCATGCACCAATGAAAAGTTCAGTCGGAAAATCTCAGTGAAAAATATTATATTTTGTTTTGGGGAAGAAGCAAGCGAATTCAATTTCAATTCAATTCCAGGAAGTCTCATCCTAACCTATTTAGACGTAGGAACCCTAACGGAGCCAATTGGGAAATTCTGAGAGGCGTTGAATAGAATATATACCTTGACAACCCGAATCAAATAATTTGTCCCGTCTGAGTCATCATCATTAGTCACTAGGCGTGAACTGTTGGCTGTTGTTGAAAGAGAAGAGGATTTCTCCAAATACGTATAAGGAACTAAATTCCTGTTGAAAACTGTTCAAAAATCCTGAGAGTAACTGAGACTGCAAGAATTTTACTTCGAGATCGAACATCTAGCGGGACCAATCATAATAATGCAGATGCCCTGTCAGGAATACCAAGCCCAGACGACTGCTCATATTGCCGTAGAGCAGAACAGAAAAAAGTAACCCTTTGTAGAACCACAACCAAACGAATTCGTAAAAATGACAGAATTTTCCGAAAGAGTGAAGGAGGCAAACAATGAATTGATATGTACACCCGAATTTTTAAGCGTGTGGAGGTCGATAGTTTTTGGGCATGATGTCCGAGGGCATTCCTAGAATGTTGTGAGCAATTATGCCCTCCAGCATGCTGCTGCTTCTCATGACCACTGCCTGCGGTAGACTAAAGGCCGCTTGGTGGAGTCTATATGTTGCTCATCTTCTATTTCCAGAAATATGTGGAGAGGAAGTAATCCGAGAAGGGCTTCCAAAGCTGTCGTTGGCGTGGAGCGAATTGCTTCAGTAATGGCCAGACAAGCTTGTCTCTGTAGGCCTGGGCCATTTTTTGTTGGCCCTTGCTCCACCAGACTATAGAGCCATACGTGATTATTGGTCGTATGACGATCACGTACTGCCAGTATACTTGTTTTGGTAACATGACCCATGTTTTGCCACATATTCTGCGGCATGTCCATAATGATAGGCTAGCCTTTCGGATAGTTTTTTCCAGATGCGAGTTCCAATTTATCTTTTTATCTAGAGTTATTTCTTGTTTTGGTGAACGGTATTATGACCATTTTGTGAGGGTTAATGGACATTTCCTCCCTCTCACACCATTTAAATATGGTGTCCAATATATCCTGAAGGGCGTAAGAGATCGTCTCTTCTGATTGATCACGTATTACTATGACCAGATCGTCAGCATATGCTTGCAGATCGACCTCACGTAGCCAGCAGATCATCCACCAGCAGTGACCATAGCAGAGGAGAGAGATCCCCCTCCTGAGGGCAGCCCCTGGCTGGTTTGAAGCTGACTCTTCCCCCCTGTACTTATCCACCAGACAGTGGCACCGTGCGTGATCATTGATCTAACAACAATCACGTGCCCCAAGATTTTCCACAAATCGTCCTAGAGGCTCATAAGGACTTTCTGGCATTGTGAAAAAACTTTTCCAAATGAGCGTTCCATGAGAGTTTTTTTACAATGGTGACCCCTATATATTTCACTTCTGCTGCAAATGGAATAACCTTGCCGTTAAATAAAAGTGGAGCTAGGTCTTCCAGATCCTCTTTCTTGGTAAAGGGTAATATTACAGTTTTGCTAGGGTTGACAGACATCTGCTCCCCCTGGCACCAACTGTGAACGTCGTCCAACATTCTTTGAAGGATATTAGACGCTAGCCTTCCCGACGTGGTCATTGCTAGATTGATAAGGTTGTCTGCATAAGCCTGAAGCTCCCCCCTCTTCTCTCGAGGACATTGAACAGTTTGTGTATCAGGAGTGACAATGAAAGAGGGCATCCCTTGGAGACCCTGAACTCAAAGACCTCATCCTGAAGAGGATGTAGTCGCAGTCCGGTTCAATAGCTAAATCTGTCAATTTTTCGGTTTGTTCAGGTGGAGCTCGCAGGAGGATTCTTTAAAATCCTTTCAACAGGAAGGATGTTAGGCTGATAACCAACTGGGTGGCATATAATTCCTCTCCAGACTAGCTCTATGCAGTTCGATTACGATAGATAGAAACAATTTCAGTCCGTTTTGAAGCAGAGCTGGAAAAATGCCATACTCACCGGAGAATTTGACTAACTGAAATGTTTCGACTGCCCATTTCAAAAAACGACGGCTTTCAAATTCGAGATGAAATAGTGTCTCTCTAAATTTCGACTGCAAAAGCCTTAACTATTTCACATTTTTATTCCATCCATAACTTTTGAGCGCCAGCTATCTTCGTAGATGGCCCAGGAATCGTCCATCACACCGAACATGTGCCAGTATGATTACTTTGCGACTATGTAGAACTCAACTGCTGCATAAATGGATGAAACATCATATTCAACATACATACCTAAGTACATCCGTGACAGGTTTTGATTATCGGAGTCACGTATTCTAATATAGATATGAGTGTGTGAACTAACAAGAATAATGATGCGAACTGAAGTAATCATTCATATTCGATCCGTGAGAGATGAGACAGCAAAATACGTGAGTTTGCCACGGCAGTAGATACGAGTATACTCTGAGGAATTCAATGGTAGAGGTGCCTGTGTGGAAACATTTCATTTTTCACTTACGGCGCGGATACTGCGTTGTGACACGTCTCTTTGGAAGGGAGTTTTAGTTGTAGAGTATTGCTGGAATGTTTCCAGTTGTATTTAATACGAGTTGGAGGAGTCGTCAAATTCCGTACACCTAAACTTTTGCTTTGTTCGGAATTGTTTTAATAAAAGAGAGGTAGTGAAGCTCCGACAACCTGCTGTTGAAATCCTGGAATACTTAGCTTTCATAATGAAAAACTTTGCTACTGTGATGAAAAACTAACACAGGGGTTTTTATATAAAGTGTTTCAAATTCGATCCTCATCATTGGTATTTCGGAAACTATGAGAGATGCGAAGATGGTGAAATAGAGACAAAGTTACGCATTTACCTGACTAACAATATGCCGTTTAGAAAGTTCTAAAATTCCGAGTATATCCGGTTTCAAATATAAATCGCACTTCCTCATTGCCACTTTTTCCCAGCTACATAATGGTGTTTTCAGATTTGTTATCCGATGTTTCGTCTTCCGGCCACCATCATCAACTTTATTTTCTCTTATAACCGCTACGTTGGATTCTTTTTGTTTTGAATGGAACCAGATATTACCTTTTCGATAATGTGTGATAAATTTTATTGTTATCCCTTCGATACAAAGGGACAAAACTTTGGATGGACGGTCTTCAACTTTTGTTCGATTTTGTTTTCTGATGACTTCTGGGGTGTTTCTGTCTACCTGGTCTGTAGCCGTTTTGAAAAAGAGATATTCACGTTTTGAATTCGAATAATGAAGATTTCAGTCAGCTCTCATATTACTGTAGAAGCCTACGTCCGTTCATTTCTACCATCTTAATTTTATTATTATTAGTTTGAACGTTTGAAAGCTTCGAGGGTGGAGGGGACTTTTGACTAGTACTGTATATTCATTCCCTTTCCCAATATTCAATACTCAATAACTTTTATAATTGAAATTTCCTGTGGTTGGACACAGCATTCTTGACTCCGAAAGACTTTGGACGCATTGAAAAAGTACTCCGAAAACACCTTTTTTCCCGTGTATATCGGGAAATCACCACAGCAGCGAGTAGTCCATGTGTAAATATGGAAAAAAAAAATCCGTATCTTTGAAGAGCTTCCAAATAAACTTCATTCACATAAGGAACCATTTTTTTGAAAAATGCAAAAGAAAAAAAAAAGAAAAAATTTCCGTTTCTTTCAATATCGAATATTGCATCATTTGAGTTCAATCCGCTGTGAATCTCTTGAAAATGCAGCTCGTATTTTTGATTAAGAAATTAATTTTCGTGGTATAATTCAGAATCAGCTCGTGGAAATACATTTGAGCGAGATTTGCGAGTTTTTGAAAAATGGGAAATGAACACTTTCGAAAAGTCGATCCTGCCAGGGAATTTTTGACGTTTAATGCCTATTTTAATGCTGAACCCTGTATCAGAGCATCAACAAATCATATATTTTCGGAATCAGCATAAAACTTTGCGTATGGAATGTCAATTTCGAATGAATTTGATGATTTTGTATTATCTGAGTATTCTGATTTCTCTATCCTGCATCTATCTTTGAACATTCTACAGTTTGAAAGTTCATATGGAATTGAGAGAAGTAAAAAAAAAAATTAAGAAAAATATGTTATATTTGTGATAATTTTCGTTCTCTCGTTATTTCGCTACCAGTATTCAAGCACAGATTAGAAAAAATCACCTAGATATTCACTTGACAATAGAACTTACTACAGAACATAGCCGTTTATTGTGAAACATGGTTAAAACACCAGGAATGTCAATATCACATGTTTTGCTATCTGCTTGAGAGCTGACGAACAAAATTTTTGAGTAGATTGGTTGCTCAGACATTTGCTTGGTGGCAGAAATAGTAGATAATTCGAACAATGATGGTGTACTTTTGTCAGTGTCAACTAATGTTTTTTGAAGAGTTGAATGCTACATGACTCCTTCATCCACAATTTAACATATCATAGTTTCGAGTTCATCGTAGCTCATCTGGAACAATCATCTGAAGAAAGTGCTGACGAGGGCAGGGACATCTTTGATGATGGCCAGGCGATCCTTCGGCAAAACATGGGGACTACACCCAAACAATCGCTTTGGCTATAGAGAGGCACTCGATAACATTTGGGGCCTTGCTGTGGTGGCCAAAGGCAGAACATGTTACAACCAGAGGAAAGCTGGCCAGTTTGCAAAGACTGGCTCTCAAGCACATTGACGATTAGCCTGGAGGTGATCCTGAACCTCCCTTCTCTGCATTTGCACATTACAGCGGAGGCAAGGATAGAAGCCTCAAGACTGAAGTGCATGGGCCAATGGAAAGGCACAAATTAGGCCATTCCTATATAATGGAGGTCATAATGGGGCGCAGTGGTCAGGATGGTAGCGCTAGTCTATCAGAGGGACGTGGGTTCGATTCCCAGCATGGTCACTGGTCTCGTGCTAGGAATCGCACGTTAAAAGGTGAGACATCGTTAATCCTTAGTTCGAACTAGTTTCGACTTCTGGGGGCTATCGTTCGTAAGGGGATGACAGCTGGTTAACGGAAAAAACAATTTTTAAAACAACAAAACGATAAGAATCGACGCATCTGAGATGGTCAAGAACTATCATCAATTTTCCTGAGAAGACACCACAGGCAATACTCACGAGAAAATGGAGGTGATGGGGCCAACTGACAGGCTCTCGGTTGGACTGACAACAGGAAACTGCCACCTGACAAAACACTTTGACATGTTGGAAATACATCAAGACTTCACACTATGCAGGTTCTGTGATGAGGAGGACGAAATGCACAGCTCTAGGTCGCGTAAGGATGCACATCTTTGGACAATGTAGTGCAGAAGAAATCATCTCACAGAAAAATATCGTGAAAAATTTTCAGACGTTTCAGATTCATAGAACTCACGAGATAAACCTGACAACGGGAGTATTTCTTGAAGTCTTCAACTGTTCACTATCGTGAGTGACTATTCTCTCCTCTGATTTCTTTTCAGTTGATGAGTCTTTCGACAGTAATCTCATCATCAGAGCAAACTCGACATACGCGCTCTTGGGGAGCTGAGAACTTGATTGAATTATCAATTCGATATCCTGCTTCCGTTGAATTATACCCGAAATACCCAAACGATTCGGGTGAATTCATCTCACAAGTAATGCCCCTGCTTCTTTTGACGTGCGTCATAGGTGGCTGGCTGGGTGTCGTCGTTTGATCTGCTGTCATCTTTTTCCTATCCTCTGGGATTATTTCCGACTCACATGGGCTGCTGATCGGTTTGGTTTGGAGAGACGTTTTAATCTCCGTGAATTCCGAACTCTCTCCGGTTTCCCATTAAAACAGTCCCCATCAGGATCGCTGGATACGATTTTATTTTAATACTGGCGAATCGTTCGAGTTACTGAAATGGAAGGGTAAACTTGGATATTCACTTTCGTCAATAAAATATGGAGTAGTTGTTTGAGCAGAGGATTTCAACTGCGCTCGTTTGTGGCAATATAGCAAATTTTGATGGATATTGTTTTATTTGACAGAGCGTGAATTTGTTATGTTTGAAAATAGGACTGTTGCCTGTCACGATCCAGAGTTGTGTGAAATTTTATTTTGAAAATTGCATTTGAGAATGGTTATCAATTATTGTTCGAGAGTCAATATCGTACACCACTCAATACTGTATGAAATATGAAGTATTTTGAGAAATAGTAAAAATATCAAGCAACCATATTTGAACTTTACTACACATTCGTTCACATAAGTCATCAGTACCTTTTATTATATACAGGGTGGGGCAGAGTCTGATTGCTCGAGTTCTAGGGTAGCCAGGCAGATAATACAAAAACCAGTGTAAACTATCATTGTCTACATCCAGAAATTATTGTCTTATATACAAGGAAACAAGGAAAATATAAAGGGTCAAGTGCATTTTTTAAATGGAATGCCACGTATTTCAATCCATTTTTTCAAGCATTTTAGTGGTCTCCATACATACCTCCAATATCATTTACTATCTCCCAACCACTTGATAGTTATACTTTTTTTGTTGAAATAATTATATCTGCAGAAGCTTACCAAAAAAATCACTGTTCTCAAGATAATGGAATGCAGGAGGATATAATTATAATGCTATTCGTCAGACAGATGAGTGATATTTCTGAATCATCATCATTTCCAAAAATCATACAGGGTGGCTGAAAATGATTTTGCAATGTTGAAGTTTTCATTTTAATTTTCTCGAGTTTTTCAAATGGAACACTCCGTATATTTTTCGATCATGTGATGTAGGATTGAGATGCGAGTGTTTTTTGTATGTACACCTCTGAGGCTATTCCTAGCCGTTTTCGAGTTATTCACTTGGACAACTTTCAGTATCTCATTTTTACTTGAAACATTGAAACAAAAACATGAAAGAACGAAATGAACAAATTATAATAAGTGCTCCACATGGTGCCCATTTTGGTTAACACACATTTCTACCCGCCTACGGAATGAGTTTTCCACCGCTCTCAACACTGCAGGTGTTATACTCCTGAATACATCTATTATTCTTTCCTTCATATTTTCTTTACTTGTTGGTGTGTCTCTGTAGACAATTTCTTCAACATGTCCCCATAAAAATAATCCATTTTAGTAAGATCTGGGGATCTGGCAGGCCGTCGAATGGGTCCATTTCTTCCAATCCATCGAAGTCGGTAAATAATATTCAGGTGCTCCTTTACTGAATTGAAATAATGAAGTGGAGCCCCATCTTGTTGAAACCACATTCTTTGTCAGTCAGGAAGATTCATTAGGAAATTTGGCAGATAGTGTTCTAAAAAATTTAAATAAAAAGCTCCTGTCAAAGTATCATCAAAGAAATGTGGACCTATTACATGTTCTCCAATGATTCCACTCCAAACATTCAAAGACCACCTGTGCCTGAAAAAATGTGGATTTTCTGTTGCATAATAATGAAAATTATGCCTATTAACGAATCCTTTTTTATGAAACGATGCCTCGTCAGTACACAAGACGTTATTGGAAAAAGCAGCATCAGAATTTATGTACTCACGATAAATGTTGTTCAATTAATAGCACAACATAGCAAACGAAAATTATTCCAAATCAGGAATCAAACACACCAAAAAATAAAGTTGAAGGATAAAAGAAGTTAGGATTCGTTAAAATAATTGAAACGGTGTGTTTCCATAATCCTTATAAGAGGAGGAATATTCCCAGGGATGTACATACAAAAAATATTCGCCTCTCAATCCTATATCACATGGTCAAAAAATATACGGAGTGTTCCATTTGAAGAACTCGAGAAAATTTAATTCAAAAACTTCCGAATTGAAAAATCACTTTCAGTCATCCTGTATAATTTTTGGAAATGATAATGATTCAGAAATATCACTCATATATCTGACGAATAGGATTAAAATGACCTCCTGCATTCCATAATCTTAAGAATGGTGTTTTTTATCGGTGTGCATCTGCAGATAGCATTATTTTTACAAAAAAAATTATAACTCCCAAGTGGTTGGGAGATAGTAAAGGATATTGGAGGAGTGGATGGAGACCACTAAAATGCTTGAAAAAATGGATTGAAGTACATAGCATTTCATTTGACAAAATGCAATTGACCCTGTAGATTTTCCTTGGTTCACCCTGTATATCCGACAATAATTTCTAGAAATAGACACAGTTCTCTAGTTATATTTGGTTCTTGAATTATCGTCCTAACTATCTTAGAACTCAAGCAATCGGACTCTGACGCACTATTGCCACACCCTGTATACATAAATGTCTGTATTCGTATTCGATTTCGACTTGCACACGATTTTTTGTTAAATTGTACTGAAAAACAAATGACAATTCAATGATTATGAATAACCAATTGTCATACAATAATTCTTTCGGTTGATCAATTAGGAAAATATACAAGGGCGGATTTGGACAACTTTTTTTGGGAGAGGGAAAAACGTATTTATTGGGCACGCACAAATTTTGGAGGAAAATAAAAATTCTCTGTTGTTCTTTGGCAAATAATAATAATAGCCGTCCTCTACCCGCACAGTGTAGAGTGTTTATGAGGGAGTATTATTATTATTATTACTTTATGCTATAAGTCGCGACGATCTAAGGAATTTGTCTTAGTATGGGTATGAAATAGAAACAAAGATTTATTTTCAACTAATAGAGTATTTTTTGTTATGGATCGAATCAGTCTCGGGGGAGGGGATAATAACCCCAATTACCCCTCCTTAGATCCGCCCTTGAAACTATGAATTGCAAACAATTACACGCAAGGGTATTTTGACTGTCATGTAATAACACGAGTGCGGAAGAAAAAACTCACTTGAAATAACTTCAATGTGCGGAAATAGCCATTTGCACGTACCCCGTAACTATTAAAAAATTATTTTGGTTGGATTCCGGGTTTTGCCGTGGTCTTCATTGGTTTAAATCTCCAAACGTTTCGACTGCAACTGCGGCAGTCATCTTCAGTGGCGTGGTCCAAGTACTCTTCTAGACGTATCAACTGAAACTGAAGCTTCCGAGTTTGCCATGTTATTTATAGTGATGTTTTTTCGCGCACTTGCTGTAATAGTGGGTCCGCGCGCACTTTCCGCGCGATTCGGGTGACATGGCTTCGTTTTGGCCCCTTTCAATGCTGTGTGCCACATCTTTGGTAAATATGTTCTCTCTTCTTTTCTGTTGAAGTTCTCTTGGTGTTTGTGTATTTCTATTGCTTCTAGATACATTCTTGTTGAATAATGATTCGACGTTGCTAGTCTCTCGGTATTTTCGAAAAGGATCTTGGTTCTCCGTCAGACAATGTATGTTCAGCGACTGCGGACTTCTCGGTTTGTCCCAAACGACAACTCCGCTTGTGCTCGACTAGGCGGGTACCAATGCTCCTTTTCGTTTGTCCGATATAGACCTTCCCACAGTTACATGGAATTCTGTAGACTCCCGCTGATTTGAGTGGATCTCTGCTGTCTGTGGCTGATCTTAGATATTCCGATATCTTCTTCGTTGGTTTGAAGACGGTGTTAATTTCCTCCTTCTTCAGAATTTTCCCAATTCTGTTGGTGACACCTTCTATGTATGGCAGATAGACAGTGCCTTGGGGTTGCTCTTCATTGGTGTTTCTTTTCTTCTCCCTTGGGCGCGTAGCACGGATGATGACTTTCTTGTTGTAACCATTCGCTTGTAACACAGTTGTAAGGTATTGCATTTCCTCGTCGATGTGCCTTGGTTCACATATTCTCAAAGCTCTGTTCACTAGGGCGTTGATGACGGTTCGTTTCTGTTTTGGATGGTGGTTGGATCCATTGTGTAGTGTGTGTGTTTTCTTCCTGCACACCTTGTGGCCTAGATGATTACCCTCTTTGATGACTAATACGTCAAGAAATGGGATTTTAAGGTTTTCTTCTAATTCCATGGTGAACTGGATTTTTGGATGAAAACTATTCGGGATTCTTCAAGTGGAACATTTGTAAATAAGGATACAATATCGAAGCTAACGAGAATGTCGTTTGGCTCCAAGGTGATTTCCTTCAACTGTTCGATGAAATGGGTGGAGTCTCGGACGTAAGTCCTAGTTTTCCCAAAATGTTTCTGCAGCATGTCCGACAAGAGAAGACCACGGCAAAACCCGGAAACCAACCAAAATATTGACGCCAGCGGTGAAAGCTTACATTCCTATATTAAAAAATTGTTTTTTCCGTTAACCAGCTGTCATCCCCTACGAACGATAGCCTTCAGAAATCGAAACTTGCTAGGGATTAACGAGGTCTTACCTTTTAACGTGCGATTCCTAGCACGAGTCCAGTGACCATGCTGGGAATCGAACCCACGTCCCTCTGATTGACAGACTAGCGCTCTACCATCATGACTGACCACTGCGGCCCATCTATATCATCAAAAATATTTGAGTACGCCTGTTCAGAGAGACTGAACTGTCACTTGTAGAAGAATCATATATCTAGTAATCAATAATCAGCATGGATTTCAAGCAAACGAATCCACAAACAGTGATATCTACTCCTTTTACGAAAATCTGACCAATTTTGTTGATGCAGGCGATTTGACTTATTGGTATATTTTGTGATTTCAGCAGGGCATTCGATTGCGTACACCATAACACCCTAATATAATAGTAATAATAATACTCCCTCATAAACACTCATAGAATGTACCCAAAGGCATAGCTTGTGCGGGTACAGAACGGCTATTATTATTATTTGCCGTAGCAATGAATAATCTAACCAATTGAAGAAGTTCTTTCTAGTTTGTATGACTGGTACTGCATAAACTCACTTCATCTGAATGCAGAAAAAACCCAGTCAATACATTTTCATAACAGGCAAAAACAAGTTCCCGCTGTTCATGTAAATTTTAATAACAAAGTTTTGCAAAATATATCATGTGTAGGGTTCTTGGGCCTATACTTTGATGAGAGTCTAGATTGAAGGAGAAACTGTGAAGCAGCAATAGGCGAGGACACGAAACAATATTTTTGCTCTAAATGTATTTTAAAATACATAATACATATATAAATGTACCCAGAAATATTTTTGGAGTCAAATTTCAATTACAACTGGTCTAATTTCTTTCTGAAAAATAGTAAATTTTGGAGGTTCTAATATAGGCGCTCGGGCACGTACGTCACATGTGCCCGAGCAGCCAATAGGCCTAATCGGGTTGATTCTGACGTTTAACGGCAACGTTGCTAAGCTTCTGAAATAAACCAGAGAACATTATACCGTAGAGAAGTGACAGAAGACCATCCTCAATGTCAAACGGCGATGTTGAATTTGAGAGGTGTAAAAACCTACGAAAGCATCCTGGTGTCACGCACTCTTCTTTTTTTGAAAACCACTCTGCCTGAGTTATCGGATCACTAGGAATAGAAAAACACGTTATTGCTATTTTACTATTGTTCAAACACTTGGGCACGAAACAAACTTTAAGAGGCATTCTGAAAAATCTAATACAATTCCTTAATACAAGATAAACAACCACAAATAAATATAACTCAAACTGAAACAGAAAAAGGACCACCCCTTTTGTATGATATTAATTTGAGCATGCGCATTGCTGCATTACTTATCCATGATCGCAGATCTCAAAATTTCTTCGTCTCAAAATTTGTGTTTTGTGGACATAACATAAGTATGGCAACGTTGCTAAATCAATTGACGCTGTCAACTGTGGGATTGGTTGCTAGGGGTAGTACGTCACGATGGCGCTAAAAAAAGCCATTTGAATTTACGAACTTTAAATATTTTTTTTAAATTTCAGACAACTCGCAAAAAAAACGAGAACATTGTCAATAGCGTGTTCATACGCCGTAGAATCCATTGAAAATGTTTTGAAAATAAGACCTAACTCTGTCAGCTACCTACTCAGAAACATGAAATCAGTGTTGATAGAAAAACAATTGATCATGCTTTATTTTGCTCAGGCAGAATCCCGACTAAGAATATGTTTTTGGGGGTCATCCACTTCTTCTGATGATGTTTATCTCGCAGAAAAAATCAATTCGTCGTATCTCTGGCGTCTCTCGTACCACTAGTTATCGAGATTTATTTTCAAACTTATGAATTTTTAACTTTACCGTGTTTATATATATTTAAAGTATGTTTATTCTCTTATATAGGGCACCTATACATATAGTGTGATTGGACAAAGGTTGTTCAATGAACTTCCAGCCAATATCAAATCATCTGTAACACTGAAAGCATTCAAACAATGTCTGAAGAAATACCTACTGAAAGGTATATTTTAGTTTATGGAAGAGTTTTTGAATAATATTTAATGACTGTCTGTTGCCCAAATGTTCTCTTTTAGTTCCTAGTTTTCAGTTAGCCGTTTTTTGATAAATTCTGCACATGTTAACCATACTTATTTTGTAAACAGTTTGAACAACTTTCAATTTGAAAATAAAAAATTAGCCTAGGAGTCTGTCAATGAAACTGTTTTTTATTGAACTATCACGTGACTTTCTTTTTATAAATCCAATAATATTACAATGAATACAGATGTATTTGTATCAGTAACCCGCATTACGAGTCAAAAAAAAGCAGAATTTATTCCACAGGAAGTTCTTTGTAATCTTGAATCTTTGAAAATTATAGAAAACTGCTTCAAAGAGTGTTTGTGTGAAATCCGAATATAAAATACTCCAACTCCTCAGAGCTTTCCACAAAGATGAAACAGCCGTCGCCATCGTGCCTCGCTGTGAAAAGCTGTTCATAGGAAAAATTACAAAAAGGAAATCTTTTGATATACGGAGACAGACCTTTTGATCATTCTGGTGTCTATAGTTATTTGAGAATGAGTACGGCAGTAACAAGTTTCTATTGGGAGTTTGCAAATGGGAGATGGTAAAGAGAACTTCTACTTCAAAATTCTTGAGAGGGACCTTTGTGAAAAACTGATGACAAAGTGAAAAAATACAGGAAGATAACTTCCTAAAAATTCTCTATATAATATTCGAAGTTGGTTCACGAAATGTAGTAATGGAAATTGAAGCATTCTGGAGTCTGCCTCCTTTAAAATGGATGAGGAAGATTGAATGAACGCTTTTTATTTGACGTCATGAGAATTAAAGCAACACAGCGGTGTGGAAGGTTGAAAAAATATCGTAAGCGATCCGGGAAAATTTTGAACGGCTTGTATACATTTTAGACAGTAAATGAATGTACGCAAACAATAAGTATAATTCCTTAATTTATGATAATGCTGATTGCGATGTCAGAAAAAATAGTATGTGTACCTTGTAGTAAAAGCACATTCCCAGACTTCAATGCTTGTTGGTCTCGGCTTATCGCCTCGGCCAACAATTCACATTGTCGTCCGGGAATGTATTGCTTTTACTACTAGATACACAATATACTATTCCCGTACAGTTTAGTGCCGAAAACGGTCCGGGAAAGTTCGTTGCTTAGCAACGGACTAAAATACTAGATTAGCGTATTGTGAGGCCTGAAGTTGCTCCGAGAAAGTGGGCATACTTGAACGATTTCAGAAAAAGTATTTTCCCGTACAGTTTAGTGCCGAAAACGGTCCGGGAAAGTTCGTTGCTTAGCAACGGACCAAAATACTAGATTAGCGTATTTTGAGACCTGAAGTTGCTCCGAGAAAGTGGGCATTCTTGAACAATTTCAGATAAAGTACTGCGTTATGCATAGGAATGAGCATTTGCTTGAATGCCTTGACAAGATCATCTTAAGACAGATTTTTGACTGACTTTTCGGGTCCTAGAAAAGCTGCTATGATATTGTAATGAGTTGACCCAACAGAAACACACAGGAGTTGCGCAATTTTAGATATATCCGTGATACCTTACATGCTATAATAGTTTTCGAAACGTTACGAGACATTATTTGGGAATTAATAATTGTATGAGAACCCGAGAGCAAAGCTCGAGGGCTTTCATCTCCCCTTAAGTAACATAAGAAGTTTTCACGAATCATCAAGTGTCATGAATACTGGGTTCTACAATATGAAAGAACACAAGGAATATTTTTTATGCATGACTTCTCAATGTATTCGAAGTCCGGAATTCCGAAACACCTCGCAAAGTGTATTAGTTTTCTGGGAGCTGAATTCTTGATGTCAAAGTGTGTTGAAAAGTCCTTTTTCAGGAACCTCAGGCTCTTGCAGAAAAGCAAAGCAAATGTTCTGAAGTTTTAGCGCAGTAGTGAACTATTACTCTCTGGTTTACCAATTTTTTTAGTGATATGCGCTCTCTGGCATATCACAGTCAGAAGTCCCCCAGTTTCAACTCTTTTTCGTCGAACTCGAGAAGCTGTTTAGCTCTCCTTGGCGATGGCTCATTTGCCTTTTCGCTTTTCTTTGTGATACCACTTTGTCCCAGTGGGATTTCATTGCATCGGTTACTCAGCGTCAATATTCTCCTATCAGGTGGGCTTGGAGAGTCCATACAAGAGTTCTGGTTTGGGAAATAGTGGGTTTGCTCCATCTTTGGCAAAGCAAACTTCTTCCTTGCTGCATTTGATTCCTTCGTAACCTGGCACTCATATCAAAGTCACTTTGTTATTTGCTGCCAGTTGTTTCAGAGATTTTTCGTTGTTTCGAGTCAGCTCTGATTTACGACCATATGACTTCTGGTCAGTGCTGCTTGGCTATCTGATGATTTATAGATTTCTGCCCACCGGAGTTTTCCTTTTGGTGCACTTTCAGTAACATATCTCTAGAGGGGCATGTACGTTTGATCAAAAAATGGTTGGGGTGTTGCTAAGGGGTTTCGGGAGTTTCGAGAGCCCTAGTAACTCCAACTC
The DNA here is from genome assembly GCA_958502065.1 of Chrysolina americana. NCBI lineage: Eukaryota > Metazoa > Arthropoda > Insecta > Coleoptera > Chrysomelidae > Chrysolina > Chrysolina americana. The sequence continues at coordinate 72,337,168 of OY293415.1, read as the reverse complement.
CATTTCCATCCATTTTATATCCATCAGTGTACCACACTGATTCATTCTTTTCTAGTGGTCCTTGGTGTCGTGGTTGTTGTGTATGACGACTTCAAACTGCATTTTGAAGTCGCACCTTACTGGCATGAATCTGTCAGATCAGTCAAGGCTTCTAGGAAGATTCATTCCAATATCTTCAGATGTCCAATTAGATCTCCTGCTTTTAGGTTCACTGCCTGGCTCATTCCTAGATAATTGAATATTGTATATTCCTAAAAAATTATTTGTGAAAATCTCAAAATTTTGAGAATATTTCTCGAAATTCCGTAATTTTTTTTTCAAAGCTTTAAGTTTTCTTCTCGAAATTCTGAGATTTTTTCCTGAAATTTTAAGACTAAATAAATAAATGAAAGCAATGCTAAACCATCTCAAGCCGCAGGGTTCAGGATGTTATACTTGTTGGGTTTATTTGGGGTTCGATTCCCAGCATGGTTACTGGTCTCGTGCTAGGAATCACACGTTAAAAGGTAATACCTCGTTAATCCTTAGCTGGTTAACGGACAAAACAATTTTGGGTTTTGTGGCATTCCCTTCTGGGTTATCCAGCGGGCTGGCAAAACCTACTTGCGCCTGCTTGTGCACGCCCCTGCCTCCTTCAAGTTATTCAGGGGATTTGCTACATTAAGGGTGAAGCATCAGAGTATTAGGATCATCCATGGTCGAGTTTTCCCTGACATCTCGGAAAAGCAATTAGAAAAAACAGGTTCAAGCATTCATCCTAGAATGAGCTGTTCACTCCAACGCCTTGTATATGAGCAGTTGTTTCTTTTCAAGGGCTCTGTTTGCCATCATATCCCTGGTCTGTTGTCTGATAAATTCTTCGATTTTCGGAATATCGGCTAGCTCTCTCAATGAGTCCTGCATAGTTGTTCTGGGAATGCTGCAGAACACTGGAAATGCATACGTCACCGCTGAACTGATGACCTGCTTGTACATTAACACTTTGGTGTCCATTGCCAACTTGGAGTCTCTCGCTATAAGTGGGTTACTTCTTTTGATCGTCGCCCCAGCGCGTTGTAACGCTAAGCTGACAGGTCTACCAAAGGTTAATCCTCTGTCCAGCTGTATTCCCAGGTACTGCATAGACTCGGCATAACTAATCTCGGCGTCCAGAGCCCTGAATCCACCCGAAAATTCCACGTTTTCACGCTTCCTCTACTTGGTGGAATTCTTGAGCTCTGTCTTGGATGAGTTTATCAATATTTTGTTCTTCACCATATAAGGCACGAATTTCCTCTGCAGATGGCTCTTTACATGTGCATCGGCTTTGTATCTGGCGTGGTCCACCCGAACAGTCTTGGTCACCTATTTAAAGAATTTAATCGATTTCGTGGATGAATGATTCACGCAGAGCCTTCGACTGAATGAATAACTTGAACTTGTTGAATATTCTCGAGATTTATGGTGTCAGGGGAAACACTTTTTACTTACTTTTATTATGACACAGCATAACAGAAATGAGTATGTCCCTCTGAATTTCGGAAGAAAAGAAATGGTACTTCATTGACATCCACTTCAGAAATGAGTCATGTTCGATCTAAGATACCTCAGAGATTCATTCTGGGACTAGTTTCATTTTTAATCAATTTGAGGATAATGAAGAATTCGTAAATTTGGACCTGAATTGAAAGTAAAGTTCATGTCTGGTTTAAATGTTGATCATTGGTAATGAAGTAGACGATATGGCAGATTATGGCGGAATCCCTGTATTGATTTTATGAGTTTGATGGTCTATTTTTGACTGGAAACAACCCGATATCCATTCCTCTAATACTTTTTTCTACTCGGAATATACACAACCTTTTGCTGCTTTCCTTGCTGAAAAATTATCGGACTTAAAACATTCATTCTGATAGGTCTGTGAACTGTCAAAGAACATCTATCCTTTTGTTTGTGCAAGATTGTTGAATCACCTAAGAAACGTAATATGTGAGATTTGCTTTTACAGATGCCCAATTCGTTGAAATTCCCTTGATTAAAGCGTATTCCATATTACAAAAGAGCCCCAAATCGATTGACTCGTAACACAAGTAATTCATTTTCAATTTGAGATTAATTAATATAATTAATCTTTGATGTTTGAGAAGTAATTCTGCTTGTGTATCATCACCAGATATTAGAAATTGTCATCGTTTCAATTCTAATAATTAGAGTTGAATTTATACAATGAGCTAGTAAAGCCTGGATAACATTACCTAAGACTTCACAGGAACCGTAGAGAGAAATCCTTGAGAAAGGTTTCTTGAAATATTCAAACCTGTAGGTGTTGAAAAATATTTGATGTTGTAAATCTCAAAATAATGACGGTTCAAACTTTGTTGGCGAAAGGTGTGTCTAGTCAAATAGACGCAGTTTTAGAGTGTAGGTTGTTTTCTATGACTCTAAATCTGTGTTTCCAGAAAATGTTTGTAATATTCTTACAGTGTGTTTCGTAAACACACCTCCGTAACTTCTTTTACTCTTCATCTATTCACACATTTTGATAATATTATCATTTGTCCAGGGATTTTCACTAGTTCAACTTCCTTTATCTCAAAAAATATTGAGGCAAGTAGCCAAAGTTTCAAAAAATTCAGACAATTTAAAAGATCGTTTTTTCTCTCAACGAATCTTCCAGTTTTCCAGAAAGAGATATTCCTTCTTGAGGATTGTGGGGGTTTTTGAGTTCAAGTTCCCATGTTTTGCCAACGATCCATCCAGTCATCAATAGGGATGTTCTCCCCATATTCAATAGCCCCAGGCGCCTAAATCCAAGTTCAGTCCCAGATATTTCAATTCTCCTAATATAAGAAGGTTTCCACCAAAAATTCAAGAAGCTTCTCTGTTGGTCTCTAGTTTCATTTTTTGGTGAAGAAACTGTAGTGTTTTGTTGGAGATGGATTTTTGTAAGTGTGATTTTTTCTTATGGGGTTACGTTAAAATATTGTTAATTCTACACCGTGCCTTTCTTTGGAGAATCTAGAGATGAGAATAAGGAATTCCAATCGAAAGGTGCAAAGCAAAAAAAATTAAAGGGCACACATGAAAAGTATATATTAAGTGCATTGTAAATTAAAGAGGTCAGTGGAGCAACACTTATTAGTGCAAAAAATATTTTTGATTGTTTAAATTTGTTTGCTATTTGTAAATTAGATTTGATTTCATTATTCAATGAATTTGTTGTTCTTGACCTTGAGTAACGAAAGAGCTCGTGCAGGATAAGGCCTATTATAGTTCAGTAGAATTTTATAATGATACTTTTCAACGCAAACTCGTTTTCAATGTGTTGTAAGATGTGTATGAAATAATAAGCATAAAAATAAACTATGACCTCGGCTATTTACATGGTAATAACGAATTTCGAACCAAGCTCATTTGTGTACCTTCATATTAACTTTTGGAATGAAAAACATTTATGTTAAGGTTGAGTTGAAAAACAGCACCTGCTGATACTCCGCCTGTTCATCATCTTTTCTTTTTTTAACGTAATTTAATAGGTATTTTTGTTTTTCTTTTTTATATTGGGTTAAGTAAAATAGGAGAAATTCCCAGCTTGATTGCTAAATAGCTTGGAAAAGACATGTATAATAGCTACACAGGTCACTGTTTCAGGAGAAGCTCTGTAACTCTTCTGGCAAATGCAGAGGGCAACATTACATCTATAAAATCTCTCGGTGTCTGGAAATCTGCCTCCGTAGCAGTAGCTTATTATATGGAAGATAGTTTGAATAACAGAATAATTGAGATTTCTAACAAAATATTGAATAGTCCATCTTTTTCCACATAAACTAAAATATCTGATAAACTTGTGGACTCAACTCTTCAAGAAATATCTAATGTTTCTGATCAGCAGCAACATAGAACATCTTCCGGAATTTATGTAGGAAGTAATTGTTCAAAATTCACTTTCAATTATTATTCCAATAAATGAAATTTCAAAAAGTTATATCTCATGTTCATTTTGTAAATTATTTTGGCGGTGAAAAAAAGTAAACATTCACGCATCAGTGGAGATGCAGAAATATCAAGTTTTTTTGACAGTTGAACAAAAAACTGTTTTTTATTGATTTTTGTATATTTTACTTTAATGTTAGTTTTAGTCCGTTACTTTTTTTATATCTTTGAACAATGAAGTATCTTTCTCTCTCTCTCTCTCTCTCTCTCTCAGAAACGGAACTCTCACTATTACAGATATGTTTAATTATTATAGGATCCAATTAACCGATGTATGGAATATTTGATAGGGTTTGCCCAGTCAGCACGAATGGTATTCAGAAATGACGTCAAGTGGACAACAGAATTATCGATTATACGTCCAAATTATGACCACATCCACCTGGTTCGGCTCTATGAATCCCGATCAGCAGAGTCGTATCCAAATCCCTCGTTCAGGAAATGAATAATTCAGCTCATCTACCTGCACTGTTGAACAGAAATGCAGTAGTTCATCGGGGAAGTTCATAAACCAACCTCAACCTTACTTCTCCAATTACGTACTTCGACTTCAAATGAAATACGCCGGCCATGTATGTGGTAATATAATAAACCACTGCAGTTTTAACCAACTAATTCCTGTAACTGAACAACTCTACTCGACGAGTAGAACTTGTCGAACGTTGCTGTTTGATATAATATGGAATATCAGAGCTGGTCAAGCTGTTATAACGTATACCAGGTGATAAAGCAGACATGTAGCAGCCTACAGTTTATTCATTCAAAAAGATATAAACCTGAAACTCACAGAAGTCACGCAATCAGTGATAGCACTTTCTTTGAATCCAATGACAGTTTTTTTTCAACTACCTGTTTGTTCGGCAGTAACCCCAACTTTTTTTAATGGTTAAGTTAGGTTAGGTTTAAACGTGAGTGGGCCAACTGCGGCCAATGGCCTATTGTGGCTCACTCTATGGTTATATTTTTCCCAGTATATCCAATCTCTAAACGAAATTAAGGAGTATTTTGGGAGAACAATTTACCAGATTCTCTGGCCTCACTGTTGTATTGCCAAATGTTGAAAATCTGGTTCTGGCCGCGGCGGGGCATGTACATAAAATGTGTTTAGCCGTTTCATCCTCTTTCATTCATAGACGGCACTCTGCATCTTGTGCAAGTCCGATTTTATGCATGTGGTGTTTAAGTTTGCAGTGGCCAGTGAGCAAACCTACTATAACTCTGAGATGTGCTTTACTGAGTTCTAGCAGTTTGTCAGATTCCGGTTTTTTCTCCGTGCGAGCAATAAATGCTTTGGAATGGGCTAGGCCCGGTAGACTACGCCAATATTCGAGTCTTTTAATGTCTGCCAAGGATGGAGGTTAACGTTGTTGCGTTGTGCTAGTCGGTTTAAGGTTTCTCTGCAATTCCATACTGCTCTGGATTTAAAGCAGTTGGATTCAAGCGCTTTCAGTGCTGCTTGACTATATAAAATACATTTGTTTTTTCCTTGAACACATTTCAATGGCATATACCTCAACCTGGAATACCGTAGGTATATTCTGGCTTCGATGCCTTTCGAAGTTTTGGAACCATCGATAAACCAACGTTCATTTGCCCTACATAGGTCAGTTACATTCCGAATCCATTCTTCTCTTTCAGGGAAGACCACAGTGTAGGGCGTATGAAGGTTGATAGTTTTGGGCATGATATCTGAGGGCATTCCTAAAATGTTGTGAGCTATTATTTCCTTCCAGCATGCTGCTGCTTCTCATGACCAATACCCGCGGTAGACTAATGGCCGCTTGGTGGAGTCTGTATGTTGCCTATCTTGCCTCTCTCTCCAGAGCAATGTGAGAGGAAGGAATCCGAGAAGGGCTTCCATTGCTGCCGTTGGCGTGGAGCGAATGGCCCCAGTAATCGTCAGACACGCTTGTCTCTGTAGTTTGTTGGCCCTTGTTCCACCAGACTACAGACTAATGGCACTCTGTATATTTATCTAGCTTATATGTCGTTAAATTTTTTATTCAACAAAGTGGCATTCGTTTCACAATTTTTTATTGAAAAACATCAAGTAGGCTGTTACCTAAATTCGGTTATCTTTCAATGCTTGGTAGGCTTGGAAATCCAAAGAGCATGAGTTAACCGATACAATCTCAGTTTTTCCTCTACGTGATCAATACCTGCAGCTTGTCAATAATTTTTTCGATAAAAAAATATTGAAAATAAATCACGATTTCGTAAAAATTAAGATAGGAACATGTTTTTTCATTTTGGCTTCTTGTGAAGAAACCATTTGGTGTTTTTCCAAATACATCCATTATTTAGTATACTACATTCAGAGTTGCAGGACCCTCAGTATGTTATATAATCTTCATTTTACTAAAAACTAGAGTATATGACACAGTAGATAATTGTAGGCAGGGTATATACTGTATCTCACATCTTATGTAACCACCCCTATAACTTCCTTATCTTTGAAGTAGAATTCTGTAAACATTTCCTCTGGGGTACTCTTCAATTTTTTCAACATTTCTTTGGCGAGTTACTAGGAACTGTTTCTACAACAATTTAATTTCCTTACAGATAAGTACTCCTTGATTTCTATATGTCCAATCCCACAGATATAAGAGCTTGTATGCTGTTAATTTTCAAATAAAAAATTCGACTCTTTTTGAAGTATTTTTTTCTTAGCTCAAATTATTTTTAAGCATCCCCATACATGTTGTTACATTTCTTAATGTGTTTGTGAGTAAAACTAGAATAAAAAAAAATTAATTGCAGTGTTCACTAGAAATTTTCACTTATATAGTTTACTTTGTGGAGAATACCTAGAAATTTGTGGAACATATATATTCTTCTGAGCGTTTGTTATAATACAGGATGTCGTATTGAAATAAAATCATATATTTTCGGAATTTGCGTATATAGTGCGGATAGCGAGTGAATCTGCCAATTTCAAATTTTTCACGATTTTTAGGGGTCTACCCCTTTGGACTTTTTTCGATTTTTCGGATAATTTTGTTTCAAGTCGAATGATTCCAAATTCACAGAGTCATTTGATTTTATCATTCTGAATCGATTGGCGTTCGCAGAATTGCCCTATCTTCAACCGTTCCCGAGCTGGAGAGTTCATGTGGAGGGGGCAAGGAGTCATTTCCCTTCATATTTTCTTCTACTTCCATTCGTGACATTTTTGACTTTGTCCTTTTATAAGCCAAACCTTTAATCTGAGCATTAACAAATCATATATTTTCGGAACCTGCGTGAAATTTTGCGTATACCGGGTGGCTACGGAAGTATTGCCTACAGAATATCTCAGTTATTGAATGAAGTAGGTTTGTGAAATTTGGAGCGTCGATATAATGACATAAGAGCTAGAATTTGAGCATATTGACATGTCGAAGTTAACTTCCGGTCTGACCGGAAGTAACATCAACTTTCTTATTTTAAATGGAAACCCTATTTTTTTTTTCTTTTCGCTTTATTCAGCATTCAATTCCCTTTCTGATGACATATCACAAGTTGGTATCTAACCAGAAACTAGATCAGAAAAAAATTATTATTGAAATTCACCGAGTAGGCCGTGGAAGCAAAATGAAAGCCAAAAATTGAAAAGTTGGCTATGGAAACCATACGTCACTTGATAACAGTTGATACTACTGTGATATTTTATTTTCATTCGTCGGCGTTATAAAAAACCGCCAAAAAAAATATTGAAAAAATTGGGAAAAAAACAATGCTCTGTAGGTCCATAACTTAAATAGGAACATTCAACTTTTTCTTGCCTGTACTATTCAGCATAACCATTCCTTTCTGATGATATAATAGAAAGTAATTTTTTGAAATGAAATACCAAAAAATCCAATTATTATTATTCAAATATCAAAAACCAGATTAATCAAAAAAAAAAAAAAAATTCAAATTGATAGGATTAAAGATAAAATAAATTCAAAACAAATGTTCGAAATGCATTCCCTCAGCGTCAATACATTTATTGACTCTGGAGATACGCCGACAATTATTTTTATTAGGTGTTCTGTCAGCATTCTATAAAGAGTTTACTTACTACTTGACCGAAGATCATTAAAATAATTAAAATTGAATTTCTTGATCTAATCTTTCATGTAAACTTATACGATACGTATTTTATTTTTTTATTTCATTTATCATTTATTTGTTTTTTTTTTGCTATATTATTATGATTCACAGAGCATTTCCAAGTGGTTCTGGTGGAAAACTTGCCGAATGTCTAACCGATATGATTCAACGGTCATAGTTTAGTTGTTTTCTATTGGAAACTTGCCAACGGAGCAAACATTTGATATGATACAATTTTGATAAAATTAAGGAATATTGGGAACGAAATCACATCTTCTGACAAAGTCATAGGACATTCTTATGGAAGGTTAAGGGCAATTGATATTATCACATGTCTATATTTCAATAAAAGCATTCTTATCAATTCACAACGCTGACTTTTGGTGCGCAAATTGGATTTTGAACAATTTTTTAAATTCCATTAAAAACATTCAATCCAGATTATCGGAACAACATCCGAAGCAAACTTGTATCCTTTCGAGCGGCTGAAAACCCTGAAAACCGAAGAAATAAAGGCAAAAGTTACGTTCGGCTCTGGATCTATTTAGAATCCTTTTAAAAAGTCTTTTATTAGTTTGAAAGTATCGACGGTATTTATGAGAAACTTCGTGCAAACATAAAATGGGACAGGATTTATTCTCAAAGCCTAACACATCGAAGGAAGTGGTTGGTTTTCAGTTCACGTTTTCAGGAAACATACTCCGTCGTATTTATTGAAAAAGTGATTCCCTTCAGTCAGTTAGAATTAGCGAAGGCGGCGGAGAAGTTGGTGACACGAATGATACGGAGTGAACTTTCTCTGGGGTCGCCGTAGTTGTCTCGAAAGATAAGTGTGCTTTGTTTTCGTTTCGAGTGATGAATTATACAAGGTGTTACCGAAATTGTGGTGATAAATGAAGTGGATTTAGATAGAAGAAGAAAAACTGAAACGAAACAAAGGAATACGCTACAGTCGAAAACACTGATCAGAGGTTAACAGCCGAACCCGAGAGATCGTTTTTGATGTTATCAAATTCATCAAAAGTTCAATAAAACTCTTGTATTTTTAATTCACAATTTTTTATAAATGATTAACTCATTCTTATATTGGAAAGTTAAACTGGTGATTCACACTCGCAAAATGTTTTCATTGGTATAATATATTTATTGATAATCAAATTTCCTACCTTCAGCATCGCATTCAAACTTCTGTAACGTAACGTATAAATTCAGGAAACATTGAAGATGAGATATTTGAAATTCATTAGTTGATGATCTGAAGATTAAAACTCTTTGAAAATCTGAATAGGTTTAAAGATGAACTTCAAGAAAAACGTACAGAACATTCAAAAAGTTTCGAAAATGAACTCCTGAAAAATTCGAACAGTTTGAGAGAAAAGTGTCTGAAAAATGTGAATGGTTTGAGGAACGAGCTATAAAAAAAATTGAAAAGGCTTCAGTACCAAAGTCAAATTCTTCTTGCAAAAAGATACATCATTCTATTTATTCACCTCTTCATCAAAATATTCAATATTATGATCATCCATATCTTCTGATAGATTGTTGGTCATGTTGGTCATGTCACCGCCAATTTGAAAAATCAGAATACTCCACTGTTCTTCTCCAGGGACAAGCATTTATACTCCAAAATTTAGGATGATGAAGTTATAATATATATTTTGTCAACAAAAAAAATCTGTTTTGCTTACCTACTGTCAATTTTCCAAGAATAACCAGAGTGATAACTCAATATAAACAGAAAGGGTTGTGTGGCAGAAGAACTTCAAGAGAAGCTCTTAACTGATTGTGGTGAGTTCACATTCACAATCAGTTGATTTGAAGAAGGAATATGAACTATGGAAACAGAGATGAAGGGAATCAAAGGTGGAATCAAGGCGGAATTCAACAGAATGAAGGGAACAATCAGTACAGTAGAAAATCAAATTGATACTGTCACACCACAGAAACTGTCGATAGATTTCTATCGATAATGCTGGATCTGAGTTTCAACTTGGATGTATTTAAAAAGGGATTAAAGATGTCAAGGCAGCACTGAAGTGAAACACCTTGCATTAGTGGCAGATATAGGGGACGAGGCAATCATTCAAATGGACATCATGAATTCCAGAGGGTTCGAGCTGAATTACAACTGACTGTGAAGGAAGGAATAATTTTGGGGCACTGCTCGTCAATTTCCTCTGTGATTGGGAGTATTTGCGGCACTGTTATCCAAGCCAGAATTAGGAAAATTGGTTGTCTAAGGGCATGAATGAAGCTCAACAATCCAAACTGACAGAGTTAGTCACGAAATACCAAGATATCTTTGGTGCTAGAAATCTGAAAGGGGGTAAAAGGAAGGCGGTTCAGCGTAAGATCGATACTGGGAATGCCCAACCATTCCGGCAATCATCAAGAAGTCTTCCGTCACTGAGACTGAGAAGGCTGACGAAATAGTTAGCTGCAAGAAGAAAGGAGTCAACGTTCCATCCGACATTCCCTGGTTCTCTCTGGCCGTACTGGCAAGAAATAAATGGATCAACTTGCTTTTGTGTAGATTATTGCCAACTGAATGATGTGACGAAGAAGGAGGTTACCGTCTTTCTAAAATAGACGATCTCCTAGACCGGTTGTTCGGTTCTACAACTTTCTCAGCCATTAAATTGAAGAGTGGATACTGGCAGGTAAAACTGGCTAGAGAGGATCAGAAAAAAACAGGTTTCACTGTCGACTTACGAACACTGTGCGGTAGAAGATCTTCAAATGTCCTGAGGCATCGCCGTGGTATTCTCCAAGAAGTTCGGCCAACAAGGGACAGGATGGAGTGCTGCAATTGAAGAAGCGCCAGAGAAACATCTGATACCTGGTTACTAGATGAACTGACGTATGGAGTTGTCTGGAAGAGCCTCACCAAACTGAGGAACATGATGTTGGACCAGAATCTTGTAGATCTGGCAATACCCAAATTGTCCTGTGGGATTGATGGACAGGATTGGAGAGTTAGAAGAAGAATGTTGGAGACGATATTCATATCCAGCTGCGTCAAGATTTGGGTGTGCTGTAACGAACTTCCACTACCAAACATGAAGTCTGTGGAGTGTTACATCCACTTAACTTCGCGGTGCAGATATGTGGAATCTTGCAGATATCGCCACACTATATTTAGGAATGAACCGTCTTTAGGAAGAGGTTAATGTAACGATTCTGGTGCAGGGCCTGCACGCATGAATAACTGCGCTCTGTTTGTTGACAAGTCATCATAACATTCCGAAGCCTCAACAGTACGGATTGTTCTATTTGGATGAGAGAAGAATATACAATAACACAATAACTGTCGATAAGAACTCGGAATCGATGTAAGTAGAGTCAGATGGCAGTGGACAGTTGATCAGTTACAGACAATCGGATTAAAGATAGAAATACAGAGTTGGGTCAGTTATAGTGATATAAATTACAATAGTTGGTGGAATGAATTAGATCAGTTATAGTTATTGAGTTCAAAATAAATTAGTGGATTTTAGTTGAGTGCATTTTTTTACAAAACATGTTGAATTGTGTTTTTCTCATGATTTCGTGACTGCAATTCGTAGAAAGTTCACTGATTGGAGGCGATTTTCGACTCTTCATGAAAGTTTCCATCACACAACATTTCGCAGAGTTCATTGGGGGTAATTTTTCATACAGTCAGTTTGGGGTTGCTCTAAGATAGTAGCTGGACATCCCTAATGGGAAAAAATGTTTTCATCTGTGGCAATTCCTGGAGCTTATTTCTAATATCCTCTGCCTGGCCGGTAATAAAGGATTCTTTTATCATCACAATGAACGTAATTGCCGACCTCAACAGCACACACACACTTCATCAAATTTTTGTTTTCTCATCCGAACAGCCAAGTAGTAATACGAAAAGCCGCTTGAAAAGGGTCATGCAGCGGAAATAGCATTAATTAGTTTCTATGTAATGCGATAGTTAAATTAACCGTCAGACTGTTAATTCTTTTGTTAATTCTTCCAGCGTGGAGTAATCCGCGGCTAATGCAGCACTGAGCGAAACAAAAGAAGGACCACGATGAATATGACCGCGTTTGAACATCCAAATCTTCCGGAAGTTACGTTTGGCAGTTATAGTCTGGGGGTTTTATGCAATTCAAGTATTTAAAAAATAGAAATTGAGATCCTCAGGAACTCAAATGTGCGTACTGAACTTCTGAAGCTATTCTAATATCATTTATACTACCTATCTGGGTGGAGAGAGACTGAAAAAAAAATTACGTGAAGAGGTATGACAATCACGCTAGCGAGATTTCTATTTTAGCAGTATTTAAATTCACATTCAGTATCAGGTATCAGTCTAACAATATTATTGATGAGTAACTCAAAACTAGACCTGAAGCATTTTATTCTTATTGCATAAATATTCAAAAGGAACAAGAAGAAATTCCCTATTGCAACGTATATATCGTCAATTATTTACTAGGTCCAGGTCACACAGGTTGAAACACATGTTGAACAAATGTTAATGTTATATGCATACAAAAATGGAGTTGAAAGAGGTGATGACACAACAGCTGATCTAAGATTCGAAGAAAAAAAACCAGTCGAGAGAAAACTTCAGAAAGTAGTAGGAACGACTATCGTTTTACGTCAAATGGAAGAGAGGAAGTGCGTGATGAGAAGTCGAACAGGTCAAAACAACAAAAATCGCAGGGTAAAATTTGAAAAAATCTATACAACATCGGGTTATTACTCAAGACTTTCGGGAAGCAATTGAAATCCAGAAACACCACAACAACTTCAACACTTTATGGTGGGTCGGAATACATTCATTTCTATCCAAATAAGAACTTCTCATCATCAAACGTCATTGTCGGGTCAACAGCAGAATGCGGTCGATTGTTATATATTTTGAAGTGATCTCAGAAATACGATGCGAGTTGGCCCGCTTTGTGATGGGTCAGAATACATTTGATTCTGTCCAAATAACAACTTCTGATCATCAAAGGTCATTGTCGGGTCAACAGAGGAGTGCGGTCGATTTTTATATATTTTGAAGTGATCTCAAATATAGGATTCGAGTTGGCCCGCTTTGTGGTAGGTTAGAATACATTCGATTCTGTCCAAATAAAAACTTCTGGTCATCAAAGGTCATTGTCGGGTCAACAGAGGAGTGCGGTCGATTTTTATATATTTTGAAGTGATCTCAAAAATAGAATTTGAGTTGGCCAGTTTCGTGGTGGGTCAGAATACATTCTTTTCTGTTTAAATAACAACGTCTGATCATCAGAGGTCATTGTTGGGTCAACAGATGAGTGCGGTCGTTTTTAATATATTTTGAAGTGATCTCAAAAATAGAAAATGAGTTGGCCAGCTTCGTGGAGTGTTAGAATACATTCGATTCTGTTTAAATAACAACTTCTGATCATCAAAGGTCATTGTCGGGTCAACAGAGGAGTGCGGTCGATTTTTATATATTTTGAAGTGATCTCAAAAATAGAATTTGAGTTGGCCAGCTTCGTGGTGGCTTAGAATACATTCGATTCTGTTTAAATAACAACTTCTGATTATCAAAGGTTATTGTCGGGTCAACAGAGGAATGCGGTTGTTTTTCATATATTTTGAAGTGATCTCAAAAATAGGATTCGAGTTGTTCTGCTTTGTGGTGCGTCAGAATACATTCGATTCTGAACATATAACAACTTCTGATGATCAAAGGTCATTGTCGGGTCAACAGAGGAGTGCGGTCGATTTTTATATATTTTGAAGTGATCTCAAAAATAGGATTCGAGTTGGCCCGCTTTGTGGTGAGTCACAATACATCCGTTTCTGTCCAACTGACAACTTCTGATCACCAGAGGTCATTGTCGGGTCAACAGAGGAGTGCGGTCGATTTTTATATATTTTGAAGTGATCTCAAAAATAGAATATGAGTTGGCCAGCTTCGTGGTGGGTTAGAATACATTCGATTCTATTTAAATAACAACTTCTGATTATCAAAGGTTATTGTCGGGTCAACAGAGGAATGCGGTCGATTTTTATATATTTTGAAGTGATCTCAAAAATAGAATATGAGTTGGCCAGCTTCGTGGTGGGTCAAAATACATTTTTTCTGTCCAAATAACAACTTCTCATCATCAAAGTTCATAATCGGGTCATTAGAAGAGCGTGGAATTGGACACACTCTATATGTATGGACTCAGGACAAGGAAAGGCAATTTGTCAGACCAGTCCACTCGTCAAAATGCGCTGGTGTACCAATGTTCCCCAGCATATTAGGAAATTCTTTGTTTCCCAGGTGTTGCTCTCAATCCGCGACTTAGGCATAAGCGGGTGTCTTTGTGATCATATTGAAAAGATTCGAGTTCCACAGCGATATCCTAATCGCACGTAATGTAGGACAGACATTATCTTGTATTACGAATGGGAGGAATTGAATTACTAGGTGAATGAGATGGGAGTTATTATTGCCTGGTTCATTACGGCATTCTCACATTCAAGTGGTGCTTGCAAGGGAGATTATCCATGATTGTTTTGTTTATACGTGGAACAAAGCAAACTTGGGCTTTGGGAGTGCGAATCGGCTTGGAGAACTCCAGGTTTCAGAGTGAAAAATGGCCTTGGGAAATGAGAGTCGATTCAGATGAGCCCGCCCGATGTTCATGATAGTTCAGTTAAACAGAGATTTTATTGATGATTTCGCATTCATCTCATGATGGAAGAAGTTTGGATTAAGTTTGCTCAAATCTAAATAATAGAATAAAACTAAAGGGGGATTGGCGTCTCTATATTTGATTTGATTGAGGAGACTTATTATATAGAAAATGGGGTATTGGACACCAGTGGTGTCACTCAATGAGAAAAGAAATTGTTCAATTTCATTCCTAGATGCGCCTTTCGTTAAACGAGTTAACCTCATCAGTAGGATTACTAAACTAATGATAAGCAACAAACATGGGTGTGATCCTAAGTTGTAAACGTACCTGTCATTATTCAATTTATCGATATAAACTCAAATAGTTTCGAACTCAATGGACCATTAACGTTAATGGGCAAGGGATTGCTTGAACCGTTCATGTAAATAGCAATACTTTCATTATAAAATTGCTACAGGTCTTTTCAATGATTTCCGCAAAGCATTTGACTGCGTTTATCATGAGGCTTTGATGAACAAATTGTATTTATTTGGAGCGAGGGGGGTGGCACCTCAGAGTAATTAAAAACATGGAGAGGCCTTTTCCATCCTTATTTTGAAGGCAACATAGTTTTGTTTGTTTACAAGCACGGACCTTTAATCATAGTCGTCACAAGAATTTGACATTGTATTGTATTGCTTTCTTTTCGAATCTGACTATAAAGCACCAAATTCCTCATCTGGTAGAAAAACTGGCAGCATTTCGATAATAATGGAGAATGCATTAGATTTCCTGTAAAAACTATTTGAACAGAATGCTCAATTGAATTGATTTATAAAAACTTATAATATCCCTCTGATTATTAACTAAACCAGCCGCCACTGCTTTCTGGTCCAACTCACTCCCAATGTAAACAAACTCTCCATAACATCTTGCCATCCGCCTTCCCCCTCGCCTATAAATTATATAGAAAAGGATAGTCCGATACCGGTTTCCAAAACATGTGTTGGTGTTGGTATAGGCATGGCATCTCTATGTCTTTTATTACTCTGAGTGCCACCCTCATTGACCCTGATTGGTTTGCTTCATACCTGCAGACCGATATCAAAGGGTTACATTGAACGATGTGAAATCTGACTTTGTTTGTGTTCGAGAGGGGGTTCCACAAGGATCAGTATTAGGTTCCACACTATTCGTGATTTACATCAATGACATTTTTGAACTTTTAAATTTACCAGGTTACAGCATCACATGCAGACGATATTAATATTGAGATAACAGGAAAAACGCTTGGTGAAACTATCAGCTATATGGAAAAGGCCAATGAAAAAGTATTCAAAAGCGTGCTATACGGATTCTGGGTAACTTAGAATATAATGAATTTCACAGGAAACTTTTCAAATCATTGAACATTTTGACTATGAAATCACTGTAGATTTATGAGTTATTGTGTTTTGCATTCAAGAATAAAGACTCGATTCTGGAAACCCGAAGTCAACATCACTACAACGTGAAAAACAAAATAGACCAATACCTTTGAAACATAACACTAGCTTATACCAAAAAAGTCTGTACTTCAATGCTTGCAGATGTTTCAATCATCTATCAGATGAAGTGAAGTGTTTGTCATCAACACACTCCTTCAAAAATCACGTTAAGGATATTCTTGTTCACAAAAGTTGTTATGTTATGGATGACTTTTTTTTGATATAATTATATATTTATGAATTTTGTTAATGATGTTATTGTTATATGTTGTTTTATTACCCTATTTTTTGTTGGATAATTTAATGTCTTAACGATATCTCTATTTGAATTTTGAATTTTTTACTAGACAATATCTCAATGTTTGTTGCATGTTATTTTTATCTCTTTTGTTACTTTTCTATGTGTGTATTTTGTGCGTCTTTAATTACATGTGTTTATACAATCGTTTTTGCTTTTTTGACAATATTACTTGAACTTTGTTTAATAATGTTGGAATTTTGTCTTTTGGGTTACCTAATAACATTGGGAGATTGTTCGCACTGGAATTGAGACCTCTCGTAAATCGTTTAAGGAGTGTGATTTTAATGAATTTCTTGTTATCTTCTATCGATACAGTGTAGTTATTTGTCTCAAAGATATTTTGAACTTTTCCTTTTGCAGCAAATTATCTATTATGTTAGGAGAACACCCATTGTTGATGGCTATCGCCTTGATTATTATTATTTCTTTCCGACACTGTATACACTATAAACGCAAAATATAATGCTGATTTCTGGAATATATGATTTGTTTATGTTCAGGTACAAGTTCTACCACAGAACAGGAATGAAACGTCTAAAATTCCCTCAAACAATGAAATTTTCGAAAAATTTTATTTTAAATTTCTAAAATAATTGCTAGGTCCACTCAAATGTATCTCGACTGCATAATATAATTACAAATTATATAAAAAAATATGAAAAATTACCTCTCCCAACTCCACATAAACTTTACAACTTGCGAACGGTATAAGATAGAGCAATTCTGCGAACGCCAATCGATTCAGAATCATGAAATTAGTATACTCCATGGATTTTGAGTCAATAAGAAGAAAAAAAAATACTCGCGAAGAATCGTAAGAGGTAGACCCCTAAAAATCTTGAAATATCCAAGATCATCAGATTCACTTGAAAATCGCACTATATATGCCAAATTTCATGCTGATTTCAAAAGTATATGATTTGTGTAAGTTCCGGTGTACGCTTCACTGTAAAAAAGGAATGAATAAATCGTCAAAAATTCCCTGGCACAATCGAATTTTCGAGCTCACGCAGGACCAGCTCCATAAGTCTCTCAAATGTTGCAGAAGCATTACACTTTCCAATGGCATAACAGTAAACTGATAAAGTCCGCTTCTAGTTGAAAATGCTGTCTTTTCCTTATCGTCTTCATGTATGCCCACTTGCCAATACCCGCTCTTCAGATCTAGTGTTGAGAACTAACGTAAACCTACCAAAGTTATCAATGTATCGTCTATCCTTGGTATCCTTGTTCGTAACATCATTCAAATTTCTATAATCCACACAGAATCTCGTGGATCCACCCTTCTTAGATACTGATGCTATAGGTCAAAACGAACAGGCCTCTTTAACGTGGAAAACTTAACATCGGACTTAACATAGAGCAACTTTCAGTTTTCCAAATGCCCGTTCACTTTCGTTGGACCAGACGAATTTGACTCGGTCTTCTGTCAACTTATGTAGGATTGCCGCAATATTAGCAAATCCCTCTTCAAACCGACGGTAGTAGGTGCAGAGACCTAGAAATCTCCTTACTTCATATTTGTCTTTAGGTCTCGGCCAGTCTCGGATATATCTTTCTTTCGTCTGTTCGGATGCCGTCTGATGACACTGTGTGGCCCAGAAAATCCACTTCTTTCTGGAACAATGAGCCGCTCTGGGGAATCAGTTTAAGGTCGGCATTCCTGAATCGTTGGAGTACTTTTCGTAACTTTTGCAGATGTTCTTCAAATGTCTTTCCCATGACTAAAACGTCGTCGAGGCAAGATAAAGGCAAGTCTTCCAAGTGAGCCCACGCAGGACCAGCTCCATAAGTCTTTCGAATGTTGCTGGAGCATTGCACTATCCAAAAGGCATGACAGTAAACTGATAAAGTCCGCTTCCAGTTGGAAATGCTGTCTTTTCCTTATCGTCTTCATGTATGCCCACTTTCCAATAGCGACTATTCAGATCTAGGGTTGAGAACCAACGTGAACCTGCTAAAGTTGTTAATGTGTCGTCAATCCTTGGTAAAGGGTAGCTATCCTTCTTCGTGACATCATTCAATTTCCTGTAATCCACACAGAATCTCGTGGATCCATCTTTCTTAGAAACTAGCACAACAGGTGCAGACCAAGGGCTCGATGATTCTCCAATCACATCATCTTTCATCATCTTTTCAACAGGCTCTTTCACCTCTCTTTGTTTGGCAAATAGAATTCTTCTTGATGGTTGCCGAATCGGATGGGATTGGCCAGTATCGATTCTGTGTTTGACCAGGTTAGCTTTTTCTGTTGTTGAATCAAAGATGTCGTGTGTACTTCTGATGAAATTTTTAGCAGCTCTAAATTCTTCTGTTGACAAGTGTTCGAATGATTTTTCAAGAATTGTCGTAACACTTTTTGAGGCTTCCTTTCTTTCCTGGTGGTCACTTAAATCGTAGTTTACTACTCATGTAATAGGTTCATTGATTTCAATGATATCGCCTTCTTTTTCTGTTACACGTTGGCAACTCTCACAGGAATAGCTTGTTTTATCTTCACCAAGGCACGCGCAAGAACCAAATCACTGGGTGATTCATCACATGGCTGGACTATTCCAACGCAGCACCCAGGGCCTTCGCATAATGTAGCACAAACTTCTTTTTCCAACAATCCAGGAATTTCCACGGTTTTTACTAATTGCAGTTTGACAGACATCGTCCTTTCTGCTGGAGTTGTGAGGACCAATTCTTCTCCTCTAAACTTCATAATCCTCTCTTCAGTGTCAAATGAAAACCCGTAGTCACTAATAAAATCCATTCCAAGTATAAATTCATGTTCTTTATCTGCGACGTACAAGATAGTGAGTCGCCCAAGAATCAGTGCAACCTCAGCTTCTCCTCGGATATATGCGTTTTCACCAGTGACTGTTTGATCAAAGCACAATTCTCATTTTTCAAAAAATTTCCAGCTTTCCTCAAATTTATCTTGACAACCTGATTCCGAACTTTAAAAAAATATACGAAAATTACCTCTCAACTCCAGATAAACTTTCCAACTCGCATACGGTTTAAGATCTAGTAATTCTGGGAAAGCCAATCGAATCAGAAAGATGAAATCAGTATACTCTTAAATTTCGAGTCAATTATGGAAAAATATTACTCGCAAAAAATCGTAAGGATAGACTCCCAAAACGAATCACGAGACGTATTCTGTAAAATACCACGAAAGCAATAGCTATGAGATTTGTTTCGAGTTGGAATCGAATAAATTTCAATTAATATTTGTAATATCTCTAAACACATCACTATGTAGACCTGAATTATATTGAGAGTTCCGACACTTCATCACTTCTCTGATATTTCGGGCCAGGGAATCCATTAACAATCTGGATACTTCTCTCCATCACTCAATTGATCTTGCTATGTTGTCTGAAAATAATTTAGCCTGAAGTCTGATGAGTATAATTGACTTATCTGTATTGTAGGGTGAATGGTATACGTTTTACTTCGTTATCTTTGTTTTAGTCTTCGAAGTTTACAAACTTATGTGGTTGCCTACTCCAACTGAATGGAACTTTGGATTCAGTTCGCTATTGAAGCTCAAACATGTTCAGATAGCTTTGTAATAGATCGGCAAATTACGATATTGATATAGAACAAACAGTATGTTAATCAATATCGATTCACACTGTCCTCTACGAGCGTTAAGTTATGTCTGTTTGGTACTTGGCAAAGTTCTGTGCAAGAACTACTTTGTAATACTTTTTGAGTATTGCAGCTGAATTCATTTTTTGATTTAAATTGGGGAACACCTATACGTATCGTTTTTATGGTTCTCGCCAATCATCTGTGAAGTATATTGTCGCCCATTCATCTTGCATTCTTCGATTTCTCTATGAGTCAGGTCTATGGAAAATGAACTTGAAAATTTCACAGATCTAACTCTCGAATTATGTTTAAAATTGAATGATTCAGGTCACAACTTTATATTTTTCCAGAATTAAATAGTTGAAATCAACCATATTTAGTATTGTTCTGAAAATATTTCTGATAATTATTTCGTTTCAGGTACTAACCTGAACAGGATGGCGAAAGATGACGCGTTTATTGTACTTCTAGTCATCACATTGATAGGTGAGTAACGGGGTACTTTTTTGATATAAGCAACGATCAAAAATATAGTTCTGTTAAAGAAAAACTGAGTGTAATGCAATTTAGGCTGCATTTTTTCAGAGCATAAACTGCCCTACTCCGAAGGTAGAGGGTGATTTTTTGAAACAAGTGCATAAAAGTAATGGATAATTTTGCATGAAAACGTGTTATCTAAAATTTTTTTCATATTTTGGCGAAAGAGCCCAACTCTGAAGGAGAAGTATTTATTGATTTTTTTCTGAGAAAAATCACAGAATCTACTTACTGAAAAAGACTATAAATTAAATTGTGCTATACCCGCTTTTAAACAATTTTATTTTCAACACACAAATTGAAAATTATAAGAATTACAGTTGAACACGCAGTTGTAAAAGTTTTTGGCATTCCGACTGGATGGACACGATACAGGCGCATTAAGAGCTGCTTTTTTTTTGCTAAACTTGAGACAGCTGTAGACCGTATCGAATCATCAGTTCTCTTCACGTTTTTTGTATCGAGTCTAACTTTTGCTGCTAGTTGGGCTGTCCAAGAGCTCATTGTATTCCGTCCTACAGGAATATTCTCATACCATGCTCTGCATGACTTAACTGATTTAATTCCCTCCCGCTTCTCCAGACATCGTATACGACACTAATCAGAATTTGTTTTATTCCATACAACCATTTTAATGGAACACGCGGTTTTTCTCCGCCTTGTGTTGTTTTTGGAAAAACGAGTTTATAAATCATTCTCCCTGTCTTTTCACCATTATTATCATCTTCTTCCTTGAAGAATGACGTTAAACACCTGGTACCTTCTCCACCACGCCAAGTTAACTCAAAAGCAAAAACAAAAAATAACTTTTTTTGCAATCCATCTGGTGTATTTTCGTCACAATTATGAACCAAATTTTTATATTCGTCACCTTTAAGAAACACTGAACTCTCCTTTCGTTCTCGGGCATCGTTTGGAGTTGCCTTCTCTTAGTTTGTTTAGCTTGCTGATTTGAATTCAATGTCGGTGAATGGATAAAAAATAATACCATACTCCTTGTGATACTTTTCCATCAATAATTTTGTGGTAACATTCCAGATTGTCTTTATCGTGAAGTCCTTATATGCACTCCGTTGATATTTTTTCCAGTACGCTTATAGACATCTCTTCGTCCAGGAAATATCCTTTGGCCTTGCAAAAATCGATTAACTGTCGCCATATATACTGTCTGTCGGATTTGGTATCTTTTGATTCACTTTCAGTTAAATTTTTCTCAATAGATTGTATGGACCACTCACCAAAACGCGACATTTTTTCACTTTTTGAACAGTCAGTGTTGTTGTCATTGGTGTCATGCCGACGGGATATTTTCGCAGTGCAATTATCGCTCCTCAGTGCAATTACCGATGTAATTCAGCGGTAATTGCACACCTCTTATGGACATTTTGATGCAGTGAAATTTCTCTAGTTTTTTCCCATAACATATCGACTCAGTTCATCGTGATAGGATAAATATTGACTTTTGTAATTTAGAATTTGTATCCAATTCAAGTAAAAGTCAAGTCAAAAATAGCTTTATTGTTTAAAAATATAAATTTTTGTAACAAAGCATGTCATAAATAAAAACATAATTATAACATAATACCTCATGGTATTCGTTTAAAAATATACATTTTTGTAGAAAGGCAGTCAATATATAAATAAAAACACAGAAAGACAATACCATTTCGTATTCACCTTAGAATACATATTAACTCTATATTCATAAAAAACAAACAAAAAAATAAATTTCAGAGAGAAGACCATAAAAACTCTTCGATAGAATAAAATGGCTGTTCTACAAGTATTTTTTTTGTTGCCCTCCTGAACCTACAATAGCCTTCAGTACTTTCAATTGGTTCAGGCAAGTGGTTGAACATTTTCAAACTATTATAAATAAATGAATTCCTAACAAGACTTGATGTTGGAATTGGCAGTCTTATGTTGTTATCATGACGTGTGTTAAAAATGAACTCCAGTAGGGAATGAACTTTTATATTCATGAATGATGCAGACAGTTTCAAAAATAAAAAGAGCTGGAAGGGTCATTATTTTATTTTTGACAAAAAGGGGTTTACATGATTGTCTGTAGTTTGTTTTGCAGAGATATCTGAGAGCCCTCTTCTGCAGAACAAATATCATATTGAAATGATATCGACTACATGCTCCCCAAAATGGTATACCATATACAAGGTGTGATTCTACTAGTTAAAAATATACGGGTCTAGCTGCTGTTGTACCTAGCTCACTCACAATTACTCTTATAGCATAGACACCCTTCGAAATTCTTTTTCCAAGGGCAACAACGTGATCTTCCCAGTTCAGTCTACTGTCAATTTGTATTCCCAAGAATTTGTTGCATTGTTTGGATTCAATGGTATGGTCATTTACAACAATGTCCCGCTGGCCACCTTTGAAGGTCAAAGTGTGCGTTTTATTGAAATTGAATGTGGCTTTATTAGCTGCACACCATTCTGCAACCACTGCGAGGTCTTTAGACATGTTTTGGTGGAGGTTATCACGGTCTGACCAGCTTATTGTTGCGTCATCAGCAAATAGTGTGAATAAACCAGTAATCGGTAGGAGGGTAATATCATTTATGTACAGGAGGAATAGTATTGGTCCTAGGACCGATCCTTGAGGTACACCCGTTTTAATGACTCCACAACCTGAATATTGGTTACCTTGCTTCACAATTTGATGCCTGTCTGCTAAGTATGTTGAAAACCAATTCTGAGTAAAACCTCTAATTCCATAACAATGAAGCTTTCTCAACAAGATGTCATGAATCACGCAATCGAAAGCCTTGGAGAAGTAGCAAAATACAGCTCCTGCCATGTCTCCTTCATTTAAGCTTTGGTATCATTTATATTTATATTGCAATGAGGAGCAACTTTTTAATAGTTTTCGAGTGAAGATAGGATGTCTACAGAAAATCTGTATTGTCAGGCGACAATAGCTATTCATGTACCAAGTGCGTTATATAGATCCTAACGCCCGGAAAGTAACATTCACCCGAGAGCCTTTGGCCTTTGGGGTTTTTTCCGTTCTTTTTTTTCCGGGGGTGTATTTTCCGTTTTTTTTTTTTTCGTTTTGTTCCGGGGGGTATTTTTTCCGGGTTTTGAGGTAAAAATATTAATTTATCAGCATTAAGTCAATTGATGGCCTTTCAGAAAGTTAATTCAAAAGGACACATTCCTAAAAAATCAAAGGTGTTGGAAGGTGGACCAGTATTACTTTTCATATGAAATGCTCCAGATGATACTTTTCTGCTACAAGTGGTTCTGGTAATGGTCGTATTTGGAGGCTTAAGACGTGATGAAGTGGCCAAGATAACAATTGAAGACATTGAAGACAGAGGAGCCGTTTTACTGACAAGGTACCAGAAACCAAGACCTGCACCTCAAAAAGTATCACCATTGTTGAAGAAAGCGAAATAAGAGCCTTGACTTAGTTAATCAGTACATTGCACTATGACCAAAAGTACGTAAACAACGTAGGTTTTTTAAACTACAGAAATACCTTATTTTGGAAAACCCGAAAGGTTATAGTCTACGCCGAATGTCGTCAACGCTTCTTGTTCAAGGTGGTGCTTCCTTTGAAACACTAAAATTATATGGAAAATGGTACGGTAGAGGAGAGCGTTATTGAAGAAAGTATCTCCTCCAAGAAAAAAATTGCTACAGTGATAGCCCATTCCGTTTCCGAAAAAGAAAATGTTCCTGTTGGAAATCATCATTGAAATCATTTAATTAATCCATATTTTCATATTTGTACATCTCGAGGCAAAATTCAGAAATCAACAAATCTGTAAAATCAGTTGAGGGAGAAATGTCAAATATTTGAATGAAGTCGTCAAAAAATAAATAAATTTGAAATTGATATTGAAGAAGGAATCTGATATTTGGTAAGAGATTATAACTTGAATATTAGGGGCAATCGTAAGTTACCCTCGTTCTTATATTGATTTGTATCTTTAACGTTATAATTTACAGGAATTTGAGTGTTACTAATCAGTGGAAGTCTTGGTTAATCCAAAACAATAAAGTTCTCACTGACTGAAACTGCAAATTGGCCTCTTATTAACCAGTGTTCAAGTAAATCTATCTCCTACAGTTCCGAACGAAACCGAGTGCACATTGAGGAGTTCATCATCGGTCAACTAACAGAACTTCAAACTTGGTACTAATTTTTCAGGAACATTTGAAAATTGTAATTTCTATTTGAGAGAAAATAATTAGTCCTTTTTTTATGTACAGTTATAAATAAAAAAATTCTGAGTAATTCATTTATTGAAATACAGAAAAAAATATTCAGCAGGCGTTATGAATCATAATGCCCTCCATAACGCCCTGGGCGTTATGGGTCTGTTAATAGCAACCGTTGCCAAGGTATTATAAAGTAGTAATAGACAAGTGAAAAATAAAATAATTGGTGATTATCGAAATTATTCACAGTTTGAGTAAGTCCACGTTATAATTCACATTCATTCCACTTCAGTTGTGATGAATCGAATCAATTTCCTTGGTGAATTTGTCTATACCTTCTGGATGATTCCATTCTATACACCAAAAATGCTATTGAACGCCAATTTTGTTCGGTTGTACAGAGCTCAAAGCGATTACGGAAATGAGAGAAGATAATTTTCCACGGAAAATCCGTAACAGCTTTGTTCTAATAGATCTGAGCGATTTTCCGAAGTGAACAAAATTAAAAACATCGTTTTAGAGATAATATGGACCGAATCCCAGCTTCCCACTCAGAGAATTCCTTTTTGATTCACCAGGGCAATGATCTATGTTGTAATTTGATTGTGGATAAAAGGATGAGCGTTTCGTATACGGTTCGTTATGGATTTTGTCGGAGGAAATTCATGTACGTGGCAGTATTTATGAGTACGGTCATCAATTTTGGAGGAAAGTTTTTTCCAGTTACTTGCTATGAATAAAGTGAAAAAAAGTTCTTAGAATAACCCCTTCTTCATTCGCCACGAATGATGAAAAGATTTTGTTAAATTTTCGTCAAAATCAAATTGCTGTGATGGGAAACAAAGGACATGTTTTTGACAATACGTATACAACAGGACCATCAGGACTCGCAACGTTTTCTGTGGAGGAGAAGAGATAAAGAAGGTCCCATTCTTATTTATCAAATGCCAGGCATGAGATTCGGTGCAATTTGTTCTTCAAGCTCCGGAACTTTCGTTATTCGTCATGATACCAAAAAATATACCCAGGAATGCCTGGAAGCCATCGAAAAATACCAGTATTTGGACGATTACCTAGACAGTTTCGAAACCGAAGAAACAGCCATCAAAGTTGTGAAATAAGTCATAAATATTCAACTCAAATCCAGTTATGGAAAATATACCAGATGGATTAAGATTCAAAAACAACATAGATTTTCAAAAGAGGGCCTCATCTGAACGAACACTGGGTTCGTTATGGAGCTTTTGAGTTTTTCTGATAAATTTTTGTGGAAACACGAAAATATACTGAAGGCAGTCAAGATTCCTACGACTTGGTCTCCTAGCAGCGTTCACAATTCAAGCAAGAATAATGATGTAAGGAGTTTGGTCACAAAAAATTGATTGGGATGATAAACTCAGTCCTGATCTTTTGGACAAATGTAAATCTTGGGTGACTGCACTTTATAATATCAAAAATTCCTCGTTGGTATGGTCTCAGTAGTTACATTGTTCAACTGCATACTTTCTTCTGTGTCATACTTTCGAATGAAAGTTTTCAACCAGCACATTACATGTGATGGCTAAATCAAGAGTGACTTCATTAAAACCCATGACAGTACTAAGAATTGAACTTCAAGCAGCTTCGCCAATCGAAAATGGCAACAACTTCAGAATTAATAAGAAATGTCATTGGATTGACTTAAGACTGAGTTGGATCAAGTCACATCCAATAAACTATAAGACTTTTGTTGCCAATATGATAGGAGAAATATTGTACAATACAAACTCTGAAGATTGGCATTGGTTACCAACGAAGATGAATGTAGCTGACGATGCAACTAGAGGACTCTGGAACATTGATAACTTCGTTTAATTGTTTGTAGGACATCCGTAATCAAGGCCCTTATAATTGCCTTGATACATAAATACCTATTTTATCATACTATTTTCAAGTAGACGTTTTCACGATGAAAATGAGAACCGAAAAAGTTAGGAAATCGTATATATGTTAAACAACTCCTTCAATTGAACATTGGGCTTTTATTATTTAAATTCGTTTACATTCTTAGAAATAAATATTTAATTTCGAAAAAATCACAGCCCATTTAAAACAAAAAAAAAAGAAAGTTTTCGACAAGTTTCATGAAAAAATTAAAAAAATTGCGAGAGATTAAGATGTTAAACAAAAAAAAAAACGTTTTTTTTGTCCTGTTTAATTTAGAGGTATTCTAAAAAAATAATCGATACAGAAGTTTTAGATAATTTGAATACTTACAACTTTTGTATTACATTTTTTTTCGGTAGTATGCATATTCCAGCTACAAATCGTAAAAATCCACAATCCAACCCTCAAAATCTATATTTAACTGCCCCCGTACCTTTCCGTAACTTTTGCTGAATCATCTTAGTTTTTCTCAAGTCACTTATAATTGAAGGGGTAAGTGAAAGAAGGAGTTACGTTACAAATATGTGCTTGTGAGAAAAATAGGTTTCAGTAAAGTTAGCGTCCTTGATGTTTAATGTTACATAGCCCCTTCTACCACTGTGTATTCTGACGGGACAAGTTACATTTATGCACATAACACCTTTTCCATGACAACCGAATATTTTCAGAAAATGTTACTTGTCCCTTCAATTTTTCCTAAATTTTCTGCTCATCCACATACTGCTCAGAATTTTGTGTGCTTCAAAAATTATTGACCCTGGCCTAAATAGTAAACTGCCAAATTTTCAAATTCAATTTCCCCAGTTTTCCAGATATTCATCCAGGCAGTTCCTGGAAGAAGCCCCTGTATACCACATTAATTATTCTTGATGGGTATAATAAAATACTTTGCGAGCTCCTGGAACATCAGGTGGTTCGTCTTGGAAAGATTCCAATTCGTGTCATATGGATTAATTGCTAAGCTAATTAGATTTTTTATCAGCACGAAAAACAACGAAGAATGGAACGAAGATATACGGAGGAAGAGAATGCAATTATGAAACAACTTTCGGTTGGATATCATTCAATTTTAATTTTCCGGTGGACTTTATGCTATCAAGGAGTTGAATAACACCAGCGCGGAGATATTATACATCCGCAGGGTATTGAAACAGATTTCAGCCCCAAAACAAATAATTCGGCTTTTATCTTCATGTTGACTCTGAAAGGAAAAGCTTGTAATCTTCAGAGATTATTGTTGAGAGCAGGGGAAAAAATGGATGTAGATATTTTTTCAGTTGCGAGCTTTCTGGGCATAACTTTGACACTGATATTGAATTTGATAGGTAACAGGTTTTTATAATCGATGCAATACGGTATCATATGTGAATTCTGGGATATCGAGGAATACACGAATACAGTTTATTCAAAAGTATCGGAACGGTCTCATATTTCAGAAACGGACTGAAGAAAATTTATAAAAATTTCGAAAGGGTTGTCTTTGATGATGCCCGATGGTGATATTTTTTATTGACGGCAGCTTGAATGATACAAAATATTTACATCTCCTGCAACATCATATTCTAGCTAGATTGCGAGAATTAAATATGGTTTCAACAAGATAACAAGATGGGGCATTATCAAAGAATGGACCATTCTTTTTTGAACCATACATTTCCAAAAAGATCGATTGGACGAAGCGGAAGCATAGAAGGGCCAGCCCGCTCTACCGATTTGACACCATTAAACTTTTTTTTGGGGGACATTTGAAAAATTGGATTTTTGTGGAGCAACCAGCAAATTTGGAAATCTTTAGATATAAAATATATCAGGCAGCTCTTTCAATCACGCCTCAAATGCTAACTCATACCTTGAGGAAAAAAAAATCCTCAAAGTATGAGTTCCTTGAGGAAATGAATGGCAAACATTTTGAGCACTTTGTCAGATAGTTTTCAGTTTCTGTTATTTGATTTAATACTCTATTGGAAAGGAATTCGATTATTAAAAAGTTGTTTTATCAAAAACCATTTTGAATGAAATTTCATGATGTTCTCGAGGCCTTCTGAAAATATTGGACCGTTCGCAGACATTTCAACGAACCATGTTCTCATATTTGAAGAACCGCACTTAATAAAAATTTATATTTGGAGACATAAGTAATGAGAGGGCGTTAAATTGATGGCAATGAATATAAATAGGGTGTTCCATGGAAAAAAAAGATACTCCCAATATCTGGAAAAATTGTCGATTTGGCAACATTGCCATAGGCCGAGGAGTGTAAACTCAAGTAGACTAAAAGTCTAGATGTCACAAATCTGGACCAACGGGTTCGGAAGACTACATGCTAAATGAGTTAACATTCAAAAAGGGGCATTTTCTAGGTATAATGTTTCCGAATAATTCTACGAACCTGGCTCAATTTGATGTCGAAGGAGACATTCGTTCAGTTGGTTTTCGGTGGGAAAAACGGAAAAGAGCATTTTCAATCTACATCGAAGCTGCTGACATTGTTAACCCCTCGAAAAAAGGGGAAATCTCCTACATCAAGGTGGACCAGGATTACAAAAGATATGCAGAGAGACAATAAAATTTCCCCCAATTATATGGCGGCTCCCCACACTATCATTAATAAAAAAGGGGGAGATATCCAAGTCAGAAATGATGAAACTGGACAAAATGTAAGAAGAAATGTGGTTCACTTAAAAATAAATCGATGGGGAATGGACAGTACTACGAGATGAAAAAGATAAAGATGGCGAAAGGAATAACTAACTCTTGACTTTTTGTGATCAGACCTTAGGGAAAAGTTTAATTGCTTGGTAGTAAAACTCTACTACGGATACCTCGTTATTACATACCTACTAATTATTTTAATCGTTACTGTTAATATGATTATTATCAAATATTATTGCTGATATCATTATCATCGTTATTGTTGCGTTGTTATTTTATTTCTGTTATTATTATATATTATTATATTGTTACTATAATTATTACATATCTTTATTATTATTATCATCATTGTTGTGCTGTTGTTGATGTTTTATTACTGTCATTATAATTGTTAGTATCACTAAGAAAGTTGCTTAAATAAATAAAAACAAGGGAGAGATGTAGTATACTGATATCGTGAATAAACGGATGATACACCACGGGTGAATCATGGTGCGACTCTCGGTGCCCAGCACGGAGTTATCGAGATTCATCAGTGACAGCAGTGTGTGTATGATCGGGGAGTAGAGAGCAGTGTTTCATTTAGTACCTTACAAGTCCTAGTATATTACAGCCAGTATCACCAATGAATCGGGCATCATCAAAAACCATTTAGTATGAAATTTCACGAATTTTTCTTGAACCGTAATGAAAATATTGGAACGTTTTGAGACTCTTGAACGAAAAAGCCATGTTGTCATATTTCGAAAACTACATTAATTTAAAATCTGATATTTGGAGACATAAGTTATAAGGCGTCAATGAAACTGATTTACCCTCAATATCTGGAAAACTGTTGATTTGGCAACATTGCCGATATCACCGTTGAATCGAGCATCATCAAAAACCACTCTGTCGAAATTTTTGGATATTTTCTCATGGCCGTTTCTGAAATAAGAGACCGTTCCGATACTTTTCAAAGAAACTGTATAATGGCTTTGACAGATGAGGAAAACTGCAACGAAACGCGATTAAACCGGCCCAATCTGAATCAGTATCATAATAGTTTGGGGGACTTGGGGAAATTGGAACTCAAAAGATTATATTTTTTCGAAACCAAACTAATCGTTAAAGTCTGTCATCGCGCGCACATATCGTGTCGTCAGGAAATTCCATTGTACCTAGACAGTGTAAAAATAAAAATTTTCAGTTGAATTTTATATCAAAATGTTCAACTGATCGTGACTTACAAAACAAGTGAAAAATCCACAGTGAAACCCTTTGTGAGAAGTGTATAATGTGCTAAATATTGAAATCCAAAGCCTATTCCTGAAAAAGGTAACCATAGGAGCAAACTGCAAATAATAAAACCAATTAGTGGTGAATAATTTCACAAGAACTGGGAAATGGATTGAAGAATTCTCTTTAGTCCCGAAAGTGCAAAAAATATATTATTGCTCTAAAATCCACAGCAGTTCAATTTACTTAACAATGTCACTGTGTGCTATGGAAATTATATGTTTCAATATAAACAAAATATTTTGACAGTTCTTGACAAAATGCAAAATGTCTACTACTGATAGCGATATTTCAGTTTCAAGCAGTTTTCAAAATTAGTAGGTACCATTTCTGTAAAGAAAAGCAGTTGGTTATCGAACAAAAAAGTCTAAAGTATTTACGCGTGATCAAATTGATACATTCCTGAAAGAAGCTAATGATGAAATAGTATATTAAAGTATAAGTGGATAAATAGGTCTTTCAAACACGCGTGATTTATCGAACACGACGGCTCTGCCGGAGTGTTCGAAATAGAGCAAGTGTTTGAAAAACCAGTTATCCACGCATACTTTACGCAATTTTTTTTTATTGGTACAATTTGAAATCATAAATACTGGTATTATCACTACAAAACATGGAAATAAGAACTAATAATGTAAAATGGTTGGATTCGTGATGTGAAATCAGTATACCTTTCTTTGCCATGAAAATGAGCAAAGCAAAAATAAATATGCAACTTGTCATCAAAGATTGATAGTTGTCACCACGGTCCTTCAAAATGAATTCTTATATTGATTCTTTGAATAATAAAGCAGAATCGCAACTAATACCGCAAAAATCTAGAGAAGTCTAAAACAAAGAATATGACAAGTTCGTACACTGGATGGAAGTGCAAAAGTTGATTGAAATAGATGAACGAGTTGTGCTTGCTACCTTCAGAAAATGTCGGAGCAGTACAAGGCGTCGACTATGTGGGCTATCCATTCAAAATTACAATGTATGTTGAGGATAAACAAAGGAGTCGATATAAAATCATTTGTAAAAGTGCATGCATTCATGAAGGCAATAAGTAGGAATAACGTAGCCAAGAAGGCATATATATTCAATGAAGATGATTTGCGGAAGTTTTTCATAGATGCACCAGACATTACCTATCTATTTTTGAAAGTGGTTGCCATTTTCGGTATTTTTGGATCTTATAGAAGATGTGAGTTATGCGATTTGCGCTTACATGATATCAAAGAAGAAGGAAGTGTTTTGGTTATTACTATCCGAACGTCTAAGACAGTGAAGGCTCGACATTTTACTGTAACCGACAATGAAGCAATTAGATATGTGCGTTTAGTAAAGCAGTATTTATCATTGCGTCCACAAAATGTGAGTACAGACCAAGTTTTCCTACGATATGATAAGGGGAACTGTACCAATCAAGTGGTTGGTATTAATACATTTGGATCATGTCCCTTGCAAATTGCCCGTTATCTTAAATTGGATGATCCTGAGAAATACACGGGACATGCTTCTCGACGCACGTCCGCTACCATTATGGCAAATAGTGGCATGACGATAGGTCAAATCCAACAAGTAGGATGGAAATCGGCAGCTGTGGCGAGTGGTTACGTTGAAGAGAGCATTAGCAATAAGAAGAATGTTTCACACGTTATAGGGAGTGCCATTAATGGAAGTTCAACCTCATTGAGTTCTCAGAATGTTAACAGTATCAATTTAAATGCCATTTCCTCCGATTTGAGGAAATCGCATTATTAATATATCAAATAATACTAACTGTACTTTCCATTTTCATTTATAAAAGTAAAATTGTTGTATAATGTTTGAATAAAGGTTGTTTTAGTTAGTAATATTTCACAAGACGTTATAATGTACTGCTGTCAGATCATTCATCAAAAGTTGTCATTTAGACTTCTTGTTTCTCGAGTTGTTGAAAATTCGATTTAAACACGCATAGGCGTGCTTGAAATGGCTAAAATGGGGCACCAATAAAAAAAAAATACTTATTGTTGAAGGTAAGAGTTGAGAAAAGTCATTTACAATTGTTTTATTTATTGTACTGATTTTTGTAGGTAGTTTTGATAATGGGAATATATGGTGCCTTGCGACAAGATGCGTTAGTGAAAATGGCCATTGAAGATATTCAGGAAGAGAATGCTGTATTAATAGTAACCGTTCCTGGTACCAAGACGGATGAGAAGCGTGTTTTCACTGTTACTAATATTGATTTATGAAAAATGTATCGTAAATATGCAGCTCTTCGACCAAAACATATTGTTAATAATCGTCGTACATTCTTGAGATACGTTAACGGAAAGTGTACCGCACCAAGTTGTTGGAGTGCATACCATTTGGAAAATGCCTAGTATGATTGCTTAGTATCTCAGATTACCAAATCCAGAAACATACACGGGTCACAAGTTCTGCCACGCTACTTGCCAATACTGGGGCTAATATGTCAATTCTTAAATGTCACGGTGGATGGAAGTCCACGAGGGTAGCGGAAGGATATGTAGAAGACTCGAAAATAAGAAGCAAATTTCCAACTCAATTTCTGGAAATATAGTATCTAGTTTGAATCTAAGCAATAAATATATTCAGAAACACTAGATGTAGTTGCTTCAACTTCCGGAGTAAATATAAGTAATAATACAAACTGTACAATTAATGTTAATATTCATCCTAAATAATATAAGTACCTACTTATGTATTTGTTGGCATTCAATAAAAAATAATTCTTGTCCTCGTAGTATTTGAGAAATGTCAAATTTGGAAGTGATATTCAAATTTGGAAGTGACGTTTGATTTCGCGGCCGTTGCTGTGGGTAACAGCCGCGAAATTAAATTTCGCGGACTGTGCTGGGAACGCGAAATACTGATTTCGCATGCGACTGCACGAAAACAAATATTTTGAAAAAAAAAGATCGTTCTAAATGTATAAAAGACCATAAAGTGAATTGTTGTGGGAAAACAAAAAAAATTGAGAAGGAAATCAGTATATTTGAACAAACCATAGGAGAGCATAGTGCTTGCTATCTTTCATTAGGCTGGGGATGACCATCTGCAGATATGTGTGTTTCGAGGATTTTTCTTTCATCAGTGCTAGTGTAGGTCAGACAACATTGAAGTCCTGTACCTAACTAGTATTTCCCCACCAATGAAGCTGCGACCTACACTAAGTCAGTCGCAGCCCCATCCTTAAGGAAAATCAAGAAAAACATTCCTCAAGAAGCACAGACACCAGGAAGAAGCACAGACACCAGGAAGAATCACAAACTCCAGGTAGAGTTGATGCAATGAATTCGAAAAAAGTTCGAAAATTTGTACCAAAGAGTATCAACAAAAGGAAACGAATAAAATCGGCAATGTCGAAGTACCCTTCTCTACACATCTTACACATCTTCGTTGTCAAGAATATAATTTCCGTTGAAATCAGTAGCTTATTTTTTAGAAATCTGGCTATTTTTTGGTGTATTCTGTGTCGAATCAAATCTGAAATTTATAATAAATTACTCAATACTAATTTCGTCGCACCCCAAAATTTTTACCCTATTAAAATCTGAATAACTTTTTTCTGCATTGGACAATTTGAATTCTGTTCACACTGTTCACTAGCCCACTCTTTCAGCTATAATCTCGTCATTCTTCAAAACATAAGGTTCTTCGCATAAAGTCGCTACAGGGTATTATCTGAAACTGTGCAAAATTTCTGAATTTTCAAATTTTCAATCTTTATCTTGAGTCAATTCTAATCTTCATTTCTTCTCATCCAAAGTTTCAGCTTCAAAATGAGCCTGAGATTTTGAAAATCGGTTGACAACGAAAAAAGTTATGACTGCAAAACCAAAAAGTAAATTTTTTGAGATCACCCTGTAAACAAAAGAGATAATAAGACAATTCGGAAAATCTCTTGAGGTGATCAGTTCATCTTCATGTCACTGTTGTCAAATTTAAAAAAAAAATTGTTCTTAATTTGGAATTCTTTTGAAGATTCAGAAATTTTGCACAGTTTCAGATAATACCCTGTAGCGATTTTATGCGAAGAACCTTATGTTTTGAAGGAGTACAAGATTATAGCTGAAGGACTGGGCTACCGAACAGAATTAAAATTGTCCAATGCAGAAAAAAGTTATTCAGATTTAAATAGAGCCAAAATTTTGGGGTGCGACGAAATTAGTGTTGAGTAGTTTAGTTCCTCCTCTATTTCTTGTTTTAATCACCGACTAATATTCCGAAAGCGAAACACTATTCAAACGTCAGTTATGCGTCAGAATTTCAGTTACCCTGATATTGAGCTCGTAGTATGATTATATATTAATTCGATGCTGTAGAGAATAATTAACAAAGCTTCAATTTCATAGGATATATTTTATTAGATGGAGCAATTCCATCATAACAATTTTCGAAAGAAAATT
Organism: Chrysolina americana; assembly: GCA_958502065.1. Lineage (NCBI taxonomy): Eukaryota > Metazoa > Arthropoda > Insecta > Coleoptera > Chrysomelidae > Chrysolina > Chrysolina americana. The sequence continues at coordinate 72,302,158 of OY293415.1, read as the reverse complement.
TTGCTGGATTTGATAGGAAGCTTAGATTTTGGATGGAGCTGAAGAATTATGATCTTGACGACTTCTTGTTTGTTCTATTCTGATATCAGTTTCATTCTTATCAACTCAAACAAAAATTCTTTAATAGTAGAAAAGATCACTGAGCTGGAATTTTTTGGAGAATCATCTGCTATCACTTGAGTTGTAATAGTTTTATACTTGCAAACTTGTCATCAACCTGTTCTTAGCAATAAAATAAAAAAATCGAAACATTTTGACGATATGGCGGAAAGTTTTCTCTGAGACCACATTATATTGAAACCTTGGAAATTCACCAATTCTATAATATGATAATATTAACGTCAATTTGAATAAAATGGGTATAAGTACATTCAAAATAATATATACGAATAGTAGCGGCAACTATCACTCTCTGATTTTCTCATCTTTTTGAGGTGATACCTCAGAGGGCAGTATCCAGTTATTAGATTCTACAAGTAAGTTATTACATTTCAGGAGAATCAGGGTGGATTCTAGAAGATTTGAGATTCTGAACAGGAGATATTTTGATTAGTTTTGTTATTGAGTTTTAATGATAGTAGAAGTTTGATAAATATTTAGCCTAATATGTTAAACACATAAAGTGTGTTTTGTTGTAGTTACGTAATTTACTATTGAACCATTCAAAAATGGAAAGCAATCGGCAGTTTATTTAAACATCAACCAGCTTGAGACGACATGAAAGATGGAAGCGTCGTCAGCAAAGCTAACAATGTCGCACTTCACCTTCATTAAGAACAATTTCACTCAAATATGTATTGTATAATAGTGGTCCAAGGAATGTTCTTTGTGGGACTCCATACGATACTAATCTTTTCTCACTGAGTTTTTTACCAATATTGATGGACTGTTCTCTCTCACTGAATTAGCTGGCCATCAGTTTCAAAGGGATCCTCCGAATCCCATTTTTTCAAGTGTGTTAAGTAACTGGTTCTGGCTAACGGTTTCGAATGTTTTCCGTAGATCTACTAACACACAAATAGCAGGGGACTTTCGATCGCCATCGTTAAATTTTGAAATGATTTTTGAGAGAGCATCTTGCGTAGGCTTTTTTTTTCTGAAACCGAATTGGTTTTCTTATAATCTATTGAATTTAGTTAAGAAACTCTTGTTTCCTATTTTGATAACTTCCTTAAGGGTCTTTCCTAAGATTGAGATAAGAGAAATTGATCGATGATTTGGCTTGTTTCCATTTTTAGAAACCGATATTATATTTGGCATTTTCAGAGCCTTTGGGTATATTTCTGTTGTTAACGTTAGGTTTGGTTAGGTTTGGTTAGGTTTGGTTAGGTTTGGTTAGGTTTGGTTAGGTTTGGTTAGGTTTGGTTAGGTTTGGTTAGGTTTGGTTAGGTTTGGTTAGGTTTGGTTAGGTTTGGTTAGGTTTGGTTAGGTTTGGTTAGGTTTGGTTAGGTTTGGTTAGGTTTGGTTAGGTTTGGTTAGGTTTGGTTAGGTTTGGTTAGGTTTGGTTAGGTTTGGTTAGGTTTGGTTAGGTTTGGTTAGGTTTGGTTAGGTTTGGTTAGGTTTGGTTAGGTTTGGTTAGGTTTGGTTAGGTTTGGTTAGGTTTGGTTAGGTTTGGTTAGGTTTGGTTAGGTTTGGTTAGGTTTGGTTAGGTTTGGTTAGGTTTGGTTAGGTTTGGTTAGGTTTGGTTAGGTTTGGTTAGGTTTGGTTAGGTTTGGTTAGGTTTGGTTAGGTTTGGTTAGGTTTGGTTAGGTTTGGTTAGGTTTGGTTAGGTTTGGTTAGGTTTGGTTAGGTTTGGTTAGGTTTGGTTAGGTTTGGTTAGGTTTGGTTAGGTTTGGTTAGGTTTGGTTAGGTTTGGTTAGGTTTGGTTAGGTTTGGTTAGGTTTGGTTAGGTTTGGTTAGGTTTGGTTAGGTTTGGTTAGGTTTGGTTAGGTTTGGTTAGGTTTGGTTAGGTTTGGTTAGGTTTGGTTAGGTTTGGTTAGGTTTGGTTAGGTTTGGTTAGGTTTGGTTAGGTTTGGTTAGGTTTGGTTAGGTTTGGTTAGGTTTGGTTAGGTTTGGTTAGGTTTGGTTAGGTTTGGTTAGGTTTGGTTAGGTTTGGTTAGGTTTGGTTAGGTTTGGTTAGGTTTGGTTAGGTTTGGTTAGGTTTGGTTAGGTTTGGTTAGGTTTGGTTAGGTTTGGTTAGGTTTGGTTAGGTTTGGTTAGGTTTGGTTAGGTTTGGTTAGGTTTGGTTAGGTTTGGTTAGGTTTGGTTAGGTTTGGTTAGGTTTGGTTAGGTTTGGTTAGGTTTGGTTAGGTTTGGTTAGGTTTGGTTAGGTTTGGTTAGGTTTGGTTAGGTTTGGTTAGGTTTGGTTAGGTTTGGTTAGGTTTGGTTAGGTTTGGTTAGGTTTGGTTAGGTTTGGTTAGGTTTGGTTAGGTTTGGTTAGGTTTGGTTATGAATATAGACTTTCCATAAACATATTATGTGAATAGAATAGTCAAATTGATTACGTGCTAGTTAGTCTAACCATTGTGTACCTTCTGCTTCCAAAACATTCCTTAAATTTACACTAATTTTGAAATCACCCAAAGTGCATTGTTTCTCGTTATTTGGGATTTTTATCAAACCAATAACAAATTTTCAGTTTTCATTGACAATCATGATTTTTCCTCGACACCTGCCCACATTCAATTGCTAACCATATCCTGTAGATATCCTGCAAATCCAAGCCCAATCCATCTGTTCAATTTCTTCTTGAAACGAATATTTGAACCTATTCATGTGCAAAGAATTCAATTTGAGATCCACTTCCACCCTTGCAAGCGTACTATGATTTCATCAAAGCCTATCCAATTTTGACACGATATATGAAGTAAGTTTTTTATTCAATAAGGAAATTCTTCTTCGGTACGGAATGGAGAGAGTGTGTAGAACGAACGGATGTCAAAGTCTGGTTTCTTTTTTCACTGTTCCCTAACAATCAGCGCGGTGCAGGGATGGTGTGAAAGCTTTGGTTTTCACGAATTAAGCCAACTGTTGGATCAAGGATTTAAGGCACTTTCGCCACGATTCACGATCTAATCCCAGCAGGCAGATACCATTCAGTGCCAGTGGCGTTTCATTATTGATATAACACGCTATGAAAACATGAATAATTGAAATACCTTGAAGGACTGAAAGCATATATTAACAGGAATTACTGCCACTTCTAGGCATTTACTTTGTGAGGTCAAATTATTAAATTGAAAATCATCTTTATAGTTCTTTCACGTTAATAGTGACACAACTGAAAACTTTCTAAAGTTTCACCCTCAGTTCTTCCATTGAACTCGTTGCTGTGTCATAATTAATATCTTTGACATATCCCTTTAAGAACTGCTCGAATGCTGCAGTGCTGCCTACATCACTTATACTTTCAGGGAAAATTCCGTTTCTTTTTACAAGTCGACGTACTAACGATGGGATCTTTCCTTTCCCCAGTAATCGCCAATATATACATGGACTGTTTCGAGGAATTGGCTATTAGAGAGGCAGAACACAAACCAAAATTATGGCTGAGATAAGTGGATGATATCTTTATCATATGGAATGAAGGAGACAAACATCTTGAGAACTTCCTCTCAAGAATAAACAACATAAGAAACTCATTGAAGTACACGATGGACACAATAGTACTGTGCCGTTTCTCGATGTAAACGTCGAAAGAACATACACTGGCATCCGCACCTCTGTTTACAGAATGAAAACCCGCACACAAGAAAATATCTCAGCTTTCACCAAAAGAGGGATTGTATGAAAATTGGTGGAAAGAACGATGCAAGTTTGCAATAACCATGAGTCACTGGATGCGGAGAAAACCCTAGGGAGTATACAGAAACATCTAGAAAAGGCTGAGACAATAAAGTATAACATTAGGAGCTGCTTTTAGTCCTGCAGTACCTTACGGAGCTTCCTCGCCAAGATGAAACCTGAAAATACAGCAGAATCTGCAAAACTGCATTTACGAGGTCCCATGTGTATGTGGAAATTCTTACATCGGAGCGAACAATAATCCAATATTCGTAAGAATAATCAAAAACGAAAAGTGGACTGAATGGGGGGAGGGATATCGAGATCGGAAATTCCTACCTATTCAGAAAAGAGAAAAGTGGTCAGCAATATAAAAATATTCAGTACTGTATTCAACATAGTATCGAACGAAATATTTCCATCTAGTTATCTTAAATTTTCAAAAATATGGTCTCTGGACCAAAAAAACACTTCTTTGGTAATTTCTAGATATTTCGGGAACCTAAAGACATATTTCACATTTCTTCATACTGTTCAATTGTTCGAAATACTCAACTTTTTCCCTATTCAACCGAGTCTCTAACTCTCACAATTTAAGATATACCAATAGTTAATAAATTCAATTTTCAGTTAATGTGTTTTTCGAAATTTTAATAGTGTATATAATAGTTATTCATCCCACGCGGATGCAGAAAGAAATAATCAGACTTCAGTCTGAAAAAGACATATCTAATTACCATCACAAGTATTGTGGGACTGGAGTAGAGTAACAGCCAGTATAAAAGCATCAGGTCAGTTGGATGACCTAATCCAATATTTTCGTTATCTGGTAAAATGAACGAATTCCATCGAAGCGTATTTGTCGGAAATCAGTAAAAACAAATCTCACATAAACGAATTACTCTGCTTCGAACTGATGGAAAAGAGGGTGTGGACATTTTGAAACAAAAATGGATGAGTATTCACTTTCATTTCTTGTACAGCGACTTTGATGTTCCTTTGATATCAATGATGATTATTATGACGGTAAACGTCTCGTAGTGGCATACGGATTTAGCATAATTATACGACTTTGTTCGTGGGTAATATTTTTATTGTTCTTTTTGTCGTTTTTTCTTGCAGTTTCAACAAGTGAAATTGTTTCAAATGGTTTTCTGAGTAGACAGAATTAGCAATAAATTTGAATTTAGAGATGAGGAACCCAGTTTGGTACGGATTTGGGTTATTTGGGTTCACCCATTACGTAATATCTGTTTGATCTACCAGACTGCCACCATCGATATACCAACTGACCTTGTACTCTTAACTGCCAAAGGATAAATACCACAAATAATTTTGAATACACAGCAACAATCGTCATTCTTCCAAGTATTTTGCTCAAGCCCCTAATAATTCAATTAATAGTCGTAGCTTCCTAGATAAAATGGTTTCTGTATCAACTTCATTTCAATTCAAAATAAACTTTCATTCTTGAAGATTGCTCTAGAGAATATTTTTTATTGCTATCTTTAAGGGCTTTCGAAGACCCGGATATGTAGAGTTTTGTCTCTGCCAGGCGCGTCATGCAAAGATTTTATAAACTGTTTTTGTTACAATTTTTCCATTGCAGCAACAGCTAGGCTGCCAGCCCTACAACAAGTCGAAGCACTTGCTTCTTCTTATTTCTCTTCCAGATTTTCCAGGGGGAGAGAAAGATCCAGATTCTTCTTCTCTAGTCTCGTGAGAAAGTCCTGGGTTGGCAGATGCCTTTTACCAGGGATCCACCCACACAAAGCTCTGCTAAGCCTGAGCCTTGAGGGATCCCTATCATCCAGGGTTTGATGTTTTCTGTCTGCCTGGTGAGCCATTCTTTTGAGTATTCGTTGGTAGCCATAACTGACAGCTGCATACGCCAGAGTCTGGTTGGCTTGAACTGTAGGGGTGCAGAACCCGTTTGGATTTCTGCAACGGAGCGACGTCTCCCACAGCATCCAAATATTCCAGCAGCTGGTCTTCACTGAAACCAACTTCAGTTTGACCTTCTTTGCCGATCATTAGCTGCATGGCATTATCCTCCGTGGCTACCTAGGAGTAGTCAACCCTTCACTAATCTGGGTTGCCGGTCCTTAAGCTCTTGACTTCTCTCCCAACTTCCTTGATGGATCCATGAGTCCTTTCTCTCTTGGAGCAAGGGTCCTTTATACTTCACAGAGATTCTTTTTGGGAAGCCTTTATTGGTGGTAGAGGTTTCAGGTGCTTCCTTCGGAGGTTTGGAGGCATCTCTGGTGGATACCGCCGACCTCTTCTGGAGTTCCATTCTTCTTCGCCTCCTTCCGGCCCCACTTACGTTGGGCTTCTTCACTTTGATCCAACCTATCGGCTGGACTACAAGCATTTCTCGGCTTCGGTAGGTGCATATGGATCTGGGAAAAAGAGAAATTGGATAGGAAGAGAGAGGGACTTATTAAAGTCCCTCGTTTCTTGGTCATGTCCTGACGTCATAGGTGTGACCTCTGGGGAAGCCCTGGAAGGAAAGGTGTTTGAGAGCTTCAAAGAGCGTCTCTGTGTTACCTGTTCGGTTCCAGTGGTGGTTTTGGATGGGTTAGGGGTCCTTTGGAAGTTCTCCCTGGTTACGATGAGGTGTCCTCACTTTGATGATGTGGGATGACCACAGCTAGCCTTTCTATGTTGAATTTTTTTTCACTATGTGTTTTCATTTTGGTCCCAAGAGTACTGGGGAAATAAAAATAATCTCCTGCAGAACCTCTTGCAGGAGGTAAGCCTGGATAATCTGAAATTTGGCCTGGTGTCCCAGATAGACCACTAAAGGCAATTACTACCCCAAGTAGTATGCAGCTCTCAGCGTGGTTAGACCTTGGCTATGGGGGATTAATTTATCGACTTCTCATTCTTGATTCGCCGTATTCGGGTCACCTCGCATAGGATGCGATTCTCCATCGCGCACGGAAATGGCATCCTTGGAAAGTTTGCCTGGCCTCCTCTGCTATTTTTCGGGGTCGGTGGCCATGGGGCCAACTCCTCAACCCCTAGCTTCCATCCATAGCTACAACCATAGTTGCAACACATGCGATATAAGTGACATACAGTTGATCCATTAGTGGGTGTACTGAGCAGGACTCAAGACTCAGTTGTATCTAACTGACTAGGTCTCCTAAGTGATAGTGCTTATAGCTTTTCAACAACTTCTAGTAGCAACAGTATAGCTATGGAAAAATATAGCGTCCCCAATACGATTGGTTGATAGTTGGTTTAGGCAGTCGACCAGTACAAAATATCACAAATATACGCGATGGCGAGTCAACTCTTACAAACTGTTTGCTTTGAGGACAATTTACGCTGGTGACACACTTGGCTGTTTGTGCCGTCGCCGCTCTAAATAATTGAGCACATTTTTAAGCGGCTAAATGACCGCCGATATTCAGTGGTGACCGCACTTCAGTTTAAGTTTATTCGAGTTGCATGGAAATCAGGATGCATACAAATGTAAAAAATTGAATGGACTAGTAACAAATTTTTGCTTTGTTGTTGTACCGTCGCAGTAAGAAGAAGAAAATAAAAATTGCCTCATTTGGATTAATCCTATAAGCCAAAAAAGAAAAGAATTTGGGGCATTTTATACATTGTTTGACGACTGGTCTTGATTCCCCTGAAGATATTAGGATTTCATTATCGAATAAATCACTCATTTTGGTAATTACTAGGTTACTTATGGCTCATGAAGCAACAATCCAAGGTCAACAAACTGTAGTCACCACTGCTCTAAGCTCGACAACGAGAAAAAACCGCTGAGTCTGTAGACATGCATAAAGTCACATACGCCACTACATGGACGGCGACAGAAAAATTACCGTCGGAGTAGTGACAGCAGGCGGCTGCACATCGACCGCCAACGTCATAAATGCCGCCAAGTGTGAATTCATTGAATTCTTGAAACTACTGTACGAACGACGGCAACGGCAAATCTGCCGCGACGGCACAAACCGCCAAGTGTGTCACCAGCGTACGTGTCAGTATATCAACCGCAGTTGCGGCAGTCTGGATTGCTTAATCCCGATAATATTTTTCTATATGTGTATATCAAAGAAAATCCATCTGGAGTCGGGTAGTCTTCGAAACTCACCATATGAAGAAATATCGAATGATTCCCAAAACATTCATCATCGAAACTCAATAACCCCTTCAATGGAATTATTATTCATGAATCGTGTTTATTCCATCGAAAGCTCGACGGGACGGGAGAATGCCAAAATGTGGCGGAGTTCGTTGATATATTTCCGGCTGGGGTCGCCACGAATAAATATAATAAATTTGCCTATTGAAAAATCCTTTCAACTCGAATCTGGCCGCGATGTCTGTGTTTGCGATTCGTAGTCGACAGCCGGAACTCAGGCCACATCGTGTTTGGCAAACGATCCGAGTAATGCCGCCTGGATGCGGTTCGAACGCAAATGTACTTCTCTATTCGGAATATGTTGCCACTTATGGTCGGTTGAACGTTTGCCGCTGAGTAGGAGTTTTCCGTCATCGTTCGCGTTTTGGAACTGTTGTGGTACAGAATTTGCGGATACAGGGTAGAGTGCACTTGAGTGTTGCCTGCAGCAAACTCACCCCCTCAATACGATCTATCTTGCTCGAACAAGTCTCTCAAAGACTTCTTAAGGTCGCTCGGAAGGGTGCAGCCGGTTATCTAAAATAAGAATCAATCCTTATTTGCCACTGGCTAGACCGTTTTCTATTTTATAATCGGGAGTTCTCTATTCAACCAAGAACTAAAACAAGAACTGGTTTTTATCACAGGTAGATGACGTAACGCCGGTAGTCAGGTGACAAGGTACATGATGAAAACCCCATTTCCTTACAGATAAGCTTCATGGCTTAAAGTAAATGTGTACTTGGAATATAGATACATTCGTCTGGATACGCTGCGCGCCCTTGCTGGCGACGACTCCATGCCGACACAGATAGATAGATAGATATATTTTTACTTCCCAAAATATACAGATATGTGGGTAGTAGATACCCAAACAAAATACACAGTATTATCAAATTTTTCCATTATTTATCTACATTATTGCATCTTATGCGCATAAAGCTTAGGGGAGTTAACATAAATTACAAAACAATGTTGCTGTCACCGGCATGAGTGTGATACTATCGGAAATCCGTATTGACAAACTTATTGATTATAGAAAACATGTTGGTTTAATAATTTTTTCAATTCGACTTTTAATTTCTTCCTGGAGAATGCTTTCAAAGCTTGGGGGAGGTGATTATATTGTATGTATCCCTGTGTACAGAGGACCCTTACGAGTTTTGTTTTTGTTGCGCGACATGGATCCTATATTTTATGACGAACGTTTGTGTATATGTGAGGTGGTTAGAGTGAATATTTTATAGTTTGCGAAGTAATTACTGCATGAATCTAGGGCTTCGCGAGACCAAGAGTAAGACCAAAACTGATCAGTCAGTAAAAGTGGAAAAATAAATGTAGTATTTGTCTCGGTATTAAAAATTGTTTTAAAAGTGTTTTTCCGTTAAACAGCTATCATCCCCCTATGCACGACAGCCCTCAGAAGTCGAAACTTGTGCGAGCCAACAATTAACGAGGTCTTACCTTTTAACTTGTGATTTCTAGCACCGGTTCCTAGCATTGGTCTTGATATTTCAAGACCAAGACGAGACTGATTCAGTCTTGGTCTTGATAATCTTGGTCTTGGATAAAAATTTGAATTGTTCAATTCAATTGTCCAACAGTTTCTATGCATGTAATAGTTATTTCGTATTTGTCAGTCTCCAACAATTGTCAATTTATAAAGTAAGCGAAATATAAATTTCACATTCCATCATCATAATATCATTTTTAAGAAATCTTAAATAAATATTGAATTAGACCCACACAGCACACAGGTTGACGCCCGACAGACTCACTCTCTGTTATTATTCTCATTAATATCATCATTGAACTTTAAACCTTTAGTTAGTTGCAACAATTATCATCAGATAGTTCTTACTCATCCTTGAATTTAGTAGATCAGTTAGTCCTATTCAATCGTGCTGGGGAACATTAACTTTTAATATCAAAATCACGATTTGTTTGGTCATATATTCTATTATTTATTATCATCAAATACGAGGCAGCTGTGGACGAAAACCTTAAAAATTTTGTAATCATGGAATATATCTCGCTGAAAGTTAAAAATCCGATCTATTCATCTCCGATGCGCAAACTCATCTGGTATCAAATGACAGCTATCATAGAACACAATCCAGATGTATTGATAATTTGAGATTCCATAGTGTACAACTTCTACGGCGTTGCCAAGTTTAATGATGAACGTGACATCACAAAGCCCCTTTTTTTTCAAATTATCGAAAAAGTGGCAGTCAGAAAAAATAAATAAAAAATCTGTGATATTAGCGTATATTCTTTCAACTTACAGTGTTTTCTCATAGTCCGTGGAAAGGTCCATTCTATTCCAAGGAATTTGGTACTTTTAGATGTATAAATTACACTGTTGTTGCTTGTGGGTATTGATATATTATTTTCTTCCTTGAGCAGTGCAGTAGATTCGATTATTACAGTTTGTTTTCGTTAATGATGAGGTGATGCCAGTGTGCAAAGTTGCTCATAACTGTTTATTCAACTCATGTAAGCTATCAGTTGCGACTATAATTGTGGTGTCATCTGCATACATGAATACGCGCTCGTGGTTGTTATATGAGGGTAAATCGTTCACGTAGAGCAAGAATAAAAGTGTACCTAACACCCCACCTTGGGGAGTCCCTATAGGGGAATGAAATTCGTTGGAGATCTCTTGTGGGTTCACTTTGTACTCAAACATGGTTTATCACTTGGTTTTACTTCAGTGATTCGACTTCTTTCCATTCATAGCAAAAAATTCACTGGTGCCACCCTTTACAATAAAGACACCCTCTTTAATGTTTGCGTTACTGTACATCGTATCAAATTCAAAGAACGAATACGTACTATCAAACATTAGAGTTTTTTCGTTTGATCATTAAAGTTTAAAACTTCAAAAGAATTTGAATAATCATCTCATCCCAAGCATAACAACGAACTTATAGTTTGTTCCTTTATTGGCTAGAGGAATCCATACTAAGAATGATTCCCCCTGAAGGAATTACAAAATCCGGCATTTAAAATATCTCTAACGAATCTCTTCTTATTATTCTCGCAAACTCATCTATCAAAAGCCTCCAGATACAAAAGGTTAAAGAAAAGATTCAGTGTGTTATACTCGGCCTAAAAACAGGCAGAGTATTTTATTCGAAACAATCCAGAAATCGAAATTATAAAGTGCGAAATGCAGAGAAATATCGAGATTTCTCTGCATCGGAGTTTTGTTCACAAGCCACGCCCTGCGCGGCCGGTGATTGGCCTAGACGGCGTTTTAAGGAGGTGACCCGCAAAGCGGACACTATAAATATACGCGTTATTCGGCCGATTCAGTCTCAGTCTGAAGCGGCATTCTACGTGAGAGCTTAGTCTGAAAGTTAGTCTCAGAGACATTCAAAGTTTATTCAGATTATTCTATAAACGAATAATCTCAGCCAATATAAGTTGATACTACGAATATTAGTGCCAGTAAAAGTGCTTTTACTGGCCTTTATCAAATTAAAACTTGCATTCAGCAAATTGAATGCTAAAAACTCCAGATTAATCAACGTCGATTCGATTAATCGTTCCTGCACAATAGCTGTAGGCTGTTTAGCCAACAAATTGTTTCGAAACCTAACCTGGAGGAATCTTCGGCCGTCAAAGTCGAACATTTTGGGTACAATTGGAGTTGTGAAACCTCGAATCACGACTTTTTATTTGGAGAAGAGAATCACCGTGATCAGTAGCTGGAAGCTGGCAGCTGGTTCCTGATTCAGGAGAAGAAAGAGGCCACAGGGTAAGCCGAAATCTTTGACATCAGATCAGTTCCACGAGTGGGAGTCAGCATAATCCTGTTTATGCTACTTGCAGTGTTAAAGTGAAAAGTAGAACAAATAATATTTTTTTTACTAACTTTACTCTCAAACGAGAAGAACTTTTTCTTGAAGCACAGTTCAACCAGATAACTTTAAAAGAACTCTCATTTCTTAAAAACACTTTGAACTTTCATGCTAGCTAGAATAAGATTTGAAAGTAGTGATTTTTCTTGGACACTTTTAGTGAACTTATATATTTCCATCAGTCATATTATTGTCCACTCTGATCTATAAAAGATCCTCAGACCGAGTGGAAACAATTTTACATAATTTTGTTTCGCCTTGTGGATTTCGATTGTGTAATTCCAAGGAGATTTACTCCTCCACCTTGCCATATATTTGCGAAAGTCAACATATTTAGGTACAGCCACGTATACTACGTACATTGCAGGGTATAAGGGAACTTCAGATATAATAATTTTTTTTTTGAGATTTCGAAATGGACGACAACCACCCTACTACCTCCGAACTTGAAAATCCTACTCGATTTTCACATCCGGAGCAGGAGCGTATCGGCGGAGAGTTTACCGGACCCAGAGCTAGCCGGAGTCTAACAGGAGAAATTTTCCAAAATTTTTCCTATAACTATATACCGCCTTTACGACATGGCGCTGGCCACCGTGGGGCCAACGTTAGGGCCGGTTCACATACGGCGCGCAGACCGCTCCGATTTCAAGGAGATCGCGCGGTTGCTAGCGTTTCATTTGGCGAAGACGAGAGCCCTAACACTGTTCCTCTGAGTGAGGAAAGAATTTCTCGGCAGTCTGCGAGAAATATTAGGAGTGAATTGTCGTTCACAAATTCATCACCTGTAAGGCATGCAGGACTTTGCAGCCTAGACGAGGCGAGGACTCCACTGTTGCTCGATGGCACCTTGGGGAACTCTCTCCAGAAAACGGATCAATCAAGTCCGGTGTATCACAGTGCCCTCCTAGAGGGAGAGGCACGGATTCAGGATATCATGGGAGACGATAATTGGAGGACGATTTCCTCACTGGACAATCGGACTACTGAAACCCTTCAGAGTCAGAATGGTCTTGGAGGCTCCCCCAATAACCCCTTTAAACTTCTTATGTCCCCTCTCATTCAGGACACTAAAAATATGAATGAGTGGCGCCCAGAACCGACAAAGGCTTCGAAGGTGACTTTCGAAGCAGACCTAGGAAACCAGCAAGGCACTGCTGGAACAAATAACTCCCAACAGGGGGATTCGATGTTGCAGCTGGCAACAATCATGAGAGAGATTGTAAACCAGCTGCAAGGAGGAAAGAAGTTGGACAGGTCCCGCCTCCCAACCTTTTCAGGAGGAGAAGAGGATCCTAAGGCTTTTATTGCTCGGATGATGACCGAGTTCAACCGTGCCAAGGTTGAGGCCCAGGATTGGGTAGTAATTACAAAGGGACAGCTGAAGGGCGATGCCCAAGGCTGGATCAATAGTTACACAGGGATAGAGATGTCTTGGACATCCTTCCTGCATAAATTTTTTGGTAAATTTGATAGTCCAGAGCTGGTCTCACGATTGATGTCCAGCCTCTATGGACAACACCAAGCTAAGGAGAAGGTCGACATTTTTATAGAAAAGAAGAAGGCCTTAGCCCAACGCTTGATTCCTACAATCACGGAGACAGAAGTGATCCGATTGATCACTCAGTTAATCACTCCGAGAATCAGGGCATATTTGCGAGGCAAAGCCTTTCATGACATAGAAGAGTTTAAGGCACTATGCAACAGCCTAGAAGAGGACCTTGGGGTGGCAGGAGCAAGTGTGCCCCCAGTGAACAGCTACAACAAGCTGGTTCAGAAGGCAAATGCTTCCGGGCCATCACCCAGCCAGGCATTGCAGCCGAGGGCAGTTGAAAACAGCAACCGCCTGAGTCAAAGCCAGCCCTCAAACAATTCCTCTTGGAGGAACAACCAACCAAGCAACACGTACTACCAAAGAGGAAGCTACTCCGCAGCCAGAGGCCGAGGTGGCGGCCGAGGCGGCGGAAGCCCAATACGCCGAAACCCTGCAAATCCCCAGTACTCCTCGAACGATGCTCGCAACTTGAATCAAGTAACGAGCGTTGACGAAGATGACGACTACTCGGGAAACTACTTGGAGGGGGCGGCATCAGCGGCGGCGGCCCCTCCGAGTCAGCGATAAGCCGCCAGTGGCATTCAGGTCCCTTTTCTCCGCGTGTACATAAATACCCTTTAGCCACTAAGGACGAAACCCTGGCGGTGTTGCCGCCTCTTCAAAAATTTCCAGCATACAAGGAAAACTCCTTTGATGCTCAAGCCCTTATAAGCCTTGATGATGGCCGACGGCCAAGCCGAAATCTTCCCCGGATCCCTGTGGTAATCAACAACCAGCAGGTGACCGCACTGATCGACACCGGAGCCAGCAGTAATTTCATACGTGCTGAAATGCTTCCGCAGTCGAATTTCTTTGACGCAGAGGACTCCATACCCATTCAGCTCGGCTGTAGGGAAAGCATAACCAACAGCCTGGGCCAAACAGACGTTTCGATTGAAATAGACGGCAGCCGCTACGACATCCCAGTAGTAGTGCTGGCCGACTTGAACGAGCCCCTTATCCTGGGAGTACCTTTCTTGATGAGTCAAGAAGCCATACTTGACATCAAGAGAAAGTGCATATATGTGGGTATTAGTCCCAGGCAAACCCTATTTTGGAACGGGGTGGCAGAGCGACGGCTGTGTGACATCACGATGCCGGAGTTCTCTGAAGAGCAATTTTGCCCCGATACACGGGAAATGATTATGACTGTAATTATGGATTTTCCCGATGTATTCGAGGAATCCATAAGACAACCCATTACCAAGGCGGCTGTTCATGAAATCCGGGTGCATCAGGAAAGGCCGTTTCGCCGTTCGCGTTACGGCCGGATGTCGGAAGAACGGAAGGCCCTGGTACACGAGGAAATTAGAAAGTTATCGGAGGCAGGAGTAATTACTCAAAGCAACTCCCCTTACTGTTCACCCGTGGTCCTCGTCCCTAAAAAGGACGGGAAGCTTAGGTTCTGCGTGGACTACAGGGAAATGAACAAACTCATTATATCAGAAGCCCCTAACCTCCCACCCATTCAGGAGACGGTGCGAGAGGTGGGAGCAGCCAGTGTGTTCACTACTCTCGATTTAAGGAATGGCTTTTGGCAGGCCCCTCTTACGCCAGAGTCGCAAAAGTATACGGCTTTTGGAGCACCCGACGGGCAGGTCTACCAGTTCAAAGTGCTGAGCTTTGGACTGAAGAATGGACCTGCCGTGTTTCAGAAACTAATGTCCTCTGTGCTTGTGGGGTACACGGACGTCTTCTGTAAAGTGTACCTCGACGATATAATCGTGTACTCCCACAGTATAGAAGAACATTGCGACCACCTAAGGAGGATCTTAGAGAGGCTACGGTCACACGGGCTATGGCTGTCCCCCGGAAAGTGCCGTTTCGGCTCTAACGAGCTGAAATACTTGGGCAGGGTTGTTTCAGAGAAAGGCAATCGACCTCAGGAAACCCATATATTGAATGTGAGTAATTTCCCCACTCCCAAAACTATTAGACAAGTGCGCGCCTTCCTTGGCACCGCAGGATGGCTTCGCGAATACATTCCTAGATTCGCGGAAGTAACGGCTCCTTTGTCTGACCTCATCGACAAGGAGAAAAGGTTTAAGTGGACCGATAAGACAGAGGAAGCGTTCCAGAAAGTGAAGGCATTAGTGTTAAATCCCCTTGAGCTGGCAAGGCCTGACTCTACTCGTCCCTACTGCCTCCAGACGGATGGCAGCACGGTAGGGATAGGAGCTGTATTGTTTCAGGAGAGAAGTGACGGCCAAAGGGATATCGTTGCTTATGCGAGCGCGAAGCTCAAGAAAGCAGAGCAACGATACCACGTAAATGAAATTGAATGTCTTGCCTCCGTCTGGGCCATCAAAAAGTACAAACACTTCCTACAAGATAGGAAATTCAAATTATATACAGATAGTTCCGCTCTGTTGTGGTTACATAAAACCAAGGACGAAAGAGCAAAGCTGACCCGTTGGTCGTTGCTCTTATCGGAATACGATTTTGAAGTCATTCATATTCCTGGCCGATTAAACCAGTTGCCGGACTTCCTATCGCGAAACCCCGCGGAGGAGGAGACCGGCCACGACATCATGACAGATACGGAAAGAATGTTTTTTCCCTATTGCAGGACCTAAACCGATATCCCAAAAGGAGTGGGAGAGTCTACAGGTGTCCGAAGCCGACGTGACCCCTAAGGAAGCGCTAACGCAAATCGAAACCTTTTATGACAAAGTGCTACAAGCACAAGCGAATTGTCATGGGTTGCAAAGATTCGTGGAGCGCATAATCCGTGCCAAACAGGCTGCTGCTCCAAATGACTACGAGCAAAGAATAGCAGCGGAATTCCTCTTAGAGGAGGGGGTTTTATATTTCGTGGGCCCGGACCAGACAGAGAAACGCCTGGTAATACCTAAAAGCCATTTCCATGAAGTCATGGAAAGGTACCATGACAATATTGGGCATCCGGGAGTCGACGAGACTTACCGCCAGGTGTCCAAATACTATTATCTATCCCCTTTGAAGGACCGCGTCCGCGAGTACGTGACGAGGTGCTTAGTATGTGCCACCACCAAGCGCTCGAAGCCTCAACCAGCCTCGAACCTGAGACCCAATACTCCTGAACGCCCATGGGAGATTGTTTCCGTAGATGTTATGGGAGCCTATCCCGCATCAGTGAACGGAAACAAATACTTAATAGTTGCCACCGACTGCTTCAGCAAGTGGGTGGAAACAAAAGTCGTCCCAAGAATCGATGCCACCGTAGTGGCAAAGTTTTTGCAGGAAGATGTGTTCAATCGATGGGGTTACCCGAGGTTACTCATCTCGGACAGCTCTGTCCAATTTAAGGGGCGGGTGTTTGAGTCTTTCGCTGCGAGGCATCAAATGGAATTGAGATGGTCCCCAATATACCACCAACAGGCGAACCCGGTGGAACGCCGCATTCAAGAAATAAAGAAAATGCTACGGGCCGCCCTTGTGAACAAGGAGGAAAACCTCTGGGAAGGGCAGATCCCGGACATAGTCTTTAACTTAAGGACACGCTTCAATGCTGCTATTGGCACCACCCCGAGTACCTTGCTACTAGGCTACGACCTTCCTCGGCCAGGAGAATGGGCTACTCCCGCCCAGGGCCGACGGAGACGACGCCGAAATAATGACAGGGACGCGCGAGTAGCCGCCGCGGCGGCAGCATCGAATACATACAGGAATAAACATTTCCCTAACCCAGATCACCAACCGATCACATTTCAGCCCGGCCAGTGGGTACTGTGCCGAAACGGCGAAAGATTTAGAAAGAATTTTGGACCTACTTGGGTAGGCCCTTACCAAGTAGAACGGGTAGCCGGGCCAAACTGTTTTGTGGTCAACAAAGCCGGTCTCGAGCAAAACATCCACACCGACGACTTAAGGCTAGCCCCAGACCCCAGGCGAGGTCAGGATAACCTAGACCCTCGACCTCCTCCTCCGGATGATGATGATGAGAATTAGTTCGCGAAACGCGGTGGCACCAAACGTGTCAAACAACTTCTTATTTTTCATTTTTTTTTCCCTATAGCCTGCCACAAATTCCTTTATCAAACCTTTATTGTCGCAAATATATGGCCATAAAGAAAGAGGAAGAACTCATATGTACATATTTAGGTGTAAGTGTGCCTTTAGATTAGATAAGGAGTGTACAGGTGTATATATGTCTAAAGCCAAATAGTTGCCATTAGGATTAAGAGTATAGTTAAGCGCTTTTACATTGATGTTACACTGTTATGTTAAGTATCTTAGTTGTTAAGCACCCAATTGTACAGGGTGAGACTTGTTATGTTACTGTATGTAGTATTTCTGATTGAGTTCAAAATAAAGCAACAGATTGTTGACTCCAGTCGTGCCCACAAGATGGTGCTCACTTTGACAGCGATTCCTTAAAGGGGGGGCGTGTTATACTCGGCCTAAAAACAGGCAGAGTATTTTATTCGAAACAATCCAGAAATCGAAATTATAAAGTGCGAAATGCAGAGAAATATCGAGATTTCTCTGCATCGGAGTTTTGTTCACAAGCCACGCCCTGCGCGGCCGGTGATTGGCCTAGACGGCGTTTTAAGGAGGTGACCCGCAAAGCGGACACTATAAATATACGCGTTATTCGGCCGATTCAGTCTCGAGTCTGGTCGTGTCAGTAGCCACTGCCAGATCTTGAATTCGCTGCGAATTTGCGAAACTCCATATTTTGCGAAATCGACATAAATAATTGCCAATTGTGTGTTTAGAAGATAAAAGACGTGAAGATTGATATACGAGCAGAAGAGACCCAGTCGCTGAGTTTCCCTGCTCGGATTGGGGATCAGTTATTGAAATTGTGAGAACTGTCAGTGTGACAACCGGTCAAAAAACAGTAAGTTTTTGCAGTAATTTGCGTTCGATCAGTTCATTTACAAAGCTTTGCACATCATGGCTGAAGCCATGATCAATTCGCTCAATGATTTCACTAAGAAAGATCTGCTTCTTGTGCTTAAGCATCTGATTGTGCGATTCGGCATTGGGCCGGATGACGTGTCGAAGTTGGTGAACGAGGACGGTGAATCGTTCACAATCAGTTCGGGAACCGACTTCCCACGTCTCCCGGCCACTTTGCCCGACGGGGGTGCCAGGCCGAAGCGAGTTTGTAAACGAATTTCTCGTGTTAAAACTTCTGTCAAGTCTGACATCTCCGGAAATGGGAGTGCCGAGTCGCACGCCCAGGTGCCGGCACGTGAAGTTAGTGAAAATTCGGAGAACGAAATGGAGCAGGATGCTCCAAATGAGCCGGAGGCTGAAACGATCAATCAGCCAAGTCCAATTATACAGGGTGAGTCGGAACTCGGTTCCAAAACCAACCGAAAACGACGAAATACCAATATTGAGGAAAACGACAGTGGAACTGTCATCGAGCGGGAACCGGAGCCTGTCGCCGGTCCCAGCCATGCTCCCGACGATGACCTGGCGGTGGGTGCTCCCTCCGCCACCCCCCCCGCCCCCGCACGTAAGACTATTCCACCCATCACGGTCCGGCAGAAGGACTGCTGGGTAAAGGTAGTCAGAAAATGTGAAGAGCTCAACATTAGCTTTTTGAAGGCTAAGAACACCACTGATGGGATCAGGGTCCAGCCCTCGTCTGCTACGGACTACCGTAAACTCACACACGTTTTGGTGGAGGGGAAAATCCCCCACCATACTTACAGCTTCCCTGAGGATAAGCCCCTCAGGGTTGTTCTCAGGGGAGTCCCCGAATACGTTGAATGTCGGGATATTGAGGACGACTTGCTGAGGAAGGGTTTTAACCCTGAATCAGTGGCACGCCTGTTCAACAGGAACAGGCGCCCGATGCCTTTGGTTTTGGTACTTGTGCCGAAATCTGAAAGGCAAATCTATCAGTTGACTGATATAGTGCACATAAAGATTTCGGCCGAGCCCCAAAGAGCAAGGGCATCTGTGGGTCAGTGCCACAGGTGTCAGCGCTTTGGCCACGCCCAGAGGAACTGCATGGCAGTTCCTGCATGCGTTAAGTGCGCAGGAAAGCACTTGACTCGTGACTGCCCCTTGGCGCGCGGTGAACGAGCCAAGTGTTGTAACTGCGGAGGACCTCACACGGCGAGCTATAAAGGATGTCCCAACTACCCGAAACCCAAAAGTGGCAACACTGGAGGGTCGGGGAGGGGGGCTCCAGCTACAGTAGCTAGACCAGCCAGAGCAGGCCCATCGCCTGCTGCGAGGCCAGCTGGTTCCGCTACCGTCCGTGTGGGGACCTCCTATGCGGGTGCTCTGGGTGTGGGCAAACAACAACCTGCCTCACCAAGCCAGACTCATAGCAGACCAGGGAAGGACATCTTCGCCGCCCTGGATACTATAAAGCAATTATTCATCGACTTCCCTGGGTTACAAAGCATGTTTGTGCCCAACTCCGCAGTGCTTTCGGCCGCCAAGTAAATGGCTGCGCCTGTTACAAGGCCCAGTTCCTTGAAGTTAGTTTTTTGGAACTGTAATGGTTTCAACGATAAGAAGCTCGATCTTGAAGACTTCGTGGTGCGACACAATGTCGACCTAGTGCTCCTTCAAGAGACGCATCTTAACGGTGAGCCTATTGCGATGCCAAATTACAGGATCTTCAGAGAGGACCGTATTGGGAGGCGTGGAGGAGGAGTTGCCGTTCTGGCAAAGCGATTCCTTCGCGTGTCACAATACGGCATTGACCGCGACAGAAACCACGGCATGGAGGTGCTGGGGGTTGAAATTGAGACTAGCAGGGGCCCTCTTAGAGTGGTCTCTGCCTACAACCCTCCGCTCAATCTGATACAGGGTGATTCTCTCGATTCTCTGCTGATGGAATCCAACATTCCAACGATCGTCGCAGGGGATTTGAACGCCAAGCACGTGTCATGGAGCAGAGTGACCAACCGTAATGGGAGGGCGCTCTGGGCACATATGGACAGGAACGATTATCACGTTGTGAGTCCTGATGAGCCAACACATTATGGTCAAGGCAGACCTGATGTGCTTGATGTCGCGTTGGCCAGGAATGTTCCCTGGACCTGGGAGATTTACCCTCTCTCTGAGCTTTCGTCCGACCATAACCCTGTCGTGTTATGGCTGGGAGACGAACAGAATCCCCAAGGAACCTATTTGCGTAAGTCTACGGACTGGGAATCCTTCAGTGCGATCCTCGAAGGTGCATATGTCGCACCTGAGGGGCTCCAGACTCCAGCCGAGTTGGACGAGGCTGTTGCAACTTTCGAGCGAGTTGTGAATGACGCTGTTGTGGCCGCTACGACCAGTGAACAGGGTCCTTTGAAGTCCTATAATGAGTTTCCTCCAAGGATTAAAAACCTCATTAGAGAGCGAAATCGCCTCAGAAGGGTCTACCAAAGGACACTGTTCCCTGGAGACAGGGTAAGAGCCAGCCAGAAGGCTAATGAAG
Source organism: Chrysolina americana (assembly GCA_958502065.1). Taxonomy (NCBI): domain Eukaryota; kingdom Metazoa; phylum Arthropoda; class Insecta; order Coleoptera; family Chrysomelidae; genus Chrysolina; species Chrysolina americana. The sequence goes on along the minus strand of OY293415.1, from coordinate 72,281,399 downwards.
TCAAAACCGCGATCCTGGATTTCAGGAACCAGAGGTGGAGCGATACGCTTTCCGGCCTTGAACCTGGAGATGGGGAGCTTTGGCGCCTCATCAAAAGGACTCAACGTCGGAAGGCCGAACTTCCACCCATTCATGGCGAGCGCGGAATGTGCTACACCCCGTCTGACAAAGCTACAGCCTTTGCGGATACGATGGAGCGTCAGTTCGTCCCCAATACGAACGAGGACGACGATGATTTCCGCGATGATTTTGTGGAAAGGAGGGTCTCGCGAATCCTTCGGGAGGAAGATGACACCGTCATTCGCACAACCACTGAGGATGAGCTTAAGGCGCATATTCGCGGCTTGAAAAAGCGAAAAGCTCCGGGAGCGGACTCAATCACCAATCAGGTGTTGAAGAAGCTTCCGGAGTCTCAGCTGACCTCTCTGAGGAACATAATCAACTGCAGTTTGCGACTTAGGCACTTCCCCAGTCGTTGGAAGCATGCCGTGATTGTCATGATCCCGAAGGGTGGACAAGATCCGATGTTCCCACAGAACTATCGTCCGATTAGTCTCCTCAGCTCGGTGGGGAAACTTACTGAGCGTGTCGTACTGGAAAGGCTTTCAGAGGAAGTCCTTGACAGAAATATCCTGCCAAACGAGCAATTTGGTTTCCGTTCGGGTCATTCAACGGAGCTCCAGGCACTCAGGATGGTCGAGGAGACCATCAGCGAGTTAAACAGGAAACACTACGTGTTCCTCCTGCTACTCGATGTTGCGAAGGCCTTCGACCGTGTCTGGCACGAAGGCCTTTTATACAAGATGGACCTGCTCGGCCTACCTAAGGGCCTGGTGAGATGGATAGGCTCCTTTTTAAGGAGCAGGACATTTCAGGTCAAGGCCGAGAATGCTCTCTCGAATTCGAGGGACATTCTGGCTGGAGTTCCTCAGGGAGCTGTTCTAAGTCCGATTTTATATTCAATCTATACATGCGACATTCCGAGGACGGAGCACGTGAAGGTTTCCCTTTACGCAGACGACACCGCGTTGCTCGCCCACTCCAGAAATCCGGAGTTGGGGGTTGTCTATTTGCAGACTGCAATTGACAATCTTGAACAATGGTTTCTGGATTGGAAAATTCGGGTCAACCCTGCGAAGACTCAAATGATTTCCTTGGGGAGACATCGTATACTGCCAGAGAGAGGCGTGTCAATCTCGGGAAGGGGGATTGAATGGCGAACGAGAGTCAAGTACCTCGGTCTGACAATTGATCGGAGGCTCACTTGGGGCCCACACATTGAAGAGTTGAGGGCAAAGTTGCGCTTAAGACTTAGCTCTCTGTACCCGCTCCTAAACAGGAGGAGCAAGCTATGTCTGAAGAACAAGGTGCTTCTCTACAACTCTATGATTCGTTCCTGCATGTTATATGCCTCAGCCGCCTGGGGGCATGCCGCCCCCACCCACGTTTTGAGTCTGGAACGGGTCCAGAACAAAACCCTGCGGATGATCACAGACGCTCCATGGTTCGTGCGAAACGCTCGAATCCGCGATGATCTGAAGCTGCCTTCTGTCCAGCAGAGTATCCGGGAGAGAAACCAACGTGTGTTCGATTGTGCGGAAGTACATGAAAACCCACTTGTCAGGGCCGCAGTAGACTATACTATTGAGGACCCTACTAGTTTCAAAAGACCACGGCTTTCCGTGGCTTGATCTCCAGCACAAAGCGAAGTTGATGAATTGCTTCTTTGGCTTTTCTTTTTATCCGCTCTCATGAGGAGGGCTCTCTAAATTCTAAAAAAATCCAGGACAGCTCAGAGTCCTTAAAGGACTCTGATCCCACAAGTCTATAGCTCTGGCTATACTGAATACCATCAGTCCTTCTGCGGGACCGTGTTGATGGAAGAGTAAGGGTTCTAGGAACCAACTCCAAATAAAACAAAGATGATCATAACGATTCAGTCTCAGTCTGAAGCGGCATTCTACGTGAGAGCTTAGTCTGAAAGTTAGTCTCAGAGACATTCAAAGTTTATTCAGATTATTCTATAAACGAATAATCTCAGCCAATATAAGTTGATACTACGAATATTAGTGCCAGTAAAAGTGCTTTTACTGGCCTTTATCAAATTAAAACTTGCATTCAGCAAATTGAATGCTAAAAACTCCAGATTAATCAACGTCGATTCGATTAATCGTTCCTGCACAATAGCTGTAGGCTGTTTAGCCAACAAATTGTTTCGAAACCTAACCTGGAGAAATCTTCGGCCGTCAAAGTCGAACATTTTGGGTACAATTGGAGTTGTGAAACCTCGAATCACGACTTTTTATTTGGAGAAGAGAATCACCGTGATCAGTAGCTGGAAGCTGGCAGCTGGTTCCTGATTCAGGAGAAGAAAGAGGCCACAGGGTAAGCCGAAATCTTTGACATCAGATCAGTTCCACGAGTGGGAGTCAGCATAATCCTGTTTATGCTACTTGCAGTGTTAAAGTGAAAAGTAGAACAAATAATATTTTTTTTACTAACTTTACTCTCAAACGAGAAGAACTTTTTCTTGAAGCACAGTTCAACCAGGTAACTTTAAAAGAACTCTCATTTCTTAAAAACACTTTGAACTTTCATGCTAGCTAGAATAAGATTTGAAAGTAGTGATTTTTCTTGGACACTTTTAGTGAACTTATATATTTCCATCAGTCATATTATTGTCCACTCTGATCTATAAAAGATCCTCAGACCGAGTGGAAACAATTTTACATAATTTTGTTTCGCCTTGTGGATTTCGATTGTGTAATTCCAAGGAGATTTACTCCTCCACCTTGCCATATATTTGCGAAAGTCAACATATTTAGGTACAGCCACGTATACTACGTACATTGCAGGGTATAAGGGAACTTCAGATATAATAATTTTTTTTTTGAGATTTCGAAATGGACGACAACCACCCTACTACCTCCGAACTTGAAAATCCTACTCGATTTTCACATCCGGAGCAGGAGCGTATCGGCGGAGAGTTTACCGGACCCAGAGCTAGCCGGAGTCTAACAGGAGAAATTTTCCAAAATTTTTCCTATAACTATATACCGCCTTTACGACAAGTGCGCGGAAACTCCTATCCTATCCCTTATTAAAAATCCTGACAATCGTGAATGTTTCCTCATTTTTTGATCTTTTTGTCGTTGCTCAAGACGATGCCGGTAGTTCGGCAATCTGATCCCAAAAGGGAATATAGATAAAAAGTTCAAAAAGATATTTACCCCGGACGTCAGTGGGATTTATAGGAGCGTTTTATAGTGCCTTTATTAGCTCTCATTATATCCATGTATTCACATTGGATGGAGGAGAGCGGTAGAATATCTGAAATTCAAATCAGACGGGGCTATGGATGGAGGCTGGGTCGTAAATGAAAGCATTCTTTGATATATTGAAAGTGTGAATTTTGATGAAGATGTCTGACGAAAGTGCAAATAATTCACTCAGATAAGAGGTATATTGCCCATTGCCGTACTCGACAGTTTTGTGCGAAGGGTTGAGCTGATGGATCAAATCAAGTTGTTTTTAAATGGATATTGAAGGGAAGAGGGTTATTGAGTCTAGATGCACCTATGATTGTTTTGTATGTTCACGTTTACTTATTCAAGATGTGCGCTATGAATTGGACTGAAATGAATGTTTTCTGACCCCCCACAACCAATCGCGCAAACACAAATCCCATTTTTGAGAGAATAAAAGAATCGGCCGTACCCCTCTGACGACCCGACAATGATTTTCAATCATGAAAAGTTGTAAATTGAATGATTGAGAGTCATTGTCGGGTCGTCAGAGGGGCTCGGCCGATATTTTTATTTTTTGAACTGGTCTCAAAAATGGGATTTGAGTTGGTGCGATTGGTGGTGGGTCAGAATACATTAATTTCAGTCCAATTCACAACTTTTCATGATTGAGAGTCATTGTCGGGTCGTCAGAGGGGCTGAGCCGATTTTTTTTATTTTTTGAAGTGGTCTCAAAAAAGGGATTTGAGTTGGCGCGATTGGTGGTGGGTGAGAAAATATCCATTTCAGTCCAATTTACAACTATACATGATTGAATGTCATTGTCGGGTCGTTAGAGGGGCTCGGCCGATTTTTATAATTTTTGAACTGGTCTCAAAAATGGGATTTGAGTTATCGCGATTGGTGGTGGATCAGGAAAGATTAATTCCAGTCCAATTCATAATTTTTCATGATTGAAAGTCATTGTTGGGTCGTCAGAGGGGCTGGGCTGATTTTTTTATTTTTTGAAGTGGTCTCAAAAATGGGATTTGAGTTGGCGCGATTGATGGTGGGTCAGAAAACATTTATTTCAGTCCAATTCATAATTTTTCATGATTGAAAGTCATTGTTGGGTCGTCAGAGGGGCTCGGCCGATATTTTTATTTTTTGAACTGGTCTCAAAAATGGGATTTTAGTTGGCGCGATTGGTGGTGGGTCAAAAAACATTTATTGCAGTCCAGTTCACAATTTTTCATGATTTAAAGTAATTGTCGGGTGGTCAGAGGGGCTGGGTCGATTTTTTTAATTTTTCGAAGTGGTTTCAAAAATAGGAATTGAGTTGGCGCGATTGGTGGTGGGTCAGAATACATTCATTTCAGTCCAGTTCACAACTTTCCATGATTGAAAGTGATTGTCGGGTCGTCAGAGAGGCTCGGCCGATTTTTATATTTTTTGAACTGGTCTCAAAAATGGGATTTGAGTTGGCGCGATTGGTGGTGGGTCAGAATACATTCATTTCAGTACAATTCACAACTTTTCATGATTGAAAGTCATTGCCGGGCCCCGTCAGAGGGGCTAGGATGATTTTTTTATTTTTTGAAGTGGTCTCAAAAATGGGATTTGAGTTGGCGCGATTAGTGGTGGGTCAGAAAACATTTATTTCAGTCCAATTTACAACTTTTCATGATTGAAAGTCATTGTCGGGTCGTCAGAGGGGCTCGGCTGATATTTTCATTTTTTGAACTGGTCTCAAAAATTGGATTTGAGTTTGCGCTATTGGTGGTGGGTCAGAATACATTCATTTCAGTCCAATTAAAATTTTTTCATGATTCGGTGGGTCAGAATACATTGATTTCAGTACAATTCACAACTTTTCATGATTGAAAGTCATTGCCGGGCCGTCAGAGGGGCTAGGCTGATTTTTTTATTTTTTGAAGTGGTCTCAAAAATGGGATTTGAGTTGGCGCGATTAGTGGTGGGTCAGAAAACATTTATTTCAGTCCAATTTACAACTTTTCATGATTGAAAGTCATTGTCGGGTCGTCAGAGGGGCTCGGCTGATATTTTCATTTTTTGAACTGGTCTCAAAAATGGGATTTGAGTTGGCGCGATTGGTGGTGGGTCAGAAAACATTTATTTCAGTCCAATTTACAACTTTTTATGATTGAAAGTCATTGTCGGGCCGTCAGAGGGGCTAGGATGATTTTTTTATTTTTTGAAGTGGTCTCAAAAATGGGATTTGAGTTGCGCGATTAGTGGTGGGTCAGGAAACATTTATTTCAGTCCAATTTACGACTTTTCATGATTGAAAGTCATTGTCGGGTCGTCAGAGGGGCTCGGCTGATATTTTCATTTTTTGAACTGGTCTCAAAAATGGGATTTGAGTTGGCGCGATTGGTGGTGGGTCAGAAAACATTTATTTCAGTCCAATTTGCAACTTTTCATGATTGAAAGTCATTGTCGGGTCGTCAGAGGGGCTCGGATGATATTTTCATTTTTTGAACTGGTCTCAAAAATTGGATTTGAGTTGGGGCTATTGGTCGTGGGTCAGAATACATTCATTTCAGTCCAATTCAAATTTTTTCATGATTGAAAGTCATTGTCGGGTCGTCAGAGGAGCTGGGCCGATGTTTTTATTTTTTGAAGTGGTCCCAAATATGGGATTTGAGTTGGCGTGATTGGTGGTGGGTCAGAAAACATTTATTTCAGTCCAATTCACAACTTTTCATGATTGAAAGTTATAGTTGGGTCGTCAGAGGGGTTAGGCCGATATTTTTATTTTTTGAACTGGTCTCAAAAATGGGATTTTAGTTGGCGCGATTGGTGGTGGGTCAAAAAACATTCATTACAGTCCAGTTCACAATTTTTCATGATTTTAAGTCATTGTCGGGTGGTCAGAGGGGCTGGGTCGATTTTTTTAATTTTTCGAAGTGGTCTCAAAAATAGGAATTGAGTTGGCGCGATTGGTGGTGGGTCAGAATACATTCATTTCAGTACAATTCACAACTTTTCATGATTGAAAGTCATTGTTGGGTCGTCAGAGGGGTTAGGCCGATATTTTAATTTTTAGAACTGGTCTCAAAAATGGGATTTTAGTTGGCGCGATTGGTGGTGGGTCAAAAAACATTCATTACAGTCCAGTTCACAATTTTTCATGATTGAAAGTCATTGTCGGGTGGTCAGAGGGGCTGGGTCGATTTTTTTAATTTTTCGAAGTGGTCTCAAAAATAGGAATTGAGTTGGCGCGATTGGTGGTGGGTCAGAATACATTCATTTCAGTACAATTCACAACTTTCCATGATTGAAAGTGATTGTCGGGTCGTCAGAGAGGCTCGGCCGATTTTTTTTTTTTTTTGAAGTGGTCTCAAAAATGGGATTTGAGTTGGCGCGATTGGTGGTGGGTCAGAAAACATTTATTTCAGTCCAATTCACAACTTTTCATGATTGAAAGTTATAGTTGGGTCGTCAGAGGGGTTAGGCCGATATTTTTATTTTTTGAACTGGTCTCAAAAATGGGATTTTAGTTGGCGCGATTGGTGGTGGGTCAAAAAACATTCATTACAGTCCAATTCACAATTTTTCATGATTTAAAGTCATTGTCGGGTGGTCAGAGGGGCTGGGTCGATTTTTTTAATTTTTCGAACTGTTCTCAAAAATGGGATTTGAGTTGGCGCGATTGGTGGTGGGTCAGAATACATTCATTTCAGTACAATTCACAACTTTTCATGATTGAAAGTCATTGTCGGGCCGTCAGAGGGGCTAGGCTGTTTTTTTTTTTTTTTGAAGTGGTCTCAAAAATGGGATTTGAGTTGGCGCGATTGGTGGTGGGTCAGAAACCATTTATTTCATTCCAATTCACAACTTTTCATGATTGAAAGTCATTGTCGGGTCGTCAGAGGGGCTCGGCTGATATTTTCATTTTTTGAACTGGTCTCAAAAATGTTATTTGAGTTGGCGCTATTAGTGGTGAGTCAGAATACATTCATTTCAGTCCAATTCAAATTTTTTCATGATTGAAAGTCATTGTCGGGTCGTCAGAGAGGCTCGGCCGATTTTTTTTATTTTTTGAAGTGGTCCCAAAAATGGGATTTGAGTTGGCGCGATTGGTGGTGGGTCAGAAAACATTTATTTCAGTCCAATACACAACTTTTCATGATTGAAAGTTATAGTTGGGTCGTCAGAGGGGCTCGGCCGATATTTTTATTTTTTGAACTGGTCTCAAAAATGGGATTTTAGTTGGCGCGATTGGTGGTGGGTCAAAAAACATTAATTTCAGTCCAGTTCACAATTTTTCATGATTTAAAGTCATTGTCGGGTGGTCAGAGGGGCTGGGTCGATTTTTTTAATTTTTCGAAGTGGTCTCAAAAATAGGAATTTAGTTGGCGCGATTGGTGGTGGGTCAGAATACATTCATTTCAGTCCAGTTCACAACTTTCCATGATTGAAAGTGATTGTCGGGTCGTCAGAGAGGCTCGGCCGATTTTTCTATTTTTTGAACTGGTCTCAAAAATGGGATTTGAGTTGGCGCGATTGGTGGTGGGTCAGAAAACATTTATTTTAGTCCAATTCACAACTTTTCATGATTGAAAGTTATAGTTGGGTCGTCAGAGGGGCTCGGCCGATATTTTAATTTTCTGAACTGGTCTCAAAAATGGGATTTTAGTTGGCGCGATTGGTGGTGGGTCAAAAAACATTCATTACAGTCCAGTTCACAATTTTTCATGATTTAAAGTCATTGTCGGGTGGTCAGAGGGGCTGGGTCGATTTTTTTAATTTTTCGAAGTGGTCTCAAAAATAGGAATTGAGTTGGCGCGATTGGTGGTGGGTCAGAATACATTAATTTCAGTACAATTCACAACTTTCCATGATTGAAAGTGATTGTCGGGTCGTCAGAGAGGCTCGGCCGATTTTTTTTTTTTGAAGTGGTCTCAAAAATGGGATTTGAGTTGGCGAGATTGGTGGTGGGTCAGAATACATTCTTTTCAGTACAATTCACAACTTTTCATGATTGAGAGTCATTGTCGGGCCGTCAGAGGGGCTAGGCTGATTTTTTTATTTTTTGAAGTGGTCTCAAAAATGGGATTTGATTTGGCGCGATTGGTGGTGGGTCAGAAAACATTTATTTCATTCCATTTTACAACTTTTCATGATTGAAAGTCATTGTCGGGTCATCAGAGGAGCTGGGCCGATTTTTTTATTTTTGAACTGTTCCCAAAAATGGGATTTGAGTTGGCGCGATTGGTGGTGGGTCAGAATACATTCATTTCAGTCCAATTCAAAACTTGTCATGATCGAAAGTCATTGTCAGGTCGTTAGAGGGGCACGGCCGGTTTTTATATTTTTTGAAGTGGTCTGTCTCAAAAATAGGATTTGAGTTGGCGCGATTGGTGGTGGATCAGAATACATTCACTTCTGTCCATTTAACAAATTTTCATGATTGAAAGTCATTGTCGGTTCGTCAGAGGGGCTGGGCCAATTTTTATATTTTTTGAAGTGGTCTCAAAAATAGGATTTTAGTTGGCGCGATTGGTGATGAGTCAGAAAATATTCATTTGAGTCCAATTCACAACTTTTCATGATTGAAAGTCATTGTCGGTTCGTCAGAGGGGCTCGGCCGATTTTTTTATTTTATGAAGTTGTCTCAAAAATAGTATTTGAATTGGCGCGATTGGTGGTGGGTCAGAAAACATTTATTTCAGTCCAATTCACAACTTTTTATGATAAGAAGTCATTGTCGGGTCGTCAAAGGGACTCGACCGATTTTTTTATTCTTTGAACTGGTCTCTAAAATGGGATTTGAGTTGGCGCGATTGGTGGTGGGTCATTCAACATTCATGTCAGTCCAATTTACAACTTTTTATGATTATAAGTGATTGTCGGGTCGTCAGTGGGGCTCGGCCGATATTTCTATTTTTTGAACTGTTGAATGACCCACCACCAATCGCGCCAACTCAAATCCCATTTTAGAGACCAGTTCAAAAAAAAAAAAAAAATCGGTCGAGTCCCTTTGACGACCCGACAATGACTTCTTATCATAAAAAGTTGTGAATTGGACTGAAATAAATGTTTTCTGACCCACCACCAATCGCGCCAACTCAAATACTATTTTTGAGACAACTTCATAAAATAAAAAAATCGGCCGAGCCCCTCTGACAACCCGACAATGACTTACAATATTGAAAAGTTGTGAATTGGACTGGAATGGATGTTTTCTGACACACCACCAATCGCGCTAACTGAAATCTCATTTTTGAGACCACTTCATAAAATAAAAAAATCGGCTCAGCTCCTCTGACGACCCGACAATGACTTTCAATCAAGCAAAGTTTCAGAATTTATTCCTTGCCGAGATTCTTCCAAAGAAGCTTATGATTACACAACTTTTCTCAGTACCCTGTATGATTATTTTGGAATGTTTCCAAATATTTATGAAGCTTCAGGTCCCACTCAGTGGAATTTTGGCAATTTTTAACTGTCTTTGTTGCCAAAAAATAATTTTTTTTATCAAAAAGTACATGTGTAAAAATTTTCAAAAAAATTCAAATTATTGAAAATTAGAACCCTGTAGACGTATGATGTTTCGATTGAAATTATATTGAGATTCAACGTACATTATAAAAATGCAATAAAAAACAGGATGTCCAATTCAAAGAAACAAAGTTGGGGTTCACTTCCGATATAACTGGAAGTCGTAGACGACTTAAAATATTTTAACTGAAACGAGCTCAGCGAAAATCTTCCGTATACAAATTTTCAGAAAAATACTTCTAGAAATTTCCCATACACTCAGATCATCTTGGTATGCCCTGTATATTTCCTTACGATATCATATGGTTCCATGGCACCAGCCAGTTCGGAAACAAGCTGAAGATTTAATTTTCACCCTTTTCAGATAATAGTGGAATGTGTTTCGGTTGGTTTCCGGGTTTTGCCGTGGTCTTCTTTGGTTTAAATCTCCAAACGTTTCGACTGCAACTGCGGCAGTCATCTTCAGTGGCGTGGTCGAAGTACTCTTCTAGACGTATCAACTGAAATGAATGTGCCTGGAATGTGAAATGTGTCTTCAGGCATCACCTGTCAAAGATAAAACGAGGTATGGAAATTCCTGAATATTTTTCAATTTGTATAAGAGAAATAAAGAGAAACGAAACCTCAATTTCCAGATCAGTATTTCCCTGAACGGCAAGTACCTGAATCAAATTCTCATGATACACATCAAAAAGATCATATGCTCCAATGATTCCTTGATACCTGACTTTGAAATAAGACTATTGTAAGGGATCAGTAAGAGTCTGTTTCGCGATATCATTTAGAATGGAAATCCGATCAATGCTCATATCCTCATTAGCGAGCAGCTGTTGATTTAATTACCTTTGGTCATTTCTGAACGCATATAAACTATTTAGATAGGTGAAATTCAATATTTCATATATATTATTTTGAGTACGAGTGTATTTCACAGTGAACAGCGACAAAAAAGTTTCATTTTACACTTTTTGTCACTCGAGAATGAACATGAAAGTTCCGATTTTACAATGGCGAATGGCCTGTAAATAATTTGAGGTGCTAGAAAACGATATGAATTGAAGGTTATTATATGAAATGAAGATTTGATAAAGAGGAACATAGGCCAAGATGAGAGTTAAAAGACCAAAATGTTATGGAAGAAATATTGCCCAGTGCCCACTGTGGGATTTGGCTTACCACTGGACCAAAGAGAAATTAGAATTCGCTTAACAATACGAAAACATTCGCTCACCTGGATCCTTGTCATCTTATGTCTTTCCAACTGCTCCAAGGGCAAACCACCTGTTCCTTGAGGGTTAGATTGTAGTATATTTAGGATAGGTAAAACGTTCCATTGTTCCAGAATTTCACACATGCACACACATGAACTGATTCTTGAGAGAAAAATTCCAACTAATTCGAGAGCCGAAAACGAACTGTCCATCCAGCAGGTACATACTACTTTTTCTCTCTCCCTCTACTCGTATCAACACCATTCATTCTTCTTGGTGAGACAGTGACAGTTTTCCAGTGCCAACGTTATTGAAAGCGTACTCAAAAGTAATGAGCTAGGGTTAGGAATAAATTCCAATGGGAATACCATTGTTGAGAGATTATAATTACTAACCAACCTACTGAAAAAAAAATCCTGAATTAACTGATATTGCGGGATCTTTCCAGTTTGGTTGACCTATGATGGAATATCTTCCGTATGGAAGATTTAAATGAAGAGTATGGAAAAACCACATGTCAGCCTTAATAACTAGCAATAAAATCAACAGACGAAGTAAATCAAGTTGAAATACTTACCTCATTGAATTACAGTAATCTTTTATAGATACACGTACACGCTATACATATACCAAGATACACATAAGAAATTATTAACTATAACATTCGAGACTACAGTAACAACCCATTGAAATTTAAACCAAGTGTATCGTTGTCAAACTCATCCAAAATGTAGTATGCCTTATTACTCCAGGAGCCATATACATTCTACCTGGACTCAATTCCAAAAATTTGTAGGATTGTTTATAAATGGTAGAGTGTGTGTTTGCTCAGTTTTCGAACACGAGAACCCTGTGCTCTTTACGGGGGGGAGGGGGAAATGTGATTTTTCTGGACTTTTTTTGGTTATGTGCCTATATCGTCTTAACTATGCTGTTTGGCGAAAATCCGGAAAACTGTGTGAAGGAGCATTAAATTTCCTTTGTAATTCATTTTCAAAAGTTTGTTTCGATCAAATAATAACCAAGATACATGCGGTCAAAAAAAGGAAAATTTCTCAAGATGTGAGAAAATGCAGAAAAATGCAGTTTTGAGCTAAAAAACATTTACAATTATAATATTGAAAAAGATATAGTGCACTGAAAATTTGTAGTAAATCATTTACAAATCGCAGGACGAGGTAATCGTCGTCGCTCTTGACTGCCTCCTCCTCTTTCACATGGTTTTCCCCGATTTTTGATAAACCCCATAGTTTTGAAGATATGGACAAGAAACCGAAAAAAGTCGGGAAAAATCACGTTTCCCCCTCCCCCCTGTAAAATCACAGGGCTCTCGTGTTCGAAAACTCAGCAAACACACCCTCTACCTTCCTTTAACAATCCCTCAAATTTTCGATAACTTCGGAATTGAGTCCAGCACACCCTGAATTATTTTACAAGGCTTCTGGATTATGTCCAATAGTAGCTCCTTGACCTCTCTTTCGTATTTTTTCTGAATTCAATTTTTTTGAGTTCTGTGGTGAGTGATTGAAAACTTTTTGAGAATTGTAAAATAGTGAATCCCTAACTTGGGTAGAGATGGGCTTAGGGAGATCAATATTACATGTCAGTCTGGTAAGAAGACGAGAATTTTTTGTGGAGTTATTATACAACTTGTTTTTTTTTTAACATCAGACAGACAGTCTCTGATATAAATATAGAGGCGAGGGTCAATATTCTGTGTGATTTAAATAAGGGCCGACATGTATCTCTGAAGCCAGCTCTGCACACATGCCGAACCGCTCTTTTTTGTATCATGCCTTTAGGAATGCTTGGCCAGAACTCCCCCAGAAGCAGATTTCGAAACTCAAAAATTGCAAAATAAGTTGTTCTTGCCATAGTTGTGTCGAGTTCTTTTGTTACGAATCTAAGTGCATAACAACTTTTAGCCAGTTTAGTTTTTGAACTTGAGATAAGTTCTCTGAACGTAAGATTATTATCAATATTGTTACGAGATTGATAAAAATCCCCTAGCTACGCCGCTGAGTCGACTCCGCAAGCGTTTCAATTTCGTTTAACTAGTTCCTGGAAATGTGCAGATGATTTTCGGTACCTATTGGATATTTGGGACAAAGGAACGATCGCGAATGGTCTAGCCTACACGACTTGAGTATATAAGGCGAGACATTTCATTCGGAAGGGAAGTTTTTATGAAGGAGTGTTAAGGAAGTTGAAGTTTTTGTGGACAGGATGAACCTACCCACACTATCTAGTGCTGCTAGATCATTCACAAATAGCAGGAATAAAATCGAACCTAGAACAGAGCCTTGTGGTACCTCATACTCGATCCCTGCCCCTCAAGAAGTTATACCGTATGAGCAGACTACCTGACTTTGTTAACAAATATAAGACTCGAAGCAATTTATGGAAAACATCACGAAAACCGTAGCTTTCTAACTTTCTCAGCAGTATGCTGTGATTTACATAGTCAGAAGCCTTGGATAAGTCACAGAATACATTGGAAACCAAATTGAGCTAATGATATAATGCTGTTTTTACTCGCGAATGATAGAATTCTTCTCTTGACAAGTCTTTCAATAACTTTGGAGAGAGTGGGTGGAAGAGGGATTGGTCTGGAGTTGCTAGGGTCATTATGATCACTCCCTTCATTTATTGAAATAACAGCTGCGTGTTTTAAACAACATGGAAATATGCCTTTTTCAAATGAACTATTAATTGCCTCAGCTAGAGCATCCAGTGGATTCACCGGTAATTGTTTCAGAATTTTTATAGACATTTTATTCCAGCCACATTCATTTTTATCTTTTATTGCAGCAACTTCTTCTTCAAGCTCATGACGATGTGACCTAGGGAAGTGAACGATGGTAGTTTAAAAACTGACTGAGTGTATGCAAAAAAAACTCAAGTTACTTTGCTGACCTAGACATAAATACTACTCTGAAAGCTATATATTTGTCTGATGAAGCGTAAATTTTTTTAAAAACATCTTTTCTGTATCGACTGATTTGGAATGCTCTTTCAGTGGACACGAAGACACGTTCCAATTCCACTACAGAATTCAATTTTACGGATAGACGATGATGTCCAAAACAGCCCTCGAAAAACTCATTTCCTTTTAACTATTAAAGAAAAATCTGAAACAGCCATTTCCTTCCGTTATTCCAATATTTCATAGATTAGCAACACCTGATCCTTTCTCGCCTTTGAAAATGCATTCGCCGTAGAAATAAATATGGGGCATTAGCATATTATTACAATAAAAGTGAGCATAAGCAATATTATTCTCAGATTCAGGGTTCGTAAGGGTAACATTTTGCAGTTACACTGTGAGTTGAAAGAATCGAATATTTGTTATTAAAAAAAAAATGTGACGAGATCATGACTGGATGACACACGCTACTTCTGAGTAAAGCAATACATCATAACCAGATGAATCTTTTTTTCTTCGAGGTGAAACCGGCAAATATTATATGGATGTTATTTGAGAATCATTTGGTGGCAGTAGCGAAATGGATGGAACTGAAGAGAAGAGACTACATATTCATAATTTTTTTTAATCGTCAGGCATTCACAAGTCAGGCCTTGTTTCCGGAGCCCCGACACTTCCGGAAGGCGCGCTGGTGTGCATTAACCCCAGTAAACACTCCCCACGTCCGTGGGGTGAGTGATTACTGGGTCCGAGAGTCATGTGCCCTAAGAAGTAGAGGTAAACCGAGAATTTCGGCCTTCTGCATTCTTCCGGCTTAGTTTTCTGCCGCATGATGGCAAGCCGATATAATTTTCAAGTTTGATAGTAGTGTGTCCATCATTCCATCAAGGACCCCTATTATAAGAACCACCATCTTGACAGAATGGTTTGGGTGAAGCCTGCGTAGTTCAAAGAGTAGATTTTTGATAATTAGTCCGGGTTTCCTCATCTTTTCAGACGATGTTCGTTTCGCCAGGAGCTGAAAACTTACTGACGGAAATCGTCCTGCTTTGATGGTCGAGGAGGACTACATCAGCCTTATTGGCTTGTATTTGCTTGAGGGTGGGGAAAAAGTAGTTCTAATAGATTCGGCACTTCTCATTCTCCACAAAGGACTCAATATCCCCTGGAGCATAAGGCAACACCAGTACTCGTCTACACCGTACGAGTGTCGTAGATGGTAGTACAACACTCGTAGGGCCGCGTTATACCTGTGGTATAGGCTAAGTCTGCGTACCAAGCAGAGAAGGAGATCTGAACTCCCAATGATTTCAGAGTATCCAAAACTCTAAAGTCTATGGCCTCTCTGTTATCTGGCGGAGTATAACCGTGGAACAGATGATTTAGGATGCAAGCTCTTATGAAGATGCATTAATTTGTGAGTTTTAACGTTGAGTTGTCACAGCTCTTCCTGAGTCCATTTCATCACTCCAAAGGAGTAAAGTAGAATCGGAACGGCAAGCGTATTAGTTGCAGTAACTTTGTTCTTCCCCAACAGTTCAGATCTGTTTATGCTAATACCTGCCGCGGATAGAGTTTTTAACAATGGTAACCTCTTGTGTGTGGCGTTGTCCACCCCTAGGTAAGTATACGTCTCTCCAGCATCCAGATGATGTAGGATGCTTCCGTCTACGAGCTGAACATTTTTATTATTATTAATTATTATCAGTGGTATTGAAGTTACTATCAATATTTTCATAGTTTGTCACAATTTGATTGGTTCAAAGATGACTACGCATCATAACGCACATTTGTGCGTAAGAGTAGATTTACTTGTAGAGTAAACTGTACGTAAAACAATGTTTAGTAATATAGAAACAGAAAAAAATATTTACAGACATAATCATATAGCAACAATTATTTGATTTTCATTCCCACAAATCTGATACATATCTGAGTTACATATTCTGTGGTTTCTATAGAAATCAAAGGTGATCAGTCCAAAATGGTCGAGAAACAACAATGATATTCATAAATCATGAAGCAGTCTACAGCTTACTGATATCTTGACAAACGCATATGAATAATTAAAAACAAACCGAATCCTGGAGATAAGAATATTCAATATTCCCTGGGTAATCGAAAATATCTGTAATCCCAACAGTTACAAGGGTAATCAATGGATAAATGGCTAACGTAACAGAATCATCTATTTCTCGGGCTACACAAATCCGGGCCGTGGAATTCTATTTGTTCATTAATAGGGGTAGCGCGACAAGATTTCCGTACCTGTTTACAATAGTTAATCATGAGTAATTATAGTGATTTGTCTGAGTTGTCTTTGTTGAAGTTCTAATTGCACCCCGGTGACGGCATCTCTTTTTTCCCAACAGATCTTGTCTCTCTATTCCAATTTCGAATTTGTAGCACGGTATCTGTCTTCTGGGGGTGACAGGTGATGACGTCCAGTTCGTTAGTTTCAGGAAAGTAATGTACAAGTAAATGGGTGAGGATTTTTTCAGACCAAATATAGGGGACTCTCATTAAGTTTTGTATAGTCGTATCATAACAAATAACACTCGAGTAATAGGTATTATTCAACGAGCATGTAATGACAGCTATTACTCATGAGAATGACGTGTGCGACGTGAGCCGTAGTAATTTTTTTCATCAGATTTTATGTTTGTTTTATTCTACAACGTCTGAACGTGGATTTAACTAGTCAGCCATTGAGAAAACAACGAGAAATCGAACCAATGCACGGACCCATTCGAGTTAACGTCGTATCCAAGAATGGGTGGATGCTTTGGAAATGGCAGAAGAGGGCTTGAGGTCTGAATACTAAGGTATGTATAACCAGTAATGCAATCTCTCCCAAACACAAATCCTAAATACACACAACGTCAAGGTCAAGCAACAAAATATTCAAAATTCTCCAAAGACATCTCAAAGCCATAGCACCTATGCACCAGACAGGCCCCTGAAGGTCGCTGATGACGTCTTAGTGGTGGGGGAGGCCGAGAATCGGCTGTAACACCCTACAGCTGATCCAAGGGCTTGGGAGCCTTCAATTATCATTGAATGTAGTTCGTTTGCACGACAAGCACCCATTTTTCTTGATCTCAAGAAAATCAGCATGTTCGGGGGGCGGACACCCCCAATTACAAAAGTTTTTTATCAGAGAATTTCATTTTCAGTTTTCAGTTCAAGTTTTTGAGCTATCTAACAGAAAAAATATTTTTGAGTTTTGTATAAGTTGTCAAAACGACCTATATCGGAAAATTTTGAGAAAAGTCGCCCCGAAATAAAATAAGTCATTGAGGAAAACGGTGTCAGACTAGATCCAATGAAGCCATACAGAAGATTTAAAAACAGTTACTGTCAGTGAATTTTTTTGCCGATGCGCACTTCAAGTATAAAAGACCACGCACACCTTTATGCAAAAAGTATTTCGTTCAAATGCTCAAAAATTACAATATATTGTTGAACTCGGGCTTCTGAACAGAAGTTACCGTGGGCACACACGAAAATTCTATGTATCGTTCACGAGATATCAAGTGTTGAAGTTTCACGTCATTTTTAACTGAACTTTATTGGTAATAATGTCAAATAATTGTTGGTGGGTTTTTTATCTACACCACAGTATTACAGTTAGTCAGTCTACCAGTATGTTTTCAAGCATTTATTGAACAATATACAGGGTGAATTATGACATTTTCCGAATTATGGAAAATAAAAATAATTTCAGAACGATTCATCATCAACGTCATAAATCGAATGGTACAAAAATTGAAGTTCCTGTGTTGGATATATCCCATGAGATCGGCTGAATCCAAGAGATATGTATTTTTTCAATGTACAGAGGATATTGAAGCTATACTTTTTTTCATAATCTCTGTGCACAAAATATCGTTCTTCTCCGATGAATAGACCCCTGAGGAAGCTACCCACTCGCGCTAGCGAAACATTAGGAAACTATTCCAAATAACGAAGGCCTTTAGACCCGAATGAAAATAGTGATAGTGAAAATTCGGCCGCGAAAACCTTAGCCATTTCATCAACCAAAGAAGTGCTGACCTTACTGAAGATCCCTCTTTGAAGCAGAGGTGTATGCCATCCTTCAATGCGCGAAAGAGAACAAAAGGAGAAACGGGAGTGCTATGACGCGAGACTGAGTTCCAGGACACCAGGGAGTTGCAGTTGATGAAACGGCTGGTCACGCACCAGTGAAGGAGCATATCGGTAAGATGGGACTGTACAATCGAGACTTGACCTGCAAACTGTTTACATAACTATAGTGACTTTCAATTAGATTGAAGGTAGGTTTTTGTATTAAATTTATTGGTAGAAAAATATTGAGCAAATATGATAATGATATGTCAAAAACTGATTGCCGTTTCTAAAGATACAACCACAAAACATTTTAAGTAACAACTTATTCAAAGTATTCATATTCAATGTATATAGTATATAACACCCCTCTGTTTCGGCAAGGTCTGTCGGAAACTATTCACCAGATGGGATAACTTCCATCCAAAGTCCTGCGTGATGAGGACGGAAGGCAGCAAAGAAATTGGTGGTCTGAGACAATTCAAAACAGTAGATCACGTATTTGCACGGAATTATGGAAATGGTCCGAAATGGAATCCAGCGATTGTCCAAGCACCACTGTG
The DNA here is from genome assembly GCA_958502065.1 of Chrysolina americana. Lineage (NCBI taxonomy): Eukaryota > Metazoa > Arthropoda > Insecta > Coleoptera > Chrysomelidae > Chrysolina > Chrysolina americana. The sequence goes on along the minus strand of OY293415.1, from coordinate 72,262,858 downwards.
TCCCGTTTCTTATAGATTAGAAACGGCCGAGGGACACGATATACATAGACATGTGGACCAGTTAAGAAATCGTTGTTTAGACCTACCAGAAGATCCGGGAAATGATAAAAGCCATTCCGGGACTATTGAATTGGGAAGTCGTCATGCACATCCTACCGACTGCGCCAATGTAGTGTAGTGTAGGTAGGTTTTTGTATTAACTTTATCGATAGAAAAATATTGAGCAAATATGATAATGATATGTCAAAAACTGATTGCCGTTTCTAACGATACAACCACAAAACATTTTAAGTAACAACTTATTCAAAGTATTCATATTCAATGTATTTAGTATATAACAATAACCAAGGCAAGATACAATGGGCCAACATGCCAACAGAGGAACCAGCCCGACAGATCTGAGGTATTGGAGAATCAGTGGAGTCTAACTGTAGGTACTGAGTTTTGGGGTTCATTATTTTGATCAAACAAACATAGATAGTTATAGCTGTTGAAATTTCATGTGTCTGAAAGAGAAAATGATGTGAATGGTCATAGTTGACCCCAGAACTTTTGTCTCAATGAGTCACTACATTCCATGACAATATGCTCTGTCCAATAAGTAATCGTACAGGAGACCAAATATCTGTATGCAGCTCCATCTTTAGATTTTGAAAAACTCTCTGACCATAATGTCTTCGATTTCAAATTATTTGGATCAAATCACTCATTATTTTAGAGACGATATGAATGAGACCTGAAATATCATAATGCATTTATTTTCCCTTTTGTATAACAGAAGAATTTTAACAAACTATTACACTGTAATGATATTGAGCAACAACGATAAACATCAAAAGCTATCTACACCAAAGGAAAATTGAAATCCGTAATTCACAATGCTTTTCACAAATATACGAGAACTGCCGGCAAAAGTTCCTCGAACTTGTTCAAATAAATTGGTTCGACGTTTATTCCCAACTTAAAGTAATCTAATTCAATTGGGGGAACTATCCGTGGAACCCTTATATTGAAATACACAACTTCTGAAGGCTCTTCAGGAAATTAACGAGGATTCGAGGTGGGCACGGGGACAATGCACAATGGAGGAGATTGTAATGGGACAGAATCGAAAAACAGCGCATCTGGTGGAATATTTGTATCCTCGAAGTTTCTATAGAACCGTAATATTCGAGCACGAAACTTCGACTGATTTGATGAATGCTACTTTGCTACAATCATTGTTCTGACTATTGTTATATCGGATTCAAGTCGATGTTAGAAATGTTCTTTTTGTTTCGACGAGTAAGATGTACATAATAATGAAAATTTTTGTGGAAAGTCATATGTTATTTGATGCAAATATCTCTATTCTACAATTAAATTGTAATTTTTTTTACGAAATATCCAAGTTTCCGGAGAAAACCCTTCAAAAACAGTGGTTGTGTGAGCAAGGGACATCCGGGACCTACAGCCCACGTAAAAGTGAATTCCGAAAAACTTTAGCTCAGTGGTAGGCGGTGGGGATCGAACTCGGGTGGGAAGCAAACGCTCTAATACCACGACCACTTGGCTCGTAATAACAAAAGAGAATAGATTAATCCCACGACAATGATGTCTGAAGAGAAAGAACATGGTTTTCAATTAACAAACATCTCCTAAAACCTCTCAAAGTGGTGAAGGGCGCAACTTGTCGAATATTTCAATAATGCAGCCAAAAAAAATTCGATAAAGGCGTCGTCGCTATTGTAAATTACATGTAGGCCTCTCAATCAGGCCCACCACCACTGGGAATTATAAAGGTTTTTTGCAAACATAGTATTTGTAGTTTCATGTGCATCATATACATTTTTTTCATGAAATATCCATAGTAGACACTGTCAACTACGTGGCGGACTACGTCATTTCCTTACCTTTTTGAATCTTTTCTCAAATTTGAAAAATGTCCAATAGTTTTTGAGATATTTGTAAAAAAACAAAAAAACAAACTTCAGTAATACAGGAAGTATTTGATGAACATTTCATAATGACCTGGGCTAGGCCAACTAGATATCGATACACACTCGAAAATTGTGAATTTCTCAAAGTCAAACTGCTGTCTTCGGTCCATGATATTCTCGAAATCTTATTACAGAATCTCCTGCAACGCGTTCAGGCGCGAGATAATGATAATTACTGCAGAGAAAAGGGGCTATCACGAGATAACTGCCAGATTTGCGAGTACTGAAGAAAAGTGAATTAAAGAGCCGTAGTCATGAGCCACTTCCCACCCACCTCTAGCAACGCAACTTGTACATTATTCATTGTCAAAAACTTGGCGTAATATACACGACGTAGATCATGAATGCCAGTTTCATATTTTCATTTCATTTGACAGCCGTATCATAAAACTTCGTTGTCGACAAAGCCCTGTCATTATATTAATGTGGCGTTGGGACTGAAACTCCCAGTTGAGTAGAGCTTGGTTATGCCTTTTTATAGTTCATCATCAGATAAAAGTTCAGTATAGCTGTCCTACAGAATGTTGTATAATAATAAAATGTATCGAAGCTTCGAAAAAAGGGCCTGACTGGAACATTGAAATAATAATTACAATGAAAATACTGATTTGAGGATGGGCGTAGTCCCAACCAGGAACATGAGTGAGCCAATTCGTAGGACAGAAACTTCTTAAAGATCCTAGTTTTGGTCTATCCAACTCTCTTCACCTATGGACTTAAGTATTTCATCAAAAACAAAAATAATTAAGTATAGGTATAACACATCATGCATGTTTGGAGTAACGGCCTCTCTGAAGAATTAAAACATACCTATCCACTCATTTTTTAATTAGAAATGGAGAAAATTATGAACATTCGAGAGGAACCGATAATTAGACTCACCTTTATATAAAAATTAATCATTAACGAAATCAGTAACAGCACATAAACAATAAATATTGATCGGCAAAGCGATGAGCTGTCAAATGCCAAACAAGTAATATCTAGCATTTTCTTTAAATTCTCTCATAAGTAGCCATGTAATAACATATATCTCATCTCATTTCCTGATATTGGTTGCGAAGGATCGAAGGAAATTTAATTGGGACTTATTCAATGTGAAGGTAAGGTTCAACGCAGATAAAATAAGAAAGTTATTTTCTGTCGGTTCAAATTTGATTACCATTTCAATGACTCGTAAAGAACACAAAAAATATGGAATTTTATATATCGTGGAGAGTATAAAGTATACGTATGTTCACATCCTATAGGTACATTGATATCTGTAGAGCATATCGCATAGATCTGTATTGGTACGAACACAGCATGTACTCAATGTTACGTCTCATGTACATTATAGCATGACATTGAGGAATTCCCAAACGAGAGCTGAAGCTTGTTTTACTGTTGGGGGTAGTAACTTTGAACAATTAATGTGTTCAATTGATTTGTAACAAATCAAAACACAACAAGACCTAACATCCAACATACTCCACGAAAAAATACACACCCCCAGAAACAATGTACCTAGAGAAACACCGACCATAATATTACCTGGTATAACCCAGGTAAAGGCAAATTCAATAAGACGTCCGGATGAAATACCTGACCAGACCCTAACTAATGAACAAACAATAACAAATTTACCGAGGCGATCTAATCGTATAAGAGAACAGATAGGAAGATAGAACGTTCAGCAGAGCCATGAAGACGATAGCACAGACAGCTATCGAAAGCGCTCGCATGTATCATTTAGAAGCCATTAAAGTTTCATATCGTTTTTGTAAATAATGTCAATATTAAAACATATAAACATATATACTGGGATTACACCAACTGACAGTGGGAGAAATACCACGAATAGACCCCCTCAAAGTCCTCAAGGAATTGGGGCTTGAGGGGCTGCTGTAAACGAGAACACCTTGAAATAGCAGAAGAAGATGGGGCACTATAGATCTATAATTAGAGGTCGCAGCGCATCAGTCACCATCCATACCTACCATTACCATTACCAAGTATGTTTTGGGTAATTTCAACAATTTCTATTTCGAAACTTTGTACACTTATCAAGTATCGGTGACAATATGATAATTTGATGAGTTTGTGTCATTATCCTGATCAGGATCGCCAGAATTAAATAATTTGCTTCTCATATACTCTGTGTGAGAGCTTTCGCCAGAATTTAACAAATCTGCGTCGTGGATGGGTTATGAATGCACTTGCTGCCTTCCTTGGATAGGGTAGCTATTTTTTCTCAGAAAATAATGATAAATGAAAAATATTAGTACCACTGTTGAGGAAGCGTGTGGTGTTCGATATACGAAAATATGAAACAAACTCACGCTTTTTCACAGAGATACTTATAATTTCCATTCATTACTATTTTTCTGCCTATATAAACAATTATTTTTTACTTTTTAGTTCAATGTATTATAAAAGCGTGTTTATTAGTTTTCCTAAGCTATATTTTATTACCTAGAATAGGTGGAGGAATCAGGTTTTTTCATGAAAAGTGCCAAAAGTTCACTGTCAGAAAAATAAAGGGGCAATATCAAATAAATAATGAGAGCGTATGCAGCGCCCTCTAGGCGCTACATAAAAATTATTAATAAATTATGATTCACCACCTCAAAAAACAATTTATCCTTAAATTGAAAATTCATCCAAATAATATTGATCGTGCCTGGGAAAGAAACTTTTGACGTTCCTGTTCATTTTTTGCTAATTTTTTTATCTGAGCATATATTTTCATAATTTCATAATTTTGAAGAAGTCAACGAATTGAAATATATAGGAGTGACGATTACTAAAACAGTGAAAAAAATACTAGAAACACAAAAGAAATAATTAACGCAAGTAGAAAAAAAGATGAGGAAGACATGAGGATATTCGAAAAAAAAATTATGGAAGCGATACTGAGGCCAATTGAAATATCAGAGAAAGCGTACGGAATAAAAACTAATCTAGAAATTAGCCAGAAATTGAAAGATGATATAGTCAACAGAATTAAACAACACAGTATCGGATTGTTGAAACAAGGGCAAGGAAGAGGCAATATCTTGCTCCTTAATACAATGCAACGTCAGTGAAGGAAGGAGAAGAGGAAGACTGGTCTTCGAAAAGTTGATTCACACAGCTTCAAATAGCGAAAGCTTCTGAAGTATTCCGCATAAGTTAACCACTGACTGATACCAGTAGGGAAAATGTCATCTATTATCTGTCGCAAAGAGTGAATTAAAAGCAACTGTGGATTTCTCATAATTATCACCCTTTCCACAACAGCAACTTCCAGTTTTCTGACAGATCTTCTGCCAAAAAAAACTGCCATACCATTTGGAATCACTCGTTATGGAGCACATTGTGAATGTAAAATGAAAGTCTTAAGTTTCCCAATATCGCATTGATTTCCACTCAACTGTGATAGCTGTCATCAAAAAATACATTAGCCTGCCTATTTATTATTCCATTCGAAAAAATCCTCGACTCCATAAATCGAGTGGCTTGAGAGGCTTCTTGATAGCTTGCATTTCTCAGTTTGTATTCTCTCAAGATTTGGAATATATGAATGAACTGATTCGTTTTGAGATTTTCATTGATATTCACTAAATTGATTCCATCCATTGGGAAGATTCTGTGCTTTGATCGGATACATTAATCACGTCTATATCAAAAGACCAAGTTGTCATTTGACATTCAATGGTGATTGTGATTTCACTGTGAATGATGGCGTTATATCTTACAATGAAAAAAAAAAAGAAACTCGAAAGGTAGCAACTTGAATTATTGAAAATTCCCAATTAATAAAAATACCCAACAATGTGAAATGGAAGATTGTGGTGTCACATATTGAAAACGAATATACGATTCCTTTTTAACACACACAACTTCATTTACATATTATTAGATGTGTATTTCAATACCCAAGTAATCTTCATCAGATTGATGACTGTACTGAATATTATGATATTATTGTGGATCATCCAAAAAGAACAGCAGAAGTAATCGGAAACGAAAAACGATTTTCCAACAATTTCAAACGTGAAGGTAACTGGTTGGGGATGATCAGAAGACCAAGAGGTAAAAAGAAAAAAAGTTTCTTCAACAACTCAAAATGAGATCAAAACGAGATCACGATAGCACAAATTAGTGCTAAGGATATCTATTGGACGTTATCTTCGGATATTATTGGCATCCATAGTACGCCCTCTTTGGATCCTATGGATGTTCAAGGGACTCACTGATGTCACAACTTTGTACTGTATCCAAAGGTCCACAAAGGACATGCACTGGATATCCCCTTGGGACCATAACTGAATGTCATTGTGGACATTGATAGGAGGTCCAAGTTTGGTACGATAAAACATTTTGCTTCCGATAGAATGTTGTTATGCCGTCCTATATCCAGGTTTGTGAAAAATACTTGTGTTGTCGATATTATCTGTACTAGCCAGTTTTTGTCAAACCGAAATTAGATTCAACGGTGTTCATTTTATTTGGAACATCCCGAGTATTCATTAAAAAATATATAGTTGCAAGTTGTTGAATGTCATCAGATGACACGTATGTAAAATACATTTTTGAGTTGTTGTATTCATTGAATAAAACCACTGAAAATACTGTTTACCTTTAGTAAAAACCAATAAGTTATGGGCCCAGTCTACGTTTAAAGCAGTTTCAGTTAAATAAGCAGTGGGAAGGTAAATTGAAGAAACGACGATGGAATCGGAAAGCAGCATGAAATTTGGTGTTGTTAAAATGAACAACAACAACTATCAGCTATGGAAATTTAAGATGAAAATGTTGTTAATCAGAGAAGGGACATGGAAAGCAGTGAAGGAGTTGAAGCCGACGCAGAAAGATAAAGAAAAAGAGTGGATAGAAATAGATGAAAAAGCTCAGAGCACTATTTCTCTCTCAGTGGAAAATAGTCAGATAGTACACGTTTGCAACTGTACCTCAGCCAAAGAAATGTGGGAAGTTCTTCAAAAGGTTCATGAAAGAGCTAATTTGAGCAATAAGTTGTAGTTGTTGCGTAAATTATACCAGACTAAATTAGAATATGGACAATCGATGTCGGAATATATAAGAAAAACCCTCGAAATGGTGGAACTATTGCGAGGAATTGGGGAAGAAATAAAGGATTTCCATGTAGCCGCCCTTCTTCTTGGTGGTCTTCCTGAAAAATACGATACACTTGTCACAGCTTTGGATGCTCGTTCTGATCGAATTAACTCTTGAATATGTGAAAGGTAAACTTTTGGACGAGTACAATAGGAAAAATGGAAAGGACAATGAAGGATCGAGTCAAACTGCCTTGAAATCTTTCCACAATATGAAGAAAAAGGTAAAAACAGATCTAGAAATGTTTTTTCTGTCATAGAAGGGGGCATCTAAAAAAAGACTGCTATTTTTCGAAGAGGAAAGGAATCCCAGACGAAAAGAAAGAGTATCGAAAAGACTATAGAAGTGAGCATAGTGTTAAGACTGCAACTGAAGAACAAAATGATGATTTATGTTTCTGCATTTTCTCTGAAAATAGTTATGATTGTGATACATGGTTCATAGACTCAGGTGCATCAAGTCACATGCCCTTAAATAAAATGTTTTTCATCAATCTAGAGGATTGTAATGAAAAGGTTATTGTTGCTAATGGGAATGAAATGAAGTGTGAAGGAATTGGAGAAGGCTCCCTGTTCTGTAAGGTGCTTGATAAAACTCAGAAAGTACATGTCAATAATGTACTTTATGTACCCGATTTAGAATCGAATTTATTATCCGTGAAACGCCTAACAGAAAATGGTTTCTCTGTGAAATTTGAAAAAGGCACCTGTTCCATCGAATATGGAAATGAAGTAATTGCAGAAGGCAGAATCGAAAAAGGGCTTTACAAATTGCAATTAGATTTACCTGTTAAAGCCAATGTCTCTACCCAGAAACATTCAAATTGTATTCATTTATGGCATAAGAGGTTAGGACATAGAAACCAAGATGATATCAAGAAACTTGTATAGAAAAATTTTGCAAATGGAATTGAGATAATAGAATGCGGACAATATCTAAAATGTACCAGCTGTTTAAAAGAAAATATGAGTAAGAAACCATTTCCAAAACATGCAGAAAAAGAATCAAGACAAATCCTCGATTTGATTCATAGCGATGTTTGTGGACCAATGAAAACCCAAACACCTGGCAGAAAACGTTATTCCTTAACATTTATCGATGATTATTCCCGATATACAATAGTATATATATTAAATTCCAAAGACGAAGTTGTCGAAAAGCTGGAAGAATATTTAGCAGTAGTTAAAAATAAATTTGGAAAATATCCCAAAACATTCAGATTCGACAATGGCGGAGAATATAGTGGTGAATCAGTTCGAAAAATATTCAGATAACATGGCATTTTGATACAGAACACAGTTCCATATTCGCCTGAGCAAAATTGTGTTGCTGAACGCAAGAATCGGACTCTCTGTGAAGCCGGAAGGTGTATGTTATTAGATGCTGAGCTTCCACATAAATACTGGATCGAGGCAATTGTAACAGCTAACTATTTACAGAATCGTCTACCAAGTAAAGCCATTGAAACTACTCCATTTGAAATATGGTATGGCGAGAAGCCGAAATTGGACCATTTGCGGAGTTTTGGAAGTATTGCCTACGTATACGTACCAGCCGAGAGACGGACAAAGTGGGATCCTCATGCAAAGGAGGGTGTATTTGTTGGATACTCTGAGAATTCAACTGGATATCGAATTTTAGACAAATCAACCGATGGAATAACAGTTAGTAGAACTGACGAATTCATTGAAAATCAACACTCTTCATTCAAGACACACAAGTAGAAGTTTTCTTGAGAAAATATAGAGAAAGTCTAAATGAACTTGTGGAGAGAGGAGATGATACTGAACAACTAGAAGAAAAAGAAGATCACGGAGAAACAACTGGAACGGAAACTGTGGAAACGATCAAAAATCAAATAATCAGACGGTCTTTGAGAAATAATAAAGGAGTTCCTGCACAAAAATTATCATATTCAGCAACAAATAACTCTACTAGAGAACCAACTTCATTTGAGGATCTGATGACATTTTCAAATAGAGAAAAACCAATTGGCAGAAGGCAATTCAAGATGAATTGAACTACCACCCAACAAAAGGCCAATCCAATCGAAATGGGATTTCAAGATGAAAACTGACAGCATCGGTCAAATACTGAAGTACAAGGCACGGTTGGTAGCAAAAGGATATACACAAAAATATGGCGAAGACTATGACAACACTTTTGCTCCTGTGATGAAACAAAGTAGTTTCAGAATACTACTGACCATTGCAGCATCTTATAAACTGAACATCAGTCATTATGATGTTAAGACCGCATTTCTAAATGGAGTTCTGGAAGAGGAACTGTATATGTCACAGCCTGAAAAATCAATATATGGATTGAAACAGGCAGCAAAAGCCTGGAATGAAAGATTGAAAGAAGTTCTTCGTGAACTTGGTTTTCAGTATAGCGCAAATGACCTATGTTTGTTCACGAAAATTGACAAAGGGGATTACCTGTACATTTTAGTGTTTGTTGATGATATTTTAATCTGCCATAAAGATATCCATGTTATAAAGACGCTAGGAGAAGAACTCAATAAATATTTTGAAATTATTGACTTGGGAGAATTGAATTTCTTCTTGGGAATAAATGTTCGACAGGACAAAGATGGCAGTTATCTTCTTGATCAAGAACATAAAATAAATACAATGCTGGTGGAATTTGGAATGGCAGATGCTTATACTGTTACAACTCCAATGGACACAGACTATCACAAATTCGCAGAGAGCACGAAGCGTCAGCTAGATTGGGACGGAGTGGAGAGGGTTATGAAATATCTTAAAGGAACGAGTAATTTCAAACTGAAAATGAATGCAGATACAGATCTGATTTTACGTGGATTCGTTGACTCAGATTGGGCGAGTGATACTTCAGATAGGAAGTCTATAAGTGGGTTTATATTCTTTCTTGGGAAGAACCCTATAACCTGGACTAGTAAAAAGCAAACAACCGTGGCATTGTCCTCAACGGAAGCCGAATATATTTCAGCAGCTTTAGCCAGCCAGGACCTAGTTTGGTTGAGACGAATTCAGAAATTGTGTGAAGATTATTCAAAGATGATCTGTTTGTAGATTTTATTTGGAACATCCCGAGTATTCATTAAAAAATATATAGTTGCAAGTTGTTGAATGTCATTAGATGACACGTATGTAAAATACAGTTTTGAGTTGTTGTAATCATTGAATAAAACCACTGAAAATACTGTTTATCTTTAGTAAAAACCAATATAATGAAGGCCCTGAAACAGTACCTTGCGGTACTCCTATTTCAAGCGGTAGGAAGTTGGTCATTACATTGTCTATTCACATACACACACTGAAATTGGTTGGTTGAATATGTTTGAGTAAATTTTGAGTACCATATCAAATTTTTGATCTTTTTCACGTACACTGTGGGGACAATTCATGATCGATTGTGTCGAAAGCATTCGAAAGATCAATAAAACGCATACATTTGACGCATTCCTATTCACATATTTGAAACTTCATTTGAGAGAGCTTGTTGAAAAAAATCCACTCTGTTATTCCAAATCCACATTCGCTAGTTGCGGTCTATGCGATAGTATAAACTACTTTTCCATATTAGAGGTCCACAAAACAATAAGATATGCATGGCTTCCGACCATATCCGACTCGCTACATATTTAATCAAACTAAATGATTCACCAGTGTATCGTTTACACAAATATGCTTTACGGCAGAAGCATTCGGACACAAAAACTTCAAATGAAATTCCCAACCTTTCAGCCCGAGTTCTATACCTGGGGGAAAATTTAACGAGGGCTTTCGGTTCAATTGTTATCGTGGACGTTTTTATACTCTGAGCCCGTGTCTGTCAGTTCGAACAGCAATGCTTTCATCAATTTCATTAGTTTTGTTCATATGTGATGATGTTATTAATTCAGTGAAATAAATTGAGTGTTAGTAGTATAGAAGTAGTTTCTCATTCGTTTGTGAAGAGTATCACCCAGCTGGCTGGTGGCTAAAAGTCCTCGGGAGTCCTGCCTAGAGATTGAGGAGTCAATTCGGGAAAGAGGAATTGGCACTGCTCACCAAAAAACGCATATTAGTTAACCTTTTAGAAATCTACCCCTCAGGAAGGTGTCCAATACAAAGGACCAACAAAGCTGACTTGGATCGAGCAAATCGCTCATCGCACCAAGAAGGCCACATGTTCGTACTGGGCTTGCAGCTTGCAGAAGGGCCTTCAGAAGAACGTGGGGTCTGACACACAAGTCGCTACACTAGATATACACGACAATTATTCGTCCTTAACGTACGTAGCCATTGTATGGTGGCTGGGTACGCTGAAGACCAAGGCTAAAAATGATCCAGACAAAGTTCGAAGACTGACCTGCTGGGAATAATAGGCGCTACGAGAACAGCACCAACTAGAGCTCTTGAAGTTTTACTAGGATTGCCACCTCTTTATCTGTACATTGACCTACTGACTCAAAGGCGCAAGCCATTTGGTCGGAGGAAAAACAAGGCACAGGACAATTGTCCTATCCTACTGATGGTAAGGGACAACACTCTGCCAGTTCTAGACTTCAGAAAAAGCTCGAACATTTTCATTTCCACGAGGAAAGAGTGGAATGACAGAGCAACGATTGATATTCAGTCAGTGATACCTCAAGAGGCTAGCAATATATCTCTATTTTGATTGCAAAATCTCGGCTAGAGAATATACCCAGAGCAGTTCTCATCAAATATGTGGGGCGGTATGATTGGGTATCATTTGACAAGTCCTTTCCTTTCACTTGGTCGACATACTAGTTACGCATGCAGGCATTTTTTGCAAAACAAATTGCCTTTTTAAGTACTCGAAGAATTACCTCTTTTGCTGATAGGTACATAAAATCTGTTATATGCACGATGGCGTCTCAGCACAATTTTCTATTTCGTAAGTCCTAAAATGAGCCAAAGAATTACTATTGTGACCTTCAGTATAGAAATATTTATGACTTTACAATTATTAGAGATGATGACAAGTACTGTCAATAAAAAAATAATAAAGAGTATATCTTACAAATAAATAAATAATTCAATTCCATCATTCTATTCGAATCATTCAACCCCCAGTTATATTAGTTGGCGACGAGGATGGGATCCTCCAGGAAATAATTATTAAGAAAGAATCCATATTGACTATACTGGTCCTTTCGAAAACTGCTACTTTTTGGTATGTGTGGAAGCGAAATAAAAATGGGCAGAAGATAGAATTTTAAAAGATGCACCAAATAGTTTTACGATAATAGTAGGTACTATTAGGAAATATTTCAGCAGTACAAATGGACTTGCAGAAGGGAACGACAGACTTTGAAAAATAAATTAAAGGCTGTCGTAAATGACTGTACGTCTGATATGTTTTGTTATCGTGCAACACCACTTGCATATGGCCTATCGCATATTAACTAATACGTTCTTTTTGGCGTTCGTTGGATTGCTCTATCTCTAACCATTCTCGGGTTGGAGAGTTCGACATTTTTAACGTTTTATTCCTTTTATATGCCAAAATTTGAATCTTAGCATCAACAAATCATATATTTTCGGAAACTGCATGAAATTTTGCGTATATATTGCGGATTTCAAGTGAATCCCTTGATTTTGTATTTTTTATGATTTTTAGGGGTCTACCCCTTTGGACTTTTTACGATTTTTAGAATAATTTTGTTTTATGTCAATTGACTCGTAATCCACAGATTATACTAATTTGATCATTCTGAATCGATTAGCGTTCGCAGAATTGTTCTATCTCTAACCGTTCCCGAGTTGGAGAGTTCATCTGGAGTGAGGAGTAATTTCCTTTCATAACTGAAAAAAATCCTGATAGTTTTTATTCAATAATCGTATGTTCGATAATCGAATCGCAAGGTTGAGTTTAAAAACAGCGAAAGCTGACACTCCGCCTATTCACTAAAAAATTTTCTTAGGCTTACGCAATATGTTACTATTCATTTCTTGTATCTCATGGTGAATAAAGACGCTTTATTATTATTATTATTATTATTATTATTATATCACAAGACCTATAAATTTATTCGATTGAATTATCAACATATTTTGAGCATGATTTTGCTTGGAAAATAGTTTGCATTCACAATAATTTAATAAGCGGTCGGGGGGTTTTATTTCGAAATTATTGTGCATAAAATTATTTATCAAAAAGCAAGTACGTAGTTAAAACAATGTGGAAAACTGTAGCCAAAATTGTGCAAGAAAAATGATATATAGATTATAAGATTGTGTTTGACCTATTCAAAGATGTGACATTTCAAGCCGCTAGAAACTCTAAAAATGCTAAACGCAAGCAACTGCAGAGCAATTTAGATAAAAGAAGACAAGGTTATATAGCATTAAGTAAAGAAGTTATAAAAATGGCAGAGCAGTGGGATGAAAATAATCCAATGGGACTTCAAAATAAAAATTTCATATCGCCGCTTTTGAATTAGCCTGGAGAGCTGGTGAAAGTGCACAGTGTAAAATTTATTATTTCAAAGCCGAAAAATACAATAAAGGAACATTGACAGGAAGAGTGGAGTACAACACGGTCTTTTCTAAAACAGCTCGTGGTGGAGATGAAAGGTGCAGTGAAAGTAAGTGTTTGACTACAAATAAAGAAAATCCGAACGTGTGTCCTGTTAGATTGTTGAAAATGCTTCTAGAAAAACGAAACAAGCATATTTCTTCAGATAGATTGTTTCTAACACCAAATCCGTTTTGGAAAAATGAAAATGCCAAGGGATGGTACAAAAGTGTGCTCATTGATGTAATCGAAATTTCAAAGTGGACCAGAATTTCTGCAGAAAAAATTGGCCTAGATCTGAAAAATAAAATTACTAATCACTCCCATAGGGCTAGCACTATTTCTACTCTTGCCAAAGCAGCAGTCTCAGAACAACAAATTATCAAGCTGACCGGAAATTCGAACGCCAATTCTCTGAAGCCATACTTTCAGTTAGACTCACATCATTCCACTTTAGTGACAAATGTAAGGGAGGAAAATAATCAAATTCAAGAGTCTTCTTCGGGTAGGATTGTATACCAAAACTGTACTTCCACTTATTGTACATTTAAATAATATTTCCTGTCAAATGTACTTTTTGTTCAATGAATTATTGATTTAATTTAATAAATTATGTTCTATTCACTTTTGTTTAATAATTTATTTATTTGATTCGTTGAATTATCTCACTAAATACCACTCGAGGTTTTGTTTTCATCGTATAAATTTTAATTTTGTTCCACTCAAACTTGGTAGCTTGTAATATGACTCGACCAAATAAAATTAGATATGATATTATTTGCTCTCGTCATTACCAAAGCAACCAAGTTTTCGTGCAAAATGAAAGTTTATCCGATAATATAAAACCCTCTTGTGGTATTACCCTCGAAAAATGGTGGTGTCAGTTGGTCTATTTCATCATGAATGAAATAATCCATGACATATTCGAACCACGACAAGGAAGCAACAAAACTGATACACCATTAAACGCCTAACTCCATTCATTTAGTCCATTCCAACCCATTTTGTTCTTCTCAGAGTCATCGGAGTACTGTATTTGCCAAGAAAAACGCAAAATGCGATAAGGCTCCATTCAAGCAATCATCATTTGCGGATAACTCCCGCTTCATCTGCCCGCAATTAATCATATTTTGAGAGGTTGCTGGAGCTGTGGTATTATATATAATGCAATATGATTAATTGGCAACCTTCAGAATTGTTTGTTTAGGTCGATTACTCCGGATCCTCCTCATCAGAATTCTTTATTGCTATGGATTCGTGTACCCATGAAAAATTCAGAACCTTCGACGCGGATAAACGTGTAGGAATGGTGATGAAGTTGGGAGATGTTGATATTATCACTCTCTGTGTTATTTGACGGCAAAGGAAAATATTTGTTCGTGCGCGAGTGAACAATTTGTTGAAAAGACGACGATGAGTTGCGATTTGATGCAAGAGAGTTGGAAAAGAATAATAAGGCACTTAATTTTTATGTTTCTGAAAGGTTTCAACGCCTATTTCGCAATATTCGATGGCAGGGAAGCTGATAATGCAATAGTCAGCGATTTCACGTAAAAAGAAATGTTTATTTTTTATTCTGGCCTCAGTTTCATACTGCTGAGTGGTAGTACACACAAAATAAAATTTTTCTACGACCGTACGTTTTAATCAACTTTCCTGCACGCATTTTAGTTTTGAAAGTGTCACTTTCCTGCAGCCAACGGGTCGCTATTCCTGTTGGCTGCAACGCGTAAGCCACCCTTGGGGTTACTTTTAAAGGTAATTGATTGAAATTTTAAGTATACCATAAACAAAATAACTGAAAAATGAATTTTTTAAATTCCGGTTTCGCCGGAAGTGGAAACCACTAAATGGAATAACCTGTATAATATTACATTTCTGAAATCTGCATAATTTTCTGAATCCAATGATACCACATGAGTGACATTTAAAACGTCAGAAATTTTTATAATTCAATTTTTAGTTGACCGTTTTCCGAAATATCGAAATCCCGTTAAAAATACTAAATTGCGTTTTTTATGAGCGAATAAAGTTCATCGTAATCGATTTTACGGTAAAACTCAATTTCCTCAAATGGAACCATATTGGTACTGTGGTACCATTTGTTAGTACTATTGATAAGGAATTCATTCATATCTGGTAATAAAATGTGCGATAAATACCATCAAAATTACAGGTGAAAGATAATAAGAAAATACAATTAGTTTTAGTTTAGTTTAGTTTAGTTTATTTATTAGCAAAGTATTACACTAAGGTGCTTTTACAAGTCAGATATAAAAAAAGAAAGAAAAAATATTACAAATTATAGCAAGGTGGCTTTGAAATACAAAAAATTAACAAAAACATTACAACAATTGTTCGAAATGCTGTCCATTAACGTCAATGCACTTCTGAACTTCAGTTCTTCGCGGTTTGTAACGGCGGTTGCTTGGACATGTTCTTTGAATGACCCCAAACAAAGAAATCAAGAGGTATCAAATCAGGTGACCTTGGAGGCCATCGCACACCATTCGTCGAAGTTGAAGGTAATCAATTACTATTCTTGAATTATAGAGAGAAGCTCCATCTTGTTGGAAATACATTCCCTGTCGTGGATGGACAGAAATCCTAAGTATCTAGCTCCAATACAGGTGCTGGTGCAATTGATATTTGAAAGATTTATTATTAAGTTTGTACAAGATTCGGCTTACCGTTTGGTGACTCATTTCCAATTCACACCCAATTCGCCTTGAAGAAACAGTTTTATCAACTTCGAGCTAAAACATTATTTCCATCCGTTCTTTCGTCAATGATAACGTTTTCTTCGGGGTCATGGTTAGGCTCTCTTCGGAGTTGATTTCCAAGATTATTTCTTCCTTCTGTTAAATATCAGTCATCAACCAATTATACGTTTGTTTCCTATTTGACAGGACCAATCAACACGCTCTATTAGCGACTATTTGCATAGTACACAATAGTCACCGACTATTCAGCATACCTTTATATTAAGGAACCTGTGCATCTGACAGTACTCTAAATAAATACATCTTGAACTTCAAATAGAATCAATCGTCTTGAAGCTGTATAAGTATTTGAAAATGTATCGGTTTGGAAAATCCAAAACCGAAGAGATAGATATGGTATTCGAGGCTATAATCCCTGACAATACAGTGTCATTCATATGACTGATACAAAGAATTGGATTCAAGAAATAATCTTCATAAATATAACACGACCTTGATAAATTGTCGACTATTTTATTACTGTATTCTCTTGTATTTTTTAATTTTACTCGACATTATTTTGGCATTAATAATCTGTTGAAAACCCGAGAGCGAAGCATTCAGCTACACTTTCTGTTGTTCAACGTGGTCAATTAATGGTTATTTAACTAACAAGTGTATTAATACGAGCGATTAACAATCGAGATATTTTAACGCGTGACAGAAAATCATTAATTAACAGGGGTCATTAATCAACGATTTTGAGTGCGTTAAAATACATCGTAAATAAACGGTCGACGGAAAAATATAATAACGCACTTGGGAACATGAGTTCAATCCACATTTTTCAATGAATATCAAATTTTCACTTGGGACAAGGGAATCCCGAGCGAAATGTTCCTGTACACCATCCAAGGCCTTTTAGAGGAAAATTGTATTGAAATGAGGAACTAGAGTGGAATTCAACTGCGAGAACAAATGAATTTCTGAACATAACGGCCGTCGTCTTTGAAACTGCATTTCTGGTCATGGCACAGCTTTGAAATATTTCCTACGCTTGTTTCTGTTGCCTGGAAAACAATACATATGCGTTCCTTTATCGGTATGGAATTCACTCATATTACTTTAAAGTTCCTCTCGTTATTACCTGGATCCATCGGGAATGATGAGAAAATATATACTCCTGGAAACCAGGTAGCTCAAAGAACAAATTCCTACATTCTCTGATACCAGAATTCTTAACTGATCTAACAATGAGCGAAGGGCAAACGTTGAAGAATAATTTTAATAGCTCTGGATAATAATGGCTATAATACTCGTATTTCCATTTGGTAAAAATTGTAATCATTCAATAAGGAATTCACAATAGTACGAGAGCTAGCAACGTCAGGAAAACAAGCATTTCAGGTAGGCCAGTTTTTAGATATCCTATCTCTCTCACTCTTCCGGACGTCATATGGACTATCTGGCTGGCGGTAGTGGTTGCGTTCATCAGTGCGCATCCTACCTGCCCAGGTAAAATATCGATTTTTTAAATCATTTTAAGAATTTTTTTTTTCTTTTTATTTTTTTTATTGAACTTTCTACAACGTAAATCTAATATTGCCAGACATTTTTATTGCTATTTAAACTGTTCCAGACGCTAATTTCGAATTAAAAAAAAACGGTATTTTGCCATTGAAGCTGTAAAACTGCTGTAACAATTTCTGTGATATCCATCAGTGTCATTAACTTGCTCCGGTAACTGTACACTACCATATTTCAGTTTAAAATTTACGCGTATTTGTAGAACTTCTTCACACTTTTTTAACTTATCTTCTACAAAAGTTATTATTTTTCCATTTCTGTCTTTGCAAAAATTACAATTACATTGCGCAGCTAATACGTGATTGTCCGTACTATTCCAACATGCCCAATAACTTTTCAATTTTATATCGGTCTGGCTGAACCGAATTATTGTTTGGCAAATTAATTTTAAGTTTTTAGAAACTTAAATAATATTACAAAAAAATTTCAGCCATAATGAATTATTTTGAAATTTTTTTTTTTTAATTTGAAATTAGCGTCTGGAACAGTTTAAACAGCAATAAAAATGTCTGGCAATATTATATTTATGTTGTGAAAAGTTCAATACAAATAATAAAAAAAAACTTCTTAAAATGATTTAAAAAATCGATATTTTACCTGGGCAGGTAGGATGCACACTGATGAACGCAACCACTACCGCCAGCCAGATAGTCCATATGATGTCCGGAAGAGTGAGAGAGATATGATATCTAAAAACTGGCCTACCTGAAATTCTCTCTCAAAAACGTTGCTAGCTCTTAGACTACAATAACATGTTTCCCGTGTATCCGTAAAGTTATGAATATGAATCAGCCATGATGCATGCATAGGGTTCAGACGTGGGGTATGATGATGACATAGTATGTCAAATCATATGTCAGCAGTAACAGTATACACTATTTTGTGTAAACTATAGACGTTTAATTTCCCCTCCATTTTCTAATAGGAATGAAAAACCGCATATTTTATTCATATGACAGAGTATTCATTCAATCTGATAATAATTTCATTACGCATTTTACTATTTTATATCTGAATTCATGGTATCATTGTGAAAGTCAAGACTTCCTAAAAAGCTAAGATGACGAAAAACTAACAATTGAAATATTGCTTTTGTCGACAAACGAATATAAGGACAAATAATCCAAATTGAAAATAACAAAATCCCTATCATACTTCAGCTATTCCAAATGGAAAATGTCGGATTATTTCAATTTCAGCGATCGATTTATTTTGGCACAGATATCAGACGTCATTGAAATGAAGCGGATTTTCGACGATATAATGCAGGAAGTGTATTACGGTTTATGAAAGAGTAGCTCTGTTTATATCTGAATTATGTCAAATCTTACACGGTATGAATATAAAACATCATAAAAAAGAATTTCTGAAACTATACAATGAAAAGTTGAACAGTTTATCGAAAAGGAATGTACTACTAATATTTATTAATATTGACAAAATATGTTGGGAAATAATAAATGATACACGGTTAGGTTTCGGTTTGAAGGGGAGTGGGGCCATATCAGGCCTTCCACTGCGGCAAATAAATAAATAAATAATATTTTATTCCATTGAGATCATTTACACGATATTGGAAAAGTCAGTAGTGAAAGTAGAATACATAAAATATGTTGTTACATAGGTAAATAAATAAATACAATACAAGGTATTAAAAGCTACATTCCATTAATTCATTCAGACTATAGAATGAGTATTGCAACAGGAGATCTTTGAGAGATTTTTTAAATACATTCAGATTTGGATTTCTCTTATAGTGATTGGTAGTTTATTAAACAACTGTATACCTGTATAAGATGGACTCTTTTCATAGAAAGTTGTCCGATGAGGCGGTATTCGAAGAAGATTACCATGCCTTGTCTCATAGTTATGTTTGTCAGCAGTTTTAATGAAGCCATTTAAATTGTTTTTAACGAATAGGATAGTTTTATATATATAAATACAGGGGAGAGTTAGAATTTTGTTTTCTTGAAAGAAGCCTCTACAGGAAGTTCGTTTATGAATTCCAAAGATAAGACGTATTACTTTTTTTGTAAAATAAACAATTTTACTGAGAATCTAGAGTTTCCCCATATTATAACATTATAAGATAAGTGCGAGTATGTCATCGCATAGTAGATATTTATTAGTTGTTGTTGGGAGAATATATTTTTGAGTTGCGCAAGATTGCATAGTAACTGCTACATATCTTCTTGGAAATATGATCAGTACATGTCTGAAAAGAGAGTGATGAGTCGAGGAAAGTTCCATGGAATTTTGTTGTCTCAGAAGATGTAATTTTGATATTTTCAGTCTTGATATTTTCAGTATGTATTTCAAAAGACGTGTTGGGATCATTTGTTATGCTAAATTTCATTAGAACCATTTACCTATGATTCAGAATTAAATGATTGTTCAAACACCATTCAGTAAATTTATCATAAAGTAGATTTAAATTATCAGCCAGTTCTTCAGGAGAGTTGCCACAGGTTGCAAACGAAACATCATCTGCATATATGACCTTACACTTCGTTTCCATAAACTCTGGTAGATCATTAATAAACATTATAAATATAAGTGGACCCAGAACAGAACCCTGAGGAACACCCAGATTAACAATTGCCTTATTTGACTGAGTTTGATTTATTTTGACTGCTATTTTCCTATATCTCAAGTATGACATCAGCCAAGTCAACATGTTTCCACGAAATTCCAAAGCATATAGTTTTTCTTCAACAAAATCTAAATTTAGGCTATCGAAGGCTTTAGTTAGATGGCCTATTGTGGCTCACCTTATGGTTATATTTCTCCCATTATATCCAATCTCCTAACGAAATTAGAGAGTACATTGGGAGAACAATTTACCAGATTCTCTGGCCTCACTGTTGTATTGCCAAATGTTGAGAATCTGGTTCTGGCCGCTACGGGGCATGTACATAAAATGTGTTGAGCCGTTTCATCCTCCTCCATGCATAGAGGGCACTCTGCATCTTGTGTAAGTCCGATTTTATGCTTATGGTGTTCGAGTTTGCAGTGGCCAGTGAGCAAACCTACTATAACTCTGGAATGTGCTCTGAGTTCTAGCAGTTTGTCGGAGTCCTGTTTTTCCTTGTTCAAGCAATAAATGCTTTGGAATGGGATAGGCCCGGTAGATCACGCCAATACTCGAGTCTTTTATTTTCTGCCCAGAATGTTATAACATTCTTGGCAGAGCTATGTGCTATACCGATTACCGGTTCTGGCCCAGTGAACATTGTTTCGGCCCCCCCTTTTGCTAGGGCGTCCGCTATTTCGTTCCCTTCTAGGCCCGTGTGACCTGGTATCCAGACTAGGTTAACGTTGTTGCTTTGTGTCAGACGGTTTAAGGTTTCTCTGCAGTTCCATACTGCTCTGGATTCAAAGCAGTTGGATTCAAGCGCTTTCCGTGCTGCTTGACTATCTGAAATTTTTATTGTTTTTCGTGTGTGGGGTCGATTTTCCAGATCCTTTGAACACATTTCAATGGCATATAATTGAAATTCTTTATTTGAAATAGAAAATCCTCATATAAATACTAATGTAGTAATGTAATGTAGTATAAAAAAAAAGTATAAAAAATAATATAACAATTAAAGTACGTTCAAAGTATATATATAAGGAGATTAAATTAGAAATATGTGCTTGAGAATATTGTCAGATATCACAGAACAAATATCAGAAGAATTAAAAATGACTAATTTCATATTACAATTATACTCGGGCATAAAAACAAACAATTATTTTGTGGGGTTAGGCAATGAAATATTTAACATATCACAATATGTAACACTATAAACAGAACAAGTAAAAGCGTGAATCAGTAAAACAGTCCGACGATGTGAAATATAAAAATTCAAATAGTACGTGATAATACCTCTGCCTGAAATACCGTAGCTAATTTACCCATACTGAATGAGCGTTTCAATACTGGGTTCATCCCGTATATTTCAGCTCCAACGCTTTACAGAGTTTTGGAACCATCGGTAAACCAATGTTCATTTGCCCTACATAGGTCAGTTTAATTCCGAACCCAGTCTTCTCTTTCAGGGAAGACCACGGTGTAGGGCGTGTGAAGGTTGATAGTTTTAGGCATGATGTCTGAGGGCATTCCTAGAATGTTGTGAGCTATTATGCTCTCCAGCATGCTGCTGCTTCTCATGACCACTGCCTGCGGTAGACTAATGGCCGCTTGGTGTTGTCCATCTGGCCTCTCTCTCCAGAAATATGTGAAGAGGAAGTAATCCAATTGATACAAGGAGCAAAATAAACAAATAATTGAATTTAGCCAAACTTTAAATTTAGAGAACTAACTCACAATGAAACTCTGATCATAATAAATGAAATAAAATATAAAACTCGTGCCGACTATCAAGAGCAAAACATTCAATTATTGAAAATAATTAGAAATTTTATTACCTCGACCCTAACAAAGTTCTGGCTATAAAATTGGCAACATTACTCGATTGCCCCAATGTTGAAATAGTGAATTCAATTACGAAAGAAAGAAACGCTTTTGTATACGATATGAAAAATTATTTAAAAAATTCCAATGGTCAAATTTGAGGAAACTCAGTAAATCTTGTAAGGTTATTTTCATCTGATCACAGACATTACGTTTTTCCTCAATCATAAAGCATCTGAAACGAAATGAATAAAAAACAGGGTGTCCGAAGGGTCAGTTTTGGGGCCCATTCTCTATCTGATTCACCTGATCGATTTCAATACTGACGATGATGCACAGAGGACTCAATTCACTGATGATGAATCCTTTTATCGCACCAAAATCCAAACTACGAGTAACTAGTGAATGAAATAAATGAATCACAATCGGATACTAATAAATGGTGTGTAAGAACAAATTGAACAATTTCACGCTCATAAACTGCCGATAAATCAGAATGAAGCAGTAACATTTCTTGGGTTCCAATTGGATCAAAAACTGAGGTGAAAAACACTTCATTTGAGAAGTCCAAGGGGTGGAAGACACCCAAAAATTGAGAGGAATACAAAATCATCATATGCTGATCTTGAAAATATTTGTACATGGTCAGATAAATGGTTCAGTAAAAAAATTAATGAGACGAAACATTTCCTTGCACGATAAAATTTTCCAGATATAATTTTTTGACCAACTGCAAGTTCTTCTCGAATGTATCTAGATGGAATGAGCTTAAATCATACCAGAAAAAAATATTTTGAAATAATGAGAATTTTCAACACGAAATTGCAGTGGTTCCATAAAAAGCCTATGAAATCTTTAATCGACCTGGAATGGATTTTAAAATTGATGGGTACATATGAAAAACGTTGAAATTTACGAAAATAAATAGAAAAACCACAAAAAAATATTTTGTCGTAAATCACTGCTTTCAACTTCAAACGAACTTTTCTACTCGGGAACGGTCGAAAATAGAGCAATATAAATGAATTTAGTATAATCTAAGAAGTTGATTCAATAATGTCATTAAAATTACTTTCTGGTTAGCTTGTATTCTTCTGTTTTATTTCTCGTTTGTGAAATAAATTATTATGATATGTATGCATTAACAATTCTAAAGCAATAGTAGATTGTTAGATAACTTACCAATGAACCAAAAGGTTATCAGGTTTCCCAAAACGACATATGTTTCATGATTTGCAAAATTAAATTTTTATAATTTATTCATTCCAAAAATTTATTAAGGATCCTTTCTTCATGGTAGATGGATAATATTGGATATTTGACAGCAATTTGGAATCAACTTTTCTCAATAATTATTGCCAATATTGTGAAAATTCAAGGTATACTTTAAGCTTGAGCAAAATTCACATTTTCGACAAACCTCGTACACGAATGCAAAAAATTCATTTTTATTCATTTCATCTTGGGTTTTAGGCCATGCAGAACTTTTTATCAGGAATAACGATAACGATAAAACGATTAATAAAAAAGTTTTCCGTATGGTGCCGACTTAATTGGACACACTGTAAAATTCTACTCTGCTTCTTCAAAAACACTGAATTTGTTGAGCCCTGAATCTGAAATTAACTGTGAATAATATGCTAATTATAAAAGGCTTGAAGAAAATGGATTTGTTAAAAACCTCTCAAAAATTGACTAACAAATTTTTCATCAGAACATTCTAGTTATATTAGGGAAGTTACACATCTGAACTTGTAAACAACCCTGATCTTAAATTATCTACGGTCACATTGAAGTTACTCTTGAAATCTCTCAAGGAAGGTACACGCGGGTATTTGTTTTTGTCAGAAACCCATATTTATTATAGAAGATTGAATTGCATACTGATTTTCATTCCCATTTTTAACATTGTGCGACTTGTTTCATTTCATAGATGTGTTTCAAAGGGATCGAAGAAAAATCTGATTAATCTAATAGCCAATTCCTCTAGGATTTCAGTTGGATCTATCCTCAAATAGCGAAGATATTGAATTGAACTGAACACACTGTTATAACAGAGTAAACCCCGATTCTTTCAAATTCAATGAAACATTCGATATCAACTGTTGTGCGTGCCATAAATTCTGAAACATAATATGTGGCTTGACATTTCTGGAGGCTTCGCACATAATATTATTGCTTTTCTTGTATCCGTATGATATACGAAGCAACTGACCTGTCGAAATACTGGCGTAATATTTCAGTTTGGGAATTTCGCCGGAAAATGAAGGCAGCTTTCAGAAGTCCGATATTACATGAATATTGAAAACGTTTTTTTCTTTCTGAGGAAAAACAACAGACAGTTTCGTGCCCGTATTGTTTCTGATAAAGTCACCATTTTTATCAATATGAAATTATTTTTATTTCTGACCGGGAATTATGAGCTTATATCGTCATAGTTACGCTATCAATACAGAGGGTCATAACTCTCTTGGGAAATTATAGATTCTCTAATCTCCTCTACTTTTCACAAGTAGGAATAAAATAATAAATGCTAATACATATAGATGTGTATATATTTATGAAATGAAAACTGAACCTTATTTTATTTATTTACGTAATTTCAAATAAATAACAATTCTTAATTCGATGCTATCCTCCAAATACCCCTCCGCTACCGTGGAACTTTTTCAACCTTTGTGTCTTTTTAAGTTAGTAATAGTTGCTCTTCCATAAGCTAGAGCAGTAGCAAAGTAGAATCAACGGTACCTGATTCAAATATAGCGGGAAGGGATATTGGCCATCAGTAATTAAGGCCCTTATATATATAGATAACTATTTTAGGGGAGTAATTATGGTCAACCAAATAATCAAAATGTTTTTTTTTACAGATGTAGCTGCTTCTGATTTATTCCTGTCTCGTACGAAATCTGTAATAAATGAAGGCGACTCAATGGCTGTCGTCTGTAAAGACTATGGGGGCCAGCTGGTGACGTGGAGGGGGCCGAAGGGGCCTCTTAGGGCCAACACCCAGCCATCTGTACAAGACACTTCCATTGGAAAGTTGTTGAAGTTCAATACGTCCAAGGTAGAGCACACAGGAAACTACACGTGTAGTCTTTCGAACAACATAGACGTGAAGAAGATTTTTTCTTTGGTAGTTGAAGGTGAGTGGTTGTCAATGTTGATAATACCAGGAATATAGCTTTTACCATTCTGAGTAAATTTAATCAATTGATGGATGAAGTCATTACAAGATTGTTACAAGGACATGAACAGACACCTAGAAAATATCGTTAACAAGGTCAAATCATCACTGATGGTAGAGAGACCTATGATCACCTACGGAGCAGTAGTGTGGAACGGTAGAACCGAACTCGCCATAACAAAGAAAATCTTGGAGGAAGTGCAAAGACTAGCATGTCTTTGTATAACAGGAGCAATGAGGTCGACTCCAACAGCAGCAATAGAGGTAATTCTGGACCTCACCTCTCTCCATATCATGGCGAGGAATACAACCTCAGGTTGGCTAAAGACGGACTCAAAGGGACAGCACACAACGTAAGGGGCTTAATCCCCACCGAAAGTGCACACCTTGCCGATCTCCCAACTGACAAAATTACCAGGAAATTTAGTTTCGAGAAATTTTTTCGAACGGAATTGAATACCAAGAGTGGATGGAGCATAGAATCCATTCGAGCACTGGAAAAGAATACCATAACGTGTTACACGGTCGGGTCTAAAGCTCCCAACGGAACAGAAGCAGGAGTCTTTGGGCCACGCACCAAATATTTCGAACCCATGGGCTAGTTCCCTAGTATTTTTCAAGCAGAAATTCACGCCATAAAAAGGTGCATTCAATTCAACCTAGACAGGAAATACCGGAACAAGGAAATGGCAATCCTCTCCGATAGTCAAGCAGCCATCAAAGCTTTGAGCTTATATATCATCAACTCAAAGATGGTCTGGAAATGCCTAGACAAACTTAATGATCTAGGCAGGAACAACATGGTGATCCTCCTCTGGGTGCCGGGGCACGTCGGGGTGGAGGGCAATGAACAAGCAGATACCCTGGCACGAAAAGGGGCATCAACGCCACCGATCGGACCAGAACCATTCTGAAGAAGCAATGAGGGCTACATACTGGTAAAGACCAGGGCTAAGGCAGGCCAAAGATCTGCTCGGCAACTTCAACCAAGCAATATCAAAGATACTGATTAACCTCAGCAAAACTAGTTTAAAGACAATCACGGGATTTCTGACGGGGCACTGCAGACTCAAATAATACCTAAAGAAGCTAGGCTTAGGGGAGGACAGCACCTGCAGATTTTGTGAGGAACATCCAGAAACACCACACCATATATTGATGGAGTGTTTCGCTGAGAGAAATACCACGAATAAATCCCCTCAAAATCCTTAAATTCCTCAAGGAATTGGGGCTTGAGGGGCTGCTGTCAACGAGAACACCTTGAAATAGCAGAAGATGGGGCACAATTGATCTAATTAGGTCGCAGCGCATCAGTCACCAGCCATACTTACCAATACTAAAACCAATACCAATACAAGGACATGAAACTCCCTTTGTTCGCACAGTATTTAAATATTTAACACTGATGATACTGCAGTTTCTTGTTCTATGGACATTATCGAACGAGAGGCTAAAGTGATCCTAATAAGTAATGAGTTTTTATTAAAATTCGATATTTCTAAATGGCAGAATTATGAAAAAAAGTGGTAATACATTTTTGATACTCTCTAGCACAGAATGTCATCGAAAGTAATTTTCTTTTTACGAATGCCCTAAGATTTCCGGACAAAGCCCTTGAAAGACCATGTAAGTGCTTGTGCAAGCGAGAAAGATTCAGGTATAATAAAAACAAAAATAATAATATTTTGACTGTTTTTTTCCACACGCACCGCTATAAATTTCTTTCTATTGCGACCGTTTCAGCAATAAAAATACTACAAACATCCGGAATCCGTTATTTATGAATTTTCTCTTTATCTGAAACATAGAAGGCACTCTTCACTTCACTTCCATCTGTATAAACTATTGTCTTGAGTTGAAAGTTATGTATGTCTGATTTTATCAATTTCCGTTTTCGGTATCATACAGAATCAATTAAAACAAATTTCTGGAGAGGATCACGATAATGAATCCAATAAAATCGACAAATTCTCTCTTTAAGCGTTTCCACCAAGTGGAAAAATAAAGGCAAACATCTTTCAGAAAATAATTACTTCCCTAGCTAATACCACGACGGACATTGAACTATATCTGACGGAAAACCCAATTGCAAGGGCTTATCTTGTAATTAAACAGTAGATTATCCTTCATTTGGCTGGGAATGACCACCTGCAGACATGCATTTTTCGAGGTATTGCCACTCATCAGTGCCAGGGTAGGTCGGACAATATTATACTTGTCCTGTCTCTGCCAAATGAATAATAATCAACTGTTCAACCAATATTTTCTCACAGATGAAGCTACGACAATGAGAAAGACAAAATCTGAAAGTGAAAACAGTTCCCACTTGATATTTTTAAGTGATACATGTCACTTTCACTGTAGGCACAAATATGACGATGAAAGAGACTCCTGATGTATTTCTTTGAGTGAAAGTGAAATGCTTGAAGTGCTAGGATAAAAAGCTTAAGGATTCAATGAGTTTAACCAAGCTGATGTTATTCTCATGCCTTCAAACAATGCGATAAGGTTGAATATTAGGGAAGAAGGAAATCAAGTTGGTTTCAAATGATTGTTATTCATTGTGATCATCATAGTCCAGATTGTTAACATTTTTATATTGTTGATAAATCATTATTAGATTGTGAATCAACACGTACGTGAATTCCAATAACGATAAAAAGTTATAATCATTATATTCAACCAATATCCAAACATTCTTCAATTCCAGTAAGTACTCCTAACTTCCTTGATGAATACTAATATTTCATTGATTTTTATACCCCCCATTAATAAGTACAGGTGCAATATAGGATGCTGAGTATTACATCTGAATATGTTTGCACGATCTTGCACCAATATTGACATCAGTATATTGCTTTGTCAGTATTAAGTCCAACTGTTTCAATATACTTTTCGCAGATGCAGTATTGGTTGAACCAATATAGAACAGGTGTTTAGCCACTATTATGTGCTACGAATTTTTTCTTCATCGAGTCTGATTTGTTACCTAATGGCACTTTAAACGACTCGAGTCAAAGAACACTTGAACCAACACCTCACATTAACAACATGAAAGCATTTTTGCCCTTTTCAGTAAAATATGATAAAAAAAGCATATATCCATGTCTGTTTTTATTTAGTTCTCAAAATTTAAAGCATTCCTTATTATTGTTCCATTTTTGGTGACACTGCGAATAAAGTTTTACAGTAACTTCATCTGTCGATTCAATTTCTTCAGTGTTATATTGAGTCTTTCATATGTCTTCATTTACAGATAGGAATAGAATGAAGGTACAATTTCCCGCTTTTAACAGGGCATTTACTTATTCTCCACGTTTAAACACATATGATACGAACAGAGAGACAACTACTGAAGGTAACTGAAAAAATTATAGCTCACCTTGTAGATAAAGTGGCAGGACAGTGAGCTGAGGTACCAAGAATATAGCTTAAAATGAAGAAAAAGTTCATACAACTTTTTATTGCTTGTAATTTCCCCAGTCATCAGATGTTTCTCTAGAGAATGAAGTAAAAGCCGTTTTTACAATTTTCAATGACCCCCTTGATATGGGTTAATAAAAATTTTCATTCTAACACGTCCAAACCCTCCCTTTAATTGTCCTGTCACTTTTCCAGCGAGAATTTTTGTTTTGTTTTTACGGACCCATTGATCTTAATATACTTTAGGGGTATAATAAGCATTACGTGAAAATGAAGTTGAGTGATGACGAAACAGATGTAGTCGCGAGAAATTATGACTGAATGCATTGTAGCGTATTGTACTTATCTTCATCATTTGCATTATTGGCCTTCTTTTGAACCGTCCATCTAGAAACTAGAACTCGAAATAATTATTGCTTCATTTGATTTTTTTTTTTATCTCGTATGGTTAGGAAATCTATGTGTAATCTGCCGGTTTGCGTGGTGGGGGTTAGCATAAAAATTAGTCAAAAATCCGAAAAAAAAATTCTTTAGCTCGTCAGATTTTTAGAGGGGGTGTTGAGTAGGTTCTAAGGAAGCTCCCATCCAAAAAACTGACAATTTTAATGCGACACGAACGTGCAGCGAATTTTTGAAAATGCAAAAATAATCGATCTTTCGAAATACTCGAGCGCGTCAGATTTTCATATGGGGGGTTTATCTTAATGTTCTGAAAGTATATTTCATCAATCTGACGAAAATGTTGAGGGGTTCTCTCAATCTGAAGATTTAAATTTTTTTTTCGTTTTTTTTCATAATAAAAAGAGTATTGCGAACGATTTTACGATTTTAAACGATGAATCAATTCTTGTAGCGATAAAAAAGGTGCCTCCTTTTTTAGCTCTTGTGGTTTTACTATTCATTACATGGTGAAGGGCTTCACCTTTTTTTGATAATAAGATATTACCAGAGCTGATAAAAATTCCATATTTTGTGAGTACCCCTAGGCTGCCGATTTTTCTGGTTGCTGTGAGGGAGTGTTTTGTTGTGATAGCCAGAGGAGAGGTAAGAGTTTTTACGCTTCGATAGGGTTGAATGATCCAATGATAAACATTAATAATAGTTTTGTCTAGAAAATTTTTTGTCAAACTTTATAAATAAAAAAAAAATTCAGTCAAATAAGTTAATTTAATTATATTTAATTTTTATAATATTTTTTTTGTAATCCTCTTTATTTTCGAGATACACACTAAAATCCGGTTGTATATATTTCTATGACGCTATAAGTCAATAAATTATTATCTTTTTTTTTTATTTGATTTTTTTTTGTAAAGTGCTTTGTTCGCGACTTGTACTAAGCAACGCGTTTTTCGTGTGTCAAAATCGCTCCCCTGTACTTCCGGTCACGTTTTTTGTGAGTTCTAGAAAAAAAAAATTTATCGCGCTCGAGAATGCCGGATTGACGATTTTTTTTGCAAGATCGCGGCCCTATAACTTTGCCGCGTCAAGTCATTTTTGTCAGATTATTGAAACTTAGCTTCAAAACATCAAAATCAACCCCCCATATCTTATTCTGACTCGCTCCCTATCCACCTCCCTAACTATTAGTTACTTACTCCTGTTACTGTCAAAAAAATCACTGAGTGTCACTGTGGAAATAAATTGATCAAGAACTGTTGAACGAATTCTGAATTCAAGTAATTGAAACGGGGTCCATCCTGACCATCATAAAGTATTCCATAATTACATCGAAAACAGAAATCGCAAAGCATCATGATGCTACAGGGTCATATTCGTATAATACAGAACTCGTAAAACATCATAACGTGATACAATATAATGTAGTTTTACATAACGTAAAATATTATAACGTACTGCTTCAGAACGTTCTTAGAGAAAAAAGACTCAATCAAATTCGTAATACATCATATTCTTATTATACTGTAACATAACGCTATTGCGTAGAATTCGTATTGGATAGAAACCGTATCCCATTACATTCCTATTGTGTAGAAAGTGTACTTCAGCACTCTCATCATATCGATGGGCTTGCACAAGTTTTTTGGAAGTACAAACCGAAATAGTCAGTAGTATGTACTTTCCAACAAATGCGCATTATTGAAAATGAAATTGAGAAATATGTGGTGACTACATAAGTAACAGAAACCGCGAAACCAAATTTGGGTCTGAAATCAATCAGTGATATTTTTGACAAAAGATTAACTCATTCCTTGACTGTATTTGTAGGTACATGAAAAAAGAGTGATTGAAATTCCTACATCCTAGTGTGTTACTTATTATGATTATAGAAACTGTACACCTGTTGAATATTATTTGAAAAGTTTACCTTTTGTTTTTTTGAAACTGCAAATCTAGTTGATTGGTGTTTCAGACTTTCATCCAGTTTTCTCTTGGTAATTAATAGGTGAGCGTTGTCAAATTATCATTGAAACTTTTCCAAGAAAGAAAGTATCTCATTAGTTCAACCATGACCAGTTAACGTCCACTACAGTCTTTCTTAACACAATTGAGTGCAAGCCCATAGACTATGGGATTACGATGGAGTACGATTATGATCCTTTACGTTGTGACGCGTTACGAGTTCTATTCATTACGGATATGATTACTGGTCGTTATGATGCGTTGCTGTTATGACAGCATAATTTTGTGTTGCGTTGTCGGTTTGCTACAATGATATATTGATGTTGTAGCACTATGACGGAATACGTTGTGATAAAGTACATTATGCTGATGTATTTAATGATGATTAACGCTATGATACTTTACTTTATGACGCTATATATTTTTTCTTGTACTATATGATCAAGTGCGATTTTTACCGTTTGACGATCTGACGATGTAAATTTCTGTGTGATTCGATTTCTATTCTGTATATTATGATGCATTAGGTGTCTCTATTGAAACGTTTTACACCACATGGAAGGTAAGTACTTTTACCAGTGTCGAATTATTTTTGCCAGCCCTCGTTTTTGACTGGTAAAAGTTACCTCCTTCATATGGGTCGCCTTTCACCTCTGCATTCATCATCTGCTGCATCTGCCAAATGCTCAAACATTAGATTCACCACATACAATTTTATTGGATTCCTACTTGTATATTTCGATAAACATAATATCTTCATGAGTAAGTTATTACACAGAATCTATAGATGTTTATCGAAATGACAATGGAAATTGAATGACGTAGTTACTTGTGAAAAAGAAACATATTTCTTATTCTAACCTTCCTTCCTTTATTCGAAGAATAAAAATAACAACAGACCTATACTTTGTAGATACGAAATTCGATCCGTTCGAAACAGAGACAGAAAAAGATACAGAAACAGAAACTGATACCGAAACCGAGACAGAAATCAATTATTACAAACCAAAACTGAATACCCGTCATCCAACTTACAAAGGTAATCTGAAATCGAATATTTATACAGGAATAAAGCTTCCATAATACACTTGACACCCGACATAAACACACGTTTTTATTGAAAACTAGCAAGATTAAAAAAGTTTTTCTTCGATTTCATATGGGTATTCTGTTTTTGAAGGCGCGTGTTTTCTGGTTTTGCCTTTTGCTGCAATTCTACAGGGTGTCAAGTGCATTATTGGGTATTTTGTTACAACTGTTGAAAGTACAAGCCATTTCGTCTTCAAACGATGGACAGACAAACAAAAATCGCATTTGACTGAATACTTCCACTCGATAACAGTTTATTGGTTTCGTCAGTTTCATTTGCTTCAATTTTTTGATGGCAAATTCAGACGAAACCTCTGATCGTCTGGAATGATTACAGTCACATGCTCAGTGATCTGAATCTCACTATTATTTTTTTTTCTATTTCTGAAACAATTGCCCATCGTCACAGTTGTAACAATTTGGTAGAAAATAGTTGCATTTGACGCCTTATAGAATTTTGAAGCAGTAGAGTAGAGAGCTTAGTTTGATCATCGTAATTATCATGTATCTTTCAATAACGAGCAAACTTATCATAACTATGGAGGTGATTCACGTAGGCCGTGCA
This sequence comes from Chrysolina americana, assembly GCA_958502065.1. Taxonomy (NCBI): domain Eukaryota; kingdom Metazoa; phylum Arthropoda; class Insecta; order Coleoptera; family Chrysomelidae; genus Chrysolina; species Chrysolina americana. The sequence goes on along the minus strand of OY293415.1, from coordinate 72,229,956 downwards.
TTTGAGAGTTCTCAACTTGCAGTTGAACTAGAATCGAATATTGCTGCTATAACAGTAACATACAGTTTGATTATTATATCTTTACCCGTGCGTCATCATCACAATACCATAATTCTTAGCTTAGCAGACAAATGTAAACGAATTTTGAATCGCTCATAGCGGTTGATAGAAAGAGATGTTCGACAGGATGTGTGATTTCTTCGATCATAAATTGATGACGTATGGGTAAAGATACAATAATCGAACTGTATTGAAATATGAGACAATTTGACAAATATACTTGTTGCATAAAAACATTTCGTAATCTACTACATCGGTAATTCATTTCAGAAAAATCGGCACATGTTGAAGTCTGCAAATTTCAAGTATCTAATCCAAATGAAATAAAAAACTATCAATACATGGCCTACTTGAAAAACTCACCCTCTGTATACCCTGCATACTTGGTTTGAGGACATTTCCAAGTCCAAAGAATCTTGAAATACCAATAGATCCTAAAATAAATCACTTAAAATACACACCGATTTTGAAGTTGGTGGAGATTGTATGTTATTCTGCTGGACTGATATTCCATGAGTAGTGTACTTAAGAACGTTTTTTGCATTTTTCTGGTCACTGTTACTTGGAGAAAATATCAGCCATATTTTTAAACAATATTGTGACATTTCGATTCATCTTCATCTTGTAGATATAATTAATACACTTCAATTATCGATTCAAGCTAGGATATGATTAACCTACACTGGATTTTTGTAAGACATTTGCTACTGGGAACGTTTACCTTACAGTTGACGGCCTCTTTCTTTGATCCTTTTTCAAAATCTAGAATCTAGTTTCGAATACCTGCAAATATCTTGCAATATTTGATGCATCCTTGAAGTCAAACCTCTGATTATGGGACTAAGATTATTTCTGAGGGGATTGGGAAATTTGTTAGGAATATCTCAAATATCCCTCATAGTTGATTTGATTTAATTCCCACATTATCATAGACACACTTAGCAACATTTTATAAAACCGCTTCTGTAGTGCCCCTTTTATAAATTCCAGTGTTTTGTTGAGTCGTCATTTGTATTCATTTGCAGATAGAAATCGAGTGCAGGTACAGTATCCGGACTATACTCCGATTACTGATTCTCCACGTTTTAACCCATACGATTTCAACAGGGAAACAACTACAGAAGGTAATTGATGATAATATTATAGAAAATCCACCTTGTCAATGAGGTTTTTCGGTCAAACATCGAGGAGAGAACTTAACGTATTTTTCTTCAATAAGTATCACTTCGGCAGTACACCATTATTCACAGGAGTGCCTCTGGGATCGTTCCGGGGGCCACTTCTTTTTTAATATATAGGACTTTTTTAATTCTATGCATCGGGATCTCGGTTACGGTTTAACATAGAGCAGTGGTTGAATGGGGACAAAGTGGCGTATTTCGTAGATCAATTTGAGTTATACAGAAAACATTAAAAAAATTGTAATTCGTTTTTTTTGTATATATCTTTTTATTCTATGAATATTCTTTAATCAATTTAGCACTTTGCAAAATATAAGTATAAACTATCGTACAAATTGGGCCACCCTAAACTTTTAATTTTCTAATAAGGACCTATATTATTTTATTGATTTTTTTCAGATATCAAGAGTCATATTGACGTAGTATTTTTATCAGAACTACGAAGTGTTTTGGAAATATAGAACCATTAAAATAAACAAAAAATGTATTTCCTAAACAGTAGTAATTGAAAAATTCAAAGACTTAAAATCCACGAAAAAAACTAGTTTCATCTTGAATCGATTGGCGTTCGTAGAATCGTTCTATCTTCAGCCGCTCTCGAGTTGAAGAGTCCATCTGGAGTTGAGAGCGGTAATCTTCAGTTAATTTTTATTATTTTTTGTCCAATTCAACTTTTTTTATACGCTCATCGATTTTGAGTCAATTAATGATTTTATAGGCTTTTATATTACCTCTGCAACTCCGAGATGAAAATTTTTGGATATTTGGTCCTGCGAAGAATTTTATGACGTATTAACCCTTTTTTATAATGAACCTGATAATGTATCTGAGTATGTAAATTTTTTTCCGAATGAGTATGAAATCTTGAGTATTTAGTGCGAATTTCAAGTAAACCTGATGATGTTGTATTTCACATGAATTTCGAAGGATTTTTTTAGGCAATTTTTTTTCCACGGATCAAATTGAAATCGAAAGTATTTATTAATTTCATAATTCTGAATCAATTGATGTCGTTTGCAACACTGTTCTCGACTTGAAAAGTTTACCTGGAGTTGGTAATTTCCTGCAAAACTTTTTTTCATTAGTTTTCTATTGATTTTCGTTTCGTAAACATTTTTTAAATAGATTCACCAAATTTTAAATCGATTCAGAGAGAATAAAGTTTTAATTTATAGGCTTGTTTAAATTTTTTAAAAATCGCAAAAAAAAATTCTGGACAAGCTGATTCTGAATATCACTCCGAGAAAAATCAACTTCAATGGAAGCATAAAAAAGGAATAATACGTCACAAGATTGAATAGGATATCTTCAATTGGCTTTGAAAATCGATTTCAAATTCGCTAAGCATATAGAAAAACATATCGAGTTTTACGGAAATCAATGAAAAAATTATGGAAAAAAATGGCGTGGAAATCTATGAATTTGAATATGATTGGCGGGATAAAAATATTACTCTAAAAAATTCCTATGAGGAATACACAATTATCAGATTTACTTGACATTTACTCTTTATAATTGACTTAGGATTTGACAGTATGTACTCTAACTCATTTTCAGTCAAAGAATATGCACTTTCAAATATCTTGTTCAGAACTTTCAGACAAAACGACCTACAACATCGCAAAATATAAAATCGATACAATTAATGAATTGGTCAGGCCCAATTTCCAGCACAAAATTTCAGTAAATCGAGACTGTTTGTTGTCAAAATCTCCTTTGTTCCACTCCACTCTTTGTTCTTTCGGCTTCCTTTAATGCTGCTCGGTTGCCTTTCAATCAAAAAAACAAATACCGATTCAATCCAACTTAATGGAAGTTTTCGAGAGAGGAGTGAAATCAAATGAAAGCGGTCTAAACGTTTCAGATTCAGACTTTGTGCACCATTTCTGATTCCTGTATGTATAATAATGCCAGTAGAAACGGCATTTGTGACATTTTCATACTGGATTTTATTGCTTTGTGCTGTGTAAATTTCGTTTCCAGGTATTTAACAAACGGTGTAATGGAATAAGTTTTGTGTAACAATATTTCCCGGAAAACATATTTCAGATGAAGGGTTCGTAATGTCAAATAGATCAAATTTTTTTGAGTGAAAAGCATGCGAAACTTTCGAGAATAAAACAATTTCTGATAGAAAGGTTGTTGCTAGGTGACAACTAATATGCGATGGGATGTCAAATAACCCTCCACGTCGACATTAATATGATATAAAATTCATATCCAGAGTTGTTTTTGCAGGCACATGAAAAACTAGCTAGATAAACTGAAAGACGGTTTGGCAAGGAAATATATTACGTTTGAAGGTGCTAGGAACAGACCGTTCAATGAAAGTATCGAATAAATCTCCTCTCTATTACTGTTAATTGTGTCATTTTTTTTCATACAGTCATCACTGATCTCGTGTTTCCTTTCATTTCCTCACGTGGAGGAAATATTTTTATCATGTTGTTATGTCACAGTACCCAATCCAATACTTTTGTGCCTTGAACGAGTTTGTACAAGTCTTTTATTGGGTGGGAACTGTATAGTTCTGGATCACCAGATGGCTGACCAAAAATTGCCTGTCTTTTGCGGTCCAGAGCTTCGCAATAGCACAGTATGTGTTTCACGGTATCTGGATCCTTACCGCATAGTCTGCAGGTCAGGTCTCCATCGTATTGCCCAATTTGTTTGAGGTACTCCTTTACTGGTGCACGTCCACTCAGGAGTCCCGTAACGGTTCCCAACTGGCTCATGTTTGTCGTTAACAGGTCTGCCGTTCTTTTGTTATACAGTCCTCTGATATATTCTTTCCCGTGTTTGTTCCTCGGACATTATTCCACTAGTTTTTGTGCTTGTCTCTTATCCAGTCTTTTACAGACGCTCTTAGTCCAGGGCCTTATTAACCATTAGGCTAATTAGGCTGCAGCCTAGGGCGCGAGGATCGGGGGGCGCTGAAATCGTGTCTTCGCATGCACTATAATAATAGTAATAATGTTTATTCATTGAAGTTAGGAATTTTATAATAATTGAAATATATATTATAGAATAAACAGGAAGGAATCACGCAGGTTTAGTATGAAACTATCGCTTGTATGTGATATTAACCTAAAAATAAAAGTAAATAGTATAAGGGACTCAACGATAGATACCAATTTTGGAACATATGATACTTAAAGTGCCTGCCATATTCACGGTGTATATCATTGACAATATATACATATATATTATTATATTTGAGGTGTAGGTACGTCATATTCGAAATATGTCATATTCCGGGTGTATGTCATACTCGGGGTGTATGTCATATTCAGGGTATATGTCTTATTCGGGTTATGTGTCATATTCGGGCTGTGTCATATTCGAGAATTGTGTCACATCATGGTGGTTTTGTCAGCTTTATGTATTTGCTATACTAATTATTGATATTTTTATCTTTGTTATGTTTTGAGAGTTTGGTTGACAAAATCATGAAACAATGTCCATTCGGAACGCAAAATCCAAGTTAAAAGTCTTTCAAGTATTTGAATTTGAATAGCAGACCCCTCAGTTTTCCCACTATATTTTTAATCTGAAGCTCCCACCTAAGGTGTCTGTCTATAACAATATCCAAGTATTTGATAGAGGCTATTAATCTAGCATCATTGCATATATCATAGATATTCAAACTAGACCGAGACAAAACACTGAAACTATATGCGCTGGGACCTGAAAAAGCTTGGGACTTACTGATTTCAACAATAAATTTTGAGATTTCAAAAAACCTTCCTAAAACAAACACTGACTTGTCACTCGAATCGTTTGGTGGTCGAGCGAGTGAGTGAGCTGGCAACAGCGTAGCACGCGGAACCATATTTAAATGTTCACACCAGTTAACAAAGTCAAAACTAATATACTACTTTCTAGACCGACCGTAACACACACACCCTAATTAGACTAGGGCGGTCAGAACTCTTGATCAGTCGCTGTACACTTCGGTACCCCTAGGATCTACCCTTGGTTTGGAAGCATTTTCGATCCTCTTCGTGCGAGTTCGACTGCTTCCTTATTGCCTGCGATTTCCTGATGACCTGAGACCCATATCAATTTGACTTGACTCCGGTATGACAGAGTTCTCAGTTCTTCTTTGCAATTGGACGTTACTTCCTTGCTGCACAAGTCCTTGAGTGCCGCTTGACTGTCTGATAGGATGTTTGGAGGTTGGTGGAGACGATGTAGTAACTTGGTACTTAGGTTTCGAACGTCTATCGTCTTAATGGGCTTGAAAGATATTTGACTTCTTTCACTTTTTCACAACGTTTCGTTTGCTTATATCCGCAATCATCTCCAGGCGAATACTGGCCAGTTCAGATGATACGAGGTCTTCATAGGTCTGTTGATATGGGTAATTAAGATGTAATTATTGCGGTGTTGTGGCGCCTGTAGTTCCGCGCTTTTTTGTTCCCACCAAAGCGGTCCATGAGCGATCCCCACACGTTTTGGCTTCAATATATGCGGTTTCGATGAATTTTCATTTGAATCAATGTTTTTCCCTAGCCTCGTTCCAAAGAATTCGATGGTGCTCAGTTCAGGCATCTTGTGTGTCCATGAGATCTTGTTGTGTTCATGGAGACATTTGATCAGGACATCATAAACTACATTATACCAAATTTTCAGCCAATTCGACACAGACTCTTTTTCTATAAGAACCGTGTAGTGTCCCTTTACTATTGAACCTGAAAGATGTTCAACTAGAAACCACTAACGATCAAACAATACAATATACCCAAGCTAAGCAGGCCTTGGTGTTCAAGGACACCCCAAGGATTAACTCGATATCTTGCTTGTCAGCCTCAGTGAAGGAACGATTTCGACATGATGGAGCATGCTATCTCTCGGACGACCATTCTGAAATTTCTTTTGATATCCCGACTGAACTACCCCGTGAAATGCAGTACAGTACGCCTGCAGGGTTGAAAATGCGCTCAAAAGAACGAGGAGTTGAATGGAAATGTTATCGTCGACGGAGTACAAAGTAATCCATTAGCGTGGGTGGAAAATGTGACGATTATACAAAAAATAATACGGTTAACCGAAATCATTATGGAAGTTTAGGTCCACAGTATTATCAAGAGCGCTCGGAAACAGAAAGCATTTGGCGTGGGAAGTGTTTTTTGTGAAATAACCATTATGAAATATGAATTTGATGAAACAAACCAAACGACATTGTGTTTTTAGGACCGCTCATAGTCATAAATGTGAAATCAATGAAATGTTTAGAAATATAAAAGAGCAAATTGTTCAATTTTCTCCTGTAATTTACTGATGCGTTCACAAGATTGTTGCCTAATTTTTTTATTCTTTGAGTAACTCAGAAAGGATGTATTAAACACGACGAAGCATACTATAGAAGTAAATAAAATTTAAAAGTCAAAATATTTTGTTATTATACATACTGTTGTGAAAATACACTTAGTTAATTTCGCTGATATCAGTCAGGTATTCGATTGTGTCAATACTAATGTTCTAAAAACAAGACTGTCAGAATATGGAATACGAGGTAATTCGTTAAACTGGATTGACAGTTTTCTTAGCAATAGGAAACAGTATATTGCTGTCAACTTCACAGGTAACTACAAATTAAAAGAAGCCACATGTGAGTGTTCTGCTAGTTCTCTGGGTGTTCCACAAGGCTCAATATTGGGACCTATTTTATTTTTACTGTGCGTTAATGAAATAGATCTCAAAAAAAGTTCATTCTTTTACATATGCTGACGACACATCATTGTTGGTATCAAGTGAATGTGATCGTTCTTCACATAATAATTGTAATATAGCTTTGAGTATTCTGTTTTTTTATATTTCAATACTGAAAAAAACAATGTCATGAGATTCAGAACCCATCAGAGTGAGTGTGAGGATCTCGATATGATCGTAAATGATGAAATAGTCAGTACTGCAGAATCAGTAAAATTTCTAGGTATTACTGTCTTCTATTTCCTTTCTCTTTCATAATTGCAGATATCGGGTGAAGCTTGGAAAAACTATTTTTTTGACAGGTTCGTGATTTCTTCCACCTATTCCTTGATGAAGTGTGCGTGACACTTCCATTTACTCATCATGTATGAATAGGAATCGATATCAATATCGGAATTGTTTTGGTATTTTAAATTAATCATCTTGTATTATTTCCTTACAGTTTTGTTATTTTTCCAAAATTTCGGTATTCTTATAATCGAATGTGTGTATATTTGGGTCTGAATATTTTGTTTGTTATTTTTATGAGGTTTAGGGGTCTTATACTTTGCTTATGTTCGGAAATTCTAGTTTTCAGATATTTTCCTGTCTGTACAAAATACACTTTGTTGCATTTTTCACAAGGTATGACTCCAGTTTCGAGTTCTTCTGGCGTTTTTTATTCCAACTGGGTGTAGTAATTTTAACGGTATTTTCATTTTTTGAAGCCACATTCAAGGGCACGTTTGTTAAAATCATCTTCATAAGATTTTTTTCAATTTGCCGCCATACCAGTCATATCGTGACATGCATCATAATCGATTTTTAGGTTGTTGTACATGCACAATCTATCACCCTAAACAATTGTTCATTATTCTAGTTAGGTATAAACTTTTTTCCAATATGTCATGTGTAGTTTATGGTGTGCACTTTATATATTCGTTGTCTTTGTCCTTTCTTCATTAAATACTGTGTTTGCTGTACTAAGTATTGCCGTGAGCGAGGCAGAAGTTCGAAGCTATGACAATAAAATAAACTTCCACGAGAATTCTGAGAAGGCTTCGAAGTTCCCCGCTAGTCATAACACTAACATTTTCGCATTTTTTAAATCCCAGTGGCTTTTTACGCAACACACACTGGCTAGAAATGATAAAAGACATTCGTCGCATAAAGGAGTAGTCAAGAAGGATGTTTACTAATTCAGAGGTCGTTTGCTGAGCAGTGTGTAGACATAGAAAGCATTCTTTGTGACATTCACTGCCCAGTGATTCAGGAATGAAGGGTAGACGCCGGCTCAAATGCCATAACAGAGCCCCCACAGGCATCGGAAGATTAAGAACACCCCTGCTACAGAGTGGTTGAGGGAATTGGTCAATAATAGTTGCTAGGAAACAATGGAAGGGTCAGAAAAACACTACAGAAAAGCATAATCGAGAAAAATAACGCAAGCTAAGAGGATATTAATAATATATTACATTGAAGAACTGATTATTGTTTGGAAAATTGTTTTTCAAAATCGTTGTTTAAATTTTTTTTCCGTTAACCAGCTGTCGCCCCCCTACGAACGACAGCTCTCAGAATTCGAAATTTGTGCGAGCCAAGGACTAACGAGGGCTTACCTTTTAACAAGCGATTCCTAGCACTTTCTCAGGTGATCAGAAAAATATACTACAGTCGCTGGGTTTTGAATCCAAGACCGGCAGCCTATGGAGATGATTGCCCTTTAATATGGCTTTCAAAAATGAAAATACCGTTGAAAATACTCAACCCAGATGGGATACAAACGCCAGAAAAATTCGAAAGTGGTATCATCTACGAAATACCTTGTGGAGAATGCAACAAAGTGTATATTGGACAGACAGAACGATATCTGAAAACTAGAATTTCCGAACATGAACGACGTATAAGACCCCGAAACCTCCTAAAAACAACAAAGAAAACATTCACACCTAAATCTGTACACATTCGATTTTAAGAAAATACAGAAATTTTGGGAAACTAACATAACTATAAAGAAAGAATCATACAAAAAGATAAACATGAAAAAATAACAAAACAATTCCGATATTGAAACATAATATACTCAATTCTTACTCGTACCTAATAAGTAGATAAATTAAAAAGTTAAAGATGATAACAAATTGTGAACGCTTAATAGGTGGTGGAAACCACGCCCCAGTCAAAAAAAAATAAAAAATTCCAATCCCCATCCGATATCAGCATTCAATACCAAACTGTCGTTCGAATAAGAACTTGAATTATATAAATTAAAGTGTCCCTTTAAATATCATGACAAGAAACCCACCGTTCATGCGAGTATCTTGTTGTTTTCTACATATTTTTAATAATTTTATCCATGTTAATTTTTTCATAAATATTCGACACTTCACAGTCTGGATGTGTATTTATTTTACTAATATTTCGTGCTTTCAAGTTTTCGTACCTTATATTCAAGTTTGAGTAATAATCACAATCCCTATAGTATTGTCCTGAGGATGACATAATATAAGTCGAAACGTTGGCAACAGATTCATAGTGATTTCAATTATTTCGACCTTTTCCCAACTATTCACACATTACAATAATTAGTGAGGTCACAAAACATCATACTAAATTAAAAACCTTGTTTTTTGCCAGGACTCTGGCTGTTATGTTGGTTCGTATCTAACAGAAACAGTAGAATTCCACAACTATTAGGATGATATAGCACTCTAAAAACGCACATTCTGAATATTTTTACGATTTTTTTGTTAAGTGAAAACATAAAAGGGTAATGAAATTCAATTGGATTCGAATAGTGATATACAACGTTTGTCCATAAACAATCCCAATTATGGCAGAGGATCCATTTTCCGAAATGCAAACTCCAAGAACATCAATTCATAAATTGTCTGAGGATTTGGGTTTATCTTCAACTTTTGGCCGCAGATCTATCAAAAAAATAAAAAATTCAAATCTTATAAACCCACGCTGAAGGACAGAGAGTACAAACATATTGGCAAACTATAGAGGGAAAGATGTAGTATTACATGGATGGAAACCAAAACGGATGATAACAATACTTTCTGAAATGGAAAAATTATTGTAAAAGTTCTGAAAAATTAGCCCACAGCTTTACTTTGCTATTTCTAGGCTCAAATATGATTTCAACGATACGTTGCATAGCTATGAAACTTGTTTAATGACTAACGAGATAATTGCACTCAATTTATGCATCGAGTTAAAAGTTCTGGCCATTGAAATAATTTATTTATTCACCATCCTTGTTAAGCCAAATTATTATATGTGTCTCAAATTTGAGATAATTAGTCTCCTCGGCTATTTAGCGTAAACCTCACTCTTGAGTACATCATTTGGTAGGAAAACAATACATATCGGTTACCATTTTTTCTTCAGTATAGGAAATGTTGGTTTGTGGATGGCTGTATTTTGTCGACCAAAAATCTTATGAAATTTTGTCAAATCGTCGATAGACAAATTCTTTTTTGGCTTGCTTTGTATTCAGAAAGAAGAGATACATTTGAGGGACATGTGCGATTTTTTCAAATAAAATTCGTGTTTTATTCCATTTTTATGGTAAACCTCGTAAGTCAGCATATACAAATCATATATTTTCGGAATTAGCATATAATTTGACGTCTATCGTGCAAATTCCAAGTGAATCATTTGATATTTTTTTATAATTTTTAGGGGTCTTCCACTTTGAACTTTTTTAAGTAGGTAATGTCGCTGATCGATTTGAAATTTATGGAGTAGAATTAGAATTGATGTATCTTCAATCGTTCTCCAGTTGAAAAGACATCTGAATTCTCGCCCTGAATCTACATCACAAGATCAAAACATATGCAAGGTGTTCAAAAAACACTTCTGAATTGAAAAATGTTTCCAGCCATCTTGTATAATTCTTCAGGATTAGAATGATTCACAAATGACACACATCTGGCTGACAAATAGCATCATGATTATTTTCTCTCAAATTCAATAAGAGGTAGTTGGAGGTCACGGAAATGCTTGAAGAAATGTACTGGCATACATGACATTTCATTTTAGAAAAGCACTCGACCCTGTAGATCTTCTTTGATTCGTCCTGTTTAATTACCAGTTTCAGATTCTGTTGTTTGGTTTAGTTTCGTTTGAAAATCATCAGTATGAAAAAAATTACCATACAATTGGATCAGGAATACACAAATTATTTATTTATTTCTAAAAAAATTTCATTCAGATGTCGATGGCGAAGAAACCGTCCATTATCTAACCAAAAATTCAGCGAGAGACTTTGACGTGTGGAACCGGGGTTGGCAACATAACTTCAAATGTCTAAAAATCTTATTCTCTTCTCGTAGAAGTCATAAATATATTAAATCATTTCTATGGGGCGCCGTTAGTGTCAAAAGTAGTTGTTCTCATATATTTTATTTTTACTGAAATATATTTGTTGATGACCATATAATTATTAGTTGACACCAATATATATTGAAACCTAACAAATATTTCCATTTTAGCGTTCATTCATTCATAAACAATCGTCAAAGCATATTAGCAGTGAAGAGCAATATATTTATTACTTGTTACCAATCCATATATAAAAATGAGCTTTTGAGCTTTTGAGTACCACCACTAGATAGCGCCGTGTAACCGATTCATGCCATTTCTTCGCAACACGTCCGCTATGATGAAAATAATCGAAAGATTGTTCGAGTTTTCATCAGTGCATATCTTCAAAAAGTATGAATGCAATGCATATCAACATAACAGGTTTACAACACAAATTATATTTCAAAACATGATGTGAGCGCCACCTAGTGGTGGTAATCGAAAGCTCATTTTTATAAATGGATTGGTAACAAGTAATAAATATATTGCTCTTCACTGCTAATATGCATTGACGATATATTTATGAATGAATGAACGCTAAAATGGAAATATTTGTTCAGTTTCAATATATATTGGTGTCAACTAATAAATATATGGTCATCAACAAATATATTTGAGTAAAAGTAAAATATTTGAGAACAACTACTTTTGACACTAACGGCGCCCCATACATTTCTGCCTCCATATATGAACAAAATATTTTCCAATTATTTTCTGAAGTAATGGCGTCCCATTCAATGAATTATACAGAATCAATTACATCATGTGTGAAATTCATGGACTACTCGATACATTCGTTATGCAAATCGCGAATTAAAATTTATTGGACAATTTTATTAAAGTGTTGTTGGATGCACATTTTGAATGGCGATGAAACTGTCTGAAACGTAATGCCATTCAATCGATTCCTGATCATGAAACATTAATCTGTCACGATTCGTTTTATAATAATATACTTTATATATACTTTATATTATATATATATATTTTTCAAAATTGTTTTTTTTTTTGATGATGCAGGGTCAAAACAGTAATATATGGGGCAATACACGATCGATATCTGTCAGTTCCTGGAGATTTGGGATGAAATTTTGTATACTTTTTGAGTTTTCATAACATTTTGAGTTATTGTAAAAAAGATTTAATTAAATTTCCATTTGCTAAGAATTTCTCAAATAAGACACCCAATTTCTGAAAAAATGTTTGTGATCCTTCGAAGATTATTTGATTATATCGTGCATCAAAATGTACGACTATCGAGAAAAAAACATCTTTTTGTTTTCTACACAGTTCAGAATTATAGTTTTCATGTATACAACAAATACTCGATATAATAGTTTCAATCCTGATATAAAACTAAAATGAAATATATAAAATTAAATAAACCATCCTATCTGCAGTACTAGTCACTAAAACTTTGCGATTGTAATTTTCTGACGTCACCTGAGGTCCTCAAATTATGGCCACCTAGATGCAATGTTAATCGTGACTCTAAAAAAGTGAAGTAAGCGTAATAACTCTCCAAAATGTCTCATTCTGAGCCAAAATCGTGTCAGAAATCCAAAAATGTTACAATATATAGGGTGTTCAGTTTGAAAATTCAAAACTTTAGCTATTTCCTGTAAAAACGAAAGTTCGGAAAGTGGGAAATATGTGAAAACTCCCCTCTTCATATACCATTCACCTATACCACGCTCATTTTGATACACCTAATATTTTAGAAGTTATGCCTTGTCTTATAGATTCGTTGACCCCGGTATATGTTCTGATATCGATGTTTCAATATTTTTTCTCTTATACCCGTACGCAGTTTGGTTTGAGAAATGTAATTTCCTCGCACTAGTGCCTGATGTATAAGATTTTTGACGTGTTTTTTGTTTCACCAGAGATTAAATTCATCATAACTTATCAAGATGGCACTGTGAATAAATCAGTCGAATGATTACTATTTCGATAAAAAGTAAAGAGGAATTTACTTGAAATGAATATGTCATCAATCATACCATTCTTCTCTTTCTCTGAATACCCTAAAAATGTATTTGAATGCTCACTTTGACTACCCTGCTTCAGAATAAACGACGTCCTCGTTATGCAAATTAAGTCTTCAGGACAATTAATTTCAAGGAATCGGGCGAAATTTGCATATATAATTGTTTCTGCAATTAGAGTCACATCATTATGTATTTGAAAATCTCTCTTGTTACTCATATCGAGTCAAACTAGTTCAAGTTTCCAGATGGAGAAAACATTTTCAAAAATAGTGGGTATAATCCTGGACTAACTAGATTATTACTTTATTATAACTCCTTTATGAAAATTAACACAGCGGTTTTTTCGTCTACTATTGAAAATTTGCTATAATTCATTATGGAATCTCAACAAATGGTGATAATTTTGGTTTTCATCCATTTCAGAAAATGTTTTATTCAAAGATACGCCAGAAGAGCAAAGGGCAGTTGAGAATAAAGAAGTACTTCTACGATGTGAAGTAAGCGGAGATGCCAAAATATCCTGGAAAGTGGAGGATGAAGAAACTCTAGGTAGGTAATATTTTCACAGTGAGAATATCACAACATGATCTCTTGACAAATGTATCTCCAAACGAAATATAAAGTATGGTTAACAAGCCAGTTGAGATCACAAGGTAATTTTCGATGAATCATTTACAAATATATTTATTGTCACATTGAAGAAAATTAGCTGAAACTGAGAGTTTTCATTCCATTTATACAAATATTTCAACATTTCCTTTACGAATTTTTAGCAAGTTGAATTTCTCATTTTATACTAGGAAAAACAGACGATGAAATTTTGTTTAGTGGTTTTCCAGAGAATGTCTTGTTCTAGGCATGGAAGGAAAATAAAAATATCAGGCATTTTGCTAAAACTAAAAAAAAATCAACTCATGTGGCATGAGTGCTACTGACGATGATTATTCATAATTCATTTGATTTGCATTTCTTGATGCTTTGTTCATGACTGTAAAGGTGAAGGTTTGAGCTTTTCCACCACGAATATAAAAATCCAGATCTACGTCCTACTTATTGTCTATGTCTTTGTGTATTTCTCTGTGTTCATTGCAGATCCAAAATACAAAATTCTTGCCGATGGCCTTTTCATAACGGAGATTAGTCGTGAGGATAGCAACAAAATTTTCACCTGCCAAGCCTCGCAGACCTCAACAGGGAAATTTTTGTCTAAAAAAATCAAATTAATAGTGGAACGTAAGTAAAGTTAATTCATCTATAATATTTGATATAAAGTACTTACTCACAGCTCTAAGAACATGACAGAAAATAAATAACTATAGCCGAGCCCCCGCTTGATGAATGATGAACATAAATCATCGACGACTGTCGAGGAAAAATTATTTTGTGAAATATCCATCTAACGAATAACAGTAAAGTCTAATACTATTTACGCTCATAGTTCTCACACTTTCTACAAACTGGCTAATTTCGCGTGTGAAGTAGACAACAATCTATTTTTTTGTCAGATCATCGCCAGACAATTATCAATAATTCTGTGATTTTAATCATTCCTATGTTAAAGTGGTTTGAGAATTATTCTATTGCTGACTAACTGAGTGTGTGTTACCATAGAATCATGATTTCGCCTATACAGCCAGTCAGCTGGCCGCAGTTTTCATGGATGTCGCCACTGGTGACTTTCTAGCACCGTCCACACTTTAATTTTCTGCGATGAAAAATATCCCAAACCCACCGCAGTACCTTCAATGAGAAAAATAAAACTATAGGTTCCCTTCACACACACCCTCCACACCCTCCACACTATCCACAATCTCCACACTCTCCACACTCTCCACACTCTCTTCACTCTCCACACTCCACACTCAATACTCCACACTCTCCACACTATTCATATTCCCCTATCCACACTATTCATATTCCCCACACTCTCCACTCTCCACGCTCCACGCTCCACGCTCCACGCTCCACGCTCCACGCTCCACGCTCCACGCTCCACGCTCCACGCTCCACGCTCCACGCTCCACGCTCCACGCTCCACGCTCCACGCTCCACGCTCCACGCTCCACGCTCCACGCTCCACGCTCCCCGCTCCCCGCTCCCCGCTCCCCGCTCCCCGCTCCCCGCTCCCCGCTCCACGCTCCACGCTCCCCGCTCCCCGCTCCCCGCTCCCCGCTCCCCGCTCCCCGCTCCCCGCTCTCCGCTCTCCGCTCTCCGCTCCCCGCTCCCCGCTCTCCGCTCTCCGCTCTCCGCTCTCCGCTCTCCGCTCCCCGCTCCCCGCTCCCCGCTCCCCGCTCCCCGCTCCCCGCTCCCCGCTCCCTGCTCCCCACTCCCCACTCCCCTACTCCCCACTCCACACTCCCCACTCCCCACTCCCCCACCCCCCCACTCCCCACTCCCCACTCTCCACTCTCCACACTCCACACTCCCCCACTCCCCCACTCCCCCACTCCCCCACTTCCCCACTCCCCACTCCCCACTCCCCACTCCCCGCTCCCCGCTCCCCGATCCCCACTCCCCGCTCCCCGCTCCCAACTCCCAGCTCCCAGCTCCATGCTCTCCGCTCCCCGCTCCCCGCTCCCCGCTCCCCGCTTCCCGCTCCCCGCTCCCCACTCCCAACTACCCACTCCCCACTCCCACTCCCACACTCCCCCACTCCCCACTCCCCCACTCCCCACTCCCCCACTCCCCCACTCCCCCACTCCCCACTCCCGACTCCCGACTCCTTACTCCCCACTCCCCACTCCCCTACTCCCCACTCCCCACTCCCCACTCCCCACTCCCCCACCCCCTACTCCCCACTCCCCACTCCCCACTCTCCACTCTCCACACTCCACACTCCACACTCCACACTCCACACTCCCCCACTCCCCCACTCCCCCACTCCCCCACTTCCCCACTCCCCACTCCCCACTCCCCGCTCCCCGCTCCCCGCTCCCCGCTCCCCGCTTCCCGCTCCCCGCTCCCCGCTCCCCACTCCCAACTCCACACTCCCCACTACCCACTCCCCACTCCCCCACTCCCCCACTCCCCACTCCCGACTCCTTACTCCCCACTCCCCACTCCCCACTCCCCACTCCCCACTCCCCACTCCCCTACTCCCCACCCCCCACTCCCCACTCTCCACTCTCCACACTCCACACTCCCCCACTCCCCCACTTCCCCACTCCCCACTCCCCACTCCCCGCTCCCCGATCCCCACTCCCCGCTCATCGCTCCCAACTCCCAGCTCCCAGCTCCCAGCTCCATGCTCTCCGCTCCCCGCTTCCCGCTCCCCGCTCCCCGCTCCCCGCTCCCCACTCCCAACTCCCCACTCCCCACTCCCCACTCCCCACTACCCACTCCCACACTCCCCCACTCCCCACTCCCCCACTCCCCCACTCCCCCACTCCCCCACTCCCCACTCCTTATTCCCCACTCCCCACTCCCCACTCCCCACTCCCCACTCCCCTACTCCCCTACTCCCCACTCCCCACTCCCCACTCCCCCACCCCCCCACTCCCCACTCCCCACTCTCCACACTCCACACTCCCCCACTCCCCCACTCCCCCACTCCCCCACTTCCCCACTCCCCACTCCCCACTCCCCGCTCCCTGATCCCCACTCCCCGCTCCCCGCTCCCAACTCCCAGCTCCCAGCTCCATGCTCTCCGCTCCCCGCTTCCCGCTTCCCGCTCCCCGCTCCCCGCTCCCCACTCCCAACTCCCCACTCCCCACTACCCACTCCCCACTCCCACACTCCCCCACTCCCCACTCCCCCACTCCATCACTCCCCCACTCCCCACTCCCGACTCCTTACTCCCCACTCCCCACTCCCTACTCCCCACTCCCCACTCCCCGCTCCCCGCTCCCCGCTCCCCGCTCCCCGCTCCCCGTTTCCCGCTCCCCGCTCTCCGCTCTCCGCTCTCCGCTCTCCGCTCTCCGCTCTCCGCTCTCCGCTCTCCGCTCTCCGCTCTCCGCTCCCCGCTCCCCGCTCCCCACTCCCCGCTCCCCGCTCCCCGATCCCCACTCCCCGCTCCCCGCTCCCAACTCCCAGCTCCCAGCTCCATGCTCTCCGCTCCCCGCTCCCCGCTCCCCGCTCCCCGCTTCCCACTCCCAACTCCCCACTCCCCACTCCCACTCCCACACTCCCCCACTCCCCACTCCCCCACTCCCCCACTCCCCTACTCCCCCACTCCCCACTCCCGACTCCTTACTCCTTACTCCCCACTCCCCACTCCCCACTCCCCACTCCCCACTCCCCTACTCCCCACTCCCCACTCCCCACTCCCCCACCCCCCCACTCCCCACTCTCCACACTCCACACTCCACACTCCACACTCCCCCACTCCCCCACTTCCCCACTTCCCCACTCCCCACTCCCCACTCCCCACTCCCCACTCCCCACTCCCCACTCCCCACTCCCCACCTTCCCACTCCCCACTCCCCACCCCCCCACTCCCCACTCTCCACTTTCCACACTCCACACTCCACACTTCACACTCCACACTCCCCCACTCCCCCACTCCCCCACTTCCCCACTCCCCGCTCCCCGATCCCCACTCCCCGCTCCCCGCTCCCAACTCCCAGCTCCCAGCTCCATGCTCTCCGCTCCCCGCTCCCCGCTTCCCGCTCCCCGCTCCCCGCTCCCCACTCCCAACTCCCCACTCCCCACTACCCACTCCCCACTCCCACACTCCCCCACTCCCCACTCCCCCACTCCCCCACTCCCCACTCCCGACTCCTTACTCCCCACTCCCCACTCCCCACTCCCCACTCTCCCTCCCCGCTCCCCGCTCCCCGTTTCCCGCTCCCCGTTCCCCGCTTTTCGCTTCCCGCTCCCCGCTCCCCGCTCCCCGCTCCCCGCTCCCCGCTCCCCGCTCCCCGCTCCCCGCTCCCCGCTCTCCGCTCTCCGCTCTCCGCTTTCCGCTCTCCGCTCTCCGCTCCTCGCTCTCCGCTCTCCGCTCTCCGCTCTCCACTCTCCACTCTCCACTCTCCACTGTCCACTCTCCACTCTCCACACTCCCCGCTCTCCCCTCTCCGCTCCCCGCTCTCCCCTCTCCGCTCTCCGCTCTCCGCTCTCCGCTCTCCGCTCTCCGCTCTCCGCTCTCCACTCTCCGCACTCCGCACTCCGCACTCCGCACTCCGCACTCCGCACTCCACATTATCATGAACTGGTGAAATTTGTCAACGACATATACTTATGCTGATGATAGGCATTAACCTTAAAAGTGTTGCTGCACGTGTACAGAGGTTTTTTAAATTCACTTCACTACTTCAGATTGTGGAATGTATTATGTCAGTTTTCATTTTATAAATAAGAATCGGAATGTTCAGTTACTGAATGGAATTTGTTAGCGATAAAGTTCAAGTATTGCTGGGTAATGGAGACTTATCAGATTTGATATGGCAACGCCCAACTCCACAGCACGACCTTAGAATGTGACCGTTCAGCGCCTTCACTTGGAGATGTAAACAACTAGGTCTATATTCATTTATTAGTCCATGGTTGTAACAGAAACGACTGCAAAGTAAATTCTTTTAAAAAACTTTGGCAGGCGTTGGGCTGAAATGATTCGGCAGTCGTATGAGGTTCCTCTAGTATAAGGAAATGGGGTTATTTATAATTTATTTTCCGGAAGTAGTGTTTTTTTCTATGCAAATGAAGGGCTGAATGAATCTCTGGCCTCAAATATAAATATGTTAGGAACAGCGTTCCACCAGTTGAAGACCAGCATCCTTTGGTGTTGAACCCATAATTTTCGGAAGTGAATGTTGTTAATGCGAGTTTGAGATTCGCCTCCGCATAGCAGTCAATAACATTAGTGTGACGAATGGCCTAATGTAAATTCTATGTATGGAGACATCTATTTCGAGCTTGACTGGAACTATGTGTTTCATGTTGGCAAAGTTATCAGGAACCGAATTAATTGCAAAGTTTGCGAGAGATGACTGTCAAATACAGCCACAACTTTCTGTTCTATGTTGAAACTGTACTTAACGGCTTATTTTAGTATACTGTTGAACAACTTGTGATAATTCGGAAAGTTCGCACAAAAACCGGCCTCCGGCTTGCACAGATATTAAGTCGGGAAGAAACATACACAACAAGGAAAGCCATGCTTTACGATTCATTGGCACTCAGATAATTTGAGAAGTTCTTCTGTCTCACTACACTTCAGTTCATTACATATTCGTTCCCTATTTCTATTCCAGTCGATGTGTAAGATTCCCAAAGTTCTGCCGATTTACTTTCTCACAATATACAATATAATATAGACATCTTTTTCGACCCCAATGCCATTTAAAAAATTTGGGATGATTCTTCCCTTCGCTTGGGGTTGAGCAGTTGAGACAAAAACACCGAAAAAGCGTGTCACTTTTTAATTAAAAATCGACGGGTCTGAGCGTTTTTCCAAAATTAGTTTTTGTTTTCGGTTGGCCACCCTCTATTGTAATTGAAGTTGACTGAATTTTGGATTGTTTTGAAGGAAATTGAAAAGTAATCATTGCGCAAAAGTCAAATAACCAATAGTTTCAGAGATATTGGAGATGTTGGTTTCCCACGCCAAAATGACTGCATTCAGTCGATGTTGCTTAGAATCAATGAGGTTAGTGAGAAATTTTTGTGGAATGTCATCAAATTCTTCCTGAAGTGCAATTTGCAGATCATGAAGACTGTCGGGCAAAGCTGGTCGTTGACGAATGTTTCTTTTAAGTTAGTCCCAGAGATGCTCAATTGGATTGAGATCAGAACTGCAAGCTAGCTAAACCATTCGTTCAATACCCACTTCATTCAAATATTCGTTAACAACTCGTGATCTTGCATTACTACGAAGCCGTCTCCGATAAAATGAGAAAAGGGAACAACACATAGCGTTTTAACGAAGATTAAATTTGTGCGGACGTCTCTCAAAATTCCCACCCTCATCATCAGAGCCTCCATTAAAACAACATCCACTTCATCTTCGTTTCTGTATAATTTTTTTTGAATCATACTCACTCAGATTATGAAAAATAATTGGAATGAAATTTGGTACTTTGAAGATCAAGTTACATTTGGAATGTGTGGCAGAAGATCGTATTTTTCCAGTAAGATGACAGTGATCTCGTACTTTCAGATGTGCATTCTGAAGTGTAGCCCATTTCATCGTTTGTAAATGTCTAAATCGAGGTCAGTTTTCGTGTAGATAGAAGGCTGTTGCTCAATTTGGAGTTTTTGAAGTGTATGTCCTAAGATGAATAGTTCTTGAGAATGATCGAATACTTCCTGTGTAGCTTCTGATGAATAGCTTATCAATCCACATTATAGAAATAGTACAGATAATGAATAATTCTAGATGATGCATTCTGAATCAAGATATGTTGCTGAAAATTTGCAGTACTGAGCAGCTTCTATTTTGTCTAACCCAACAGTCCAAGTCATCAAATATAATGTTTTCAGATAAACCAGAACCTGTGTATGAAGAATACAGGAAGGTCGTTGAAATTTACGGATTTATTGGAGAATACGTCAATTTGACGTGCTCCGTGATTGCTGAACCAGCTCCAAGGTTCAGCTGGGAAAAGAAGACTGGAAAAATATTCAAGGTTGGGACGCACGTATCTATTTTGCAGGTAAGCCTAACTGGGTCATATTGCAATGCACTTACTAGGAATATGATATAATTTGTGGTCCCCATTGATAAATCTTGGTAACTATCCCAGAATCCCGAAAACCAACCACCACAAGCAACACTATTCAGAGCCCACTAGTCAGGTTACTGCAGTTGTTTTCTAAAGTTCACTGTAGTGAAAGTTTTTGAATGTCTATTGATAAACCTTGGTACACAGAGTGTATATTCATGACTTAATGTGATATATAAAAAGATAATTGAAAGTAACATGCTTTTGTAAACATGTAAAGACGGTAAAGAAAATATTTAAATTCTAACCTCTAACCCTCAATAGCAATATTTTAATTCATTCGAGATTTCCGCTCACTCGTAAAAAATGTACTAAGAGGTTTGTTTTCCATAGTGATGGTACTTGCTACACCATATCATCAGCCTTATTTTTTCGAAGAAATTACTCATTATTTCATTAAATCCAAGTGGACATTGACTCAAAGGATGAATGATTCTTATGGTTTTCTTTCACGTAATCCCAATATTGCTTAATTCATCACGTCAATCCATAATTTCATCAATAAAAATATGAAGATGTATTGTTCAATTCATTTATCAACAGATACACATGACGGAAAGAGCAGCTGGAACCTACCAGTGCACTGCGTCCAACCAACATGGAGAACTGATAACCATTTTCAACGTATTGATCGGAAAGAAACCAGATCCACCAACCAATGTAGAGCTGATGAACTACACGAAAGATTCGTTAACCTTGAGCGTCGAACTTCCAGTTGTACCGCAAGAAGATGTGGAACAAGGAATGGAACCTAGATGGTTGGTGGTACAGTATAGGATAAATGGAACCGAAGAATGGAATTTCAGGGAATTCAACATTTCCCAAGGTAATTTATTGATCATGGTTTATCGTATAACGTGCATGAAATGACATAAATTCCCTATTGGTTATTTCAGGCTCATTGAACACTATAGTTTTTCTACGACTAGTTGAATGATATTCTTGTCAAGAATTTCATTATAGTACTAAAACTTTTTGAACTTCCTCATGTTCCTAGGAATACACATACGGTGTTCAACAAAAAGTTATCCTCAGTTTCTTCATAGTATTTATGGTTAGACTGACTATCCCTTTTTCCATTTTCAGAATATGCATTAGAAGAATCCGAAGATGCAATAACAACCGAAGATGCAACAACAACTGAAGAATCCGTCTATGAGTTAGAAGGTGAGAGAAGTTAGTCGAGTCGAGTTTCATTATCTTGTAGACGAACATTTTCTTGTTCACTGTTATGATTGTTCTAGGAAAGATCCGCCTTAATATTGAATAAACTGTATTCAATATCATTATATCATCTGACAAAAAAAAATATCATCATTCAGGCAGGATTTTGATATGATCTGGGTGATGATGTTTCCTTTCCCATATCAGAAATGTGACTGGTCCGAACGACTGCCTCAGGGATATCTCATGAGGCCGGTTTTATTTCCATCTACATTAACAACATTGCTAATTAAACTCATTATTCACAACATATGCAGACTGCAACTGACATTTCAACACACAATTGTATTGATTCGTTGAAATTACATTCTGCTTACAGACAAGACAAATTTTCTATTATTGAAGAAACGTTTTCATAACTATTATATTAAACCGGGAGAACTTCGATTGAATGTCAAACGAATTTTATGACTGGATTTCACACTGTTACCAGCTGGTATCCAAATTATGCTCACTAATCGCCTCTCCAGGAATCTGAGAGTCATTCTGAATAAAAAAACAACTTCCGATCAAATAACATAACCTAGATGAGTAACTCGCCGCATACGCATTAAGATTTGTGTGTAAGGGACATGTTCTCCCAACGTCAGTGTCGTGCGTTGTTAATAGAAAAATTGAGGTTCAATAAAATAGAAATATTGGAAACTCAATATGGAATGGAAACCTGAAATTATGATGAAATAATCTCCACAGGATTTTGAGAAAAGCCGATGATCTGATAGACATGTTTTTTCATAATTCATTCATTTTTCTCTTTTCCAAATTGGTTTCCCTTTCTCGATAGTTACGACACTGGTAGCTTCAAATGATTGTTCTGTCAAATATCAAATGCAGCGTTGTCGTACTGACAAGACTATATCGACAACGAAGAATCTCCATCCGGAGATGGAAATATTATCGTTTTTACATGCTCCCAACAACAAGCTGTAATGAACGTTTCAATTGCCATCTTATTGGAATATATTTCATCCAAGACAGTATTCTTGTGTTTTCGTTGCCATGAATCTACCCGAAAGATATCAAAATCTAGGTGACGTGCTTATTGTATCCTTCTATGAAAAGATGTTACCTTCAGTTCAGTTCTATTTGAGTATTACTCATCTAAGAGAAAACAACACTTTTGTGTATTTTAATTTAAAAATGGATTTGTTTGTCACGATCACAAAATTCTGTATAGTTGAATGACAAATGAGTGCCATAATGGAGCAGCACACAAAATACAGTTTACCAATGTTTTTTTTTTCTTGCATTAACGCAGAAAACTGAAGTAATAATAGAAAGCGTCCCAGTGACCTAGTGACGTACTCTCAAATTCCTTTCGGCCTGTATTTTTATGGTTTTACATATATTTCATGAGGAATGTTTGAAATTTAAAAAAAATGGAAAATTTACAGGTTCCAGCGAACTTGTGATGCTTTATTCGTTTGTAATGCTAAACTTTGTATTTGAGAATACACAACTCATATATTTTCGAAATCAGCATGTCATTTTGAGTATATAGGGCGAATTTTACATGAATCTGATGATTGCATATTTTCCATGATTTTTCGATTTTACGAATAATTTAGTTATATCAATTGACTCGAAATTCACAGATTACACTTACTTGATCATTCTGAATCGATTAGTTTTCGTAGAATTGCTCTATCTCCAACCGTTTTCGAGTTGAAGAGTTCATCTGGAGTGGAAAGGAGTAATTTCTGTCCACATTTTCGACGTTTTGTTACATTCATATGACAAACCTTGAATCTTAACTCAAAAATATGAAATATTTTCGGAATCTGCATGAAATTTATCGTATATAGTGCGCATTGAAAGTGAATATGCCGGTTTTTTATTTTTCATGATTTTTAAGGGTTTACCCCTTTGGACTTTTTTCGATTTTTCGAATAATTTTGTTTTATATCGATTGACTCGAAATTCGCAAATTACACTAATTTAATCATTTTGAATCGATTGGCGTTCGCAGAATTGCTTTATCTCTAACCGCTTTCGAGTTGAAGAGGTCATCTGGAGTGGTAAGGAGTAATTTCTCTCCACATTTTCGACGTTATGTTACTATCATATACCAAACCTTGATTCTCAACTTGAAAAAATCAAATATTTCTGGAATCTGCATGAAATTTTGCGTATGTATTGCTGATTCAAAGTGAATATGCCGGTATTCTATTTTTCATGATTTTTAAGGGTTTACCCCTTTGGACTTTTTTCGATTTTTCGAATAATTTTGTTTTATATCGATTGACTCGAAATTCGCAAATTACACTAATTTGATCATTTTGAATCGATTGGCGTTCGCAGAATTGCTTTATCTCTAACCCTTTTCGAGTTGAAGAGGTCATATGGAGTATGAAGGAGTAATTTCTGTCCACATTTCCGACGTTTTGTTACTTTCATATGCCAAACCTTGAATCTTAACTCAAAAAAATCAAATATTTTCGGAATCTGCATGAAATTTTGCGTATAAATTGCTGATTGGAAGTCAAATGCCGATTTTGTATTTTTCATGATTTTTTGGACTTTTTTAGATATTTCGAATAATTTTGTTTTATATCGATTGACTCGAAATTCGCAAATTACACTAATTTAATCATTTTGAATCGATTGGCGTTCGCAGAATTGCTTTATCTCTAACCGCTTTCGAGTTGAAGAGGTCATCTGGAGTGGTAAGGAGTAATTTCTCTCCACATTTTCGACGTTATGTTACTATCATATACCAAACCTTGATTCTCAACTTGAAAAAATCAAATATTTCTGGAATCTGCATGAAATTTTGCGTATGTATTGCTGATTCAAAGTGAATATGCCGGTATTCTATTTTTCATGATTTTTAAGGGTTTACCCCTTTGGACTTTTTTCGATTTTTCGAATAATTTTGTTTTATATCGATTGACTCGAAATTCGCAAATTACACTAATTTGATCATTTTGAATCGATTGGCGTTCGCAGAATTGCTTTATCTCTAACCCTTTTCGAGTTGAAGAGGTCATATGGAGTATGAAGGAGTAATTTCTGTCCACATTTCCGACGTTTTGTTACTTTCATATGCCAAACCTTGAATCTTAACTCAAAAAAATCAAATATTTTCGGAATCTGCATGAAATTTTGCGTATAAATTGCTGATTGGAAGTCAAATGCCGATTTTGTATTTTTCATGATTTTTTGGACTTTTTTAGATATTTCGAATAATTTTGTTTTATATCGATTGACTTGAAATTCATAGATTACACTAATTTGATCATTCTGAATCGATTGGCGTTCGCAGAATTG
The DNA here is from genome assembly GCA_958502065.1 of Chrysolina americana. Classification (NCBI taxonomy): domain Eukaryota; kingdom Metazoa; phylum Arthropoda; class Insecta; order Coleoptera; family Chrysomelidae; genus Chrysolina; species Chrysolina americana. The sequence continues at coordinate 72,204,501 of OY293415.1, read as the reverse complement.
CTTTATCTCTAACCGCTTTCGAGTTGAAGAGGTCATCTGGAGTGGTAAGGAGTAATTTCTCTCCACATTTTCGACGTTATGTTACTATCATATACCAAACCTTGATTCTCAACTTGAAAAAATCAAATATTTCTGGAATCTGCATGAAATTTTGCGTATGTATTGCTGATTGAAAGTGAATATGCCGATTTTTTATTTTTCATGATTTTTAGGGGTCTACCCCTTTGGACTTTTTTCGATTTTTCAAATAATTTTGTTTTACATCGATTGACTTGAAATTCACAGATTACACTAATTTGATCATTCTGAATCGATTGGCGTTCGCAGAATTGCTTTATCTCTAACCCTTTTCGAGTTGAAGAGGTCATATGGAGTATGAAGGAGTAATTTCTGTCCACATTTCCGACGTTTTGTTACTTTCATATGCCAAACCTTGAATCTTAACTCAAAAAAATCAAATATTTTCGGAATCTGCATGAAATTTTGCGTATAAATTGCTGATTGGAAGTCAAATGCCGATTTTGTATTTTTCATGATTTTTTGGACTTTTTTAGATATTTCGAATAATTTTGTTTTATATCGATTGACTTGAAATTCACAGATTACACTAATTTGATCATTCTGAATCGATTGGCGTTCGCAGAATTGCTTTATCTCTAACCGCTTTCGAGTTGAAGAGGTCATCTGGAGTGGTAAGGAGTAATTTCTCTCCACATTTTCGACGTTATGTTACTATCATATGCCAAACCTTGATTCTCAACTTGAAAAAATCAAATATTTCTGGAATCTGCATGAAATTTTGCGTATGTATTGCTGATTGAAAGTGAATATGCCGATTTTTTATTTTTCATGATTTTTAGGGCTCTACCCCTTTGGACTTTTTTCGATTTTTCGAATAATTTTGTTTTATATCGATTGACTTGAAATTCACAGATTACACTAACTTGATCATTCTGAATCGATTAGATTTCGGAGAATTGCTCTATCTCCAACCGTTTTCCAGTTGAAGAGTTCATCTGGAGTGGGAAGGAGTAATTTCTCTCCACATTTTCGACATTGTGTTACTTTCATATGCCAAACCTTGAATCATAACTTTAAAAAATCAAATATTTCCGGAATGTGCATGAAATTTTGCGTATGTATTGCTGATTGAAAGTGAATATGCCGATTTTTTATTTTTCATGATTTTTAAGGGTTTACCCCTTTGGACTTTTTTCGATTTTTCAAATAATTTTGTTTTATATCGATTGACTTGAAATTCACAGATTACACTAACTTGATCATTCTGAATCGATAAGTTTTCGCAGAATTGCTCTACCTCCAACCGTTTTCGAGTTGAAGAGTTCATCTGGAGTGGAAAGGAGTATTTTCTGTCCACATTTCCGACGTTTTGTAACTTTCATATGCCAAACCTTTAATCTTAACTCAAAAAAATCAAATATTTTCGGAATCTGCATGAAATTTTGCGTATAAATTGCTGATTGGAAGTCAAATGCCGATTTTGTATTTTTCATGATTTTTTGGACTTTTTTAGATATTTCGAATAATTTTGTTTTATATCGATTGACTTGAAATTCACAGATTACACTAATTTGATCATTCTGAATCGATTGGCGTTCGCAGAATTGCTTTATCTCTAACCGCTTTCGAGTTGAAGAGGTCATCTGGAGTGGTAAGGAGTAATTTCTCTCCACATTTTCGACGTTATGTTACTATCATATACCAAACCTTGATTCTCAACTTGAAAAAATCAAATATTTCTGGAATCTGCATGAAATTTTGCGTATGTATTGCTGATTGAAAGTGAATATGCCGATTTTTTATTTTTCATGATTTTTAGGGGTCTACCCCTTTGGACTTTTTTCGATTTTTCGAATAATTTTGTTTTATATCGATTGACTTGAAATTCACAGATTACACTAATTTGATCATTCTGAATCGATTGGCGTTCGCAGAATTGCTTTATCTCTAACCGCTTTCGAGTTGAAGAGGTCATCTGGAGTGGTAAGGAGTAATTTCTCTCCACATTTTCGACGTTATGTTACTATCATATACCAAACCTTGATTCTCAACTTGAAAAAATCAAATATTTCTGGAATCTGCATGAAATTTTGCGTATGTATTGCTGATTGAAAGTGAATATGCCGATTTTTTATTTTTCATGATTTTTAGGGCTCTACCCCTTTGGACTTTTTTCGATTTTTCGAATAATTTTGTTTTATATCGATTGACTTGAAATTCACAGATTACACTAACTTGATCATTCTGAATCGATTAGATTTCGGAGAATTGCTCTATCTCCAACCGTTTTCCAGTTGAAGAGTTCATCTGGAGTGGGAAGGAGTAATTTCTCTCCACATTTTCGACATTGTGTTACTTTCATATGCCAAACCTTGAATCATAACTTTAAAAAATCAAATATTTCCGGAATGTGCATGAAATCTTGCGTATGTATTGCTGATTGAAAGTGAATATGCCGATTTTTAATTTTTCATGATTTTTAAGGGTTTACCCCTTTGGACTTTTTTCGATTTTTCAAATAATTTTGTTTTATATCGATTGACTTGAAATTCACAGATTACACTAATTTGATCATTCTGAATCGATTGGCGTTCGCAGAATTGCTTTATCTCTAACCCTTTTCGAGTTGAAGAGGTCATATGGAGTATGAAGGAGTAATTTCTGTCCACATTTCCGACGTTTTGTTACTTTCATATGCCAAACCTCGAATCTTAACTCAAAAAAATCAAATATTTTCGGAATCTGCATGAAATTTTGCGTATAAATTGCTGATTGGAAGTCAAATGCCGATTTTGTATTTTTCATGATTTTTTGGACTTTTTTAGATATTTCGAATAATTTTGTTTTATATCGATTGACTTGAAATTCACAGATTACACTAATTTGATCATTCTGAATCGATTGGCGTTCGCAGAATTGCTTTATCTCTAACCGCTTTCGAGTTGAAGAGGTCATCTGGAGTGGTAAGGAGTAATTTCTCTCCACATTTTCGACGTTATGTTACTATCATATACCAAACCTTGATTCTCAACTTGAAAAAATCAAATATTTCTGGAATCTGCATGAAATTTTGCGTATGTATTGCTGATTGAAAGTGAATATGCCGATTTTTTATTTTTCATGATTTTTAGGGGTCTACCCCTTTGGACTTTTTTCGATTTTTCGAATAATTTTGTTTTATATCGATTGACTTGAAATTCACAGATTACACTAATTTGATCATTCTGAATCGATTGGCGTTCGCAGAATTGCTTTATCTCTAACCCTTTTTGAGTTGAAGAGGTCATATGGAGTATGAAGGAGTAATTTCTGTCCATATTTTTTTCTACTTCTATTAGAGACATTTTTGACGTTGTGATCCTTCTATATGCAAAACATTGAATCCTGCCGTGCAGTGTCTTGCGCCATGCGCCGTGCGCAGTCCGACGTGCGCAGTCCAACGTGCGCAGTCTGACGTGCGCAGTCTGATGTGCGCAGTCCAACGTGCGTTGAAGTGAATGTCAAATTTCAAATATCACGGCCTTGGTCATTTCATAATATTTTTTATTTCCCAAAAAAAAAAAAAAAAATTTGCAGATGAAAATTTCCATTATGAAAAAAATATTCTTTGAAACAAATTTACAATAAAACTAATAAAAACAAAAAAAAAAAATAGGTATGCCCCGAGTCAAATTCTAGGTCAATTCGAGATGAAAAAATAATTAAAAAAATTTGAAAAAATCTATTTTACGAAAAAAAAATATTTTCAACGAAAAGTTTATTTAACGTCAAAATACCGTATTTTTGAGATGAGCTGGCAATATTTTGAAAAATTGTAAATGGAGTTTCTTTCAAATTTGGTTACCTTCAATATCAGTTTACTGATTACTTGAGTTGAATCGTCTGTGAATCTTTCAATAATGCAAAATCGGCTTGTATTTTTGCATTAGAACTTAGAAAATGGTAATTTTGTGAATAGTTGCAATTTTTTCGACAAAAAAATCATCCGATATTTTGTCAATTCATCATCGAAATAAATCTATTTGGTATGATTCAGAATCAGTCCATGTAAGGGAATTTTTTACGCTTCAGTCCTTTTTTATTATTAAGGTTGTATATGAGCATATACAAAATACATATTTTCAGAATCAGCTTGAAGTTTTGGGTATTCAAGGTGAATTTCAAGTGAATCTGGATTTTGTATTTTTCATGATTTTTTTTCAATCCGTTCAAAAGTTAACAAGGGGGGAGTTACTTTATGGACAAACTGTATTGATACAGATGAGCTCGATAATTGGCTTGATCTTAATTCATTTAGATATTCCCAAAATTGAATTGAAAATGTCGACATTGAAGTCGGGATTATTAAAAAAGAGAAATTTTGACCCTCAGCACCGTCCTTGATTCATATAGAATATTTTTTTACTTTCAGAAATTCTGTATCTCTCTGACCTGAGGAAAACAACGACCTACGAGGTGATTGCTGCCACGAAAAACATCGCCAGTATGAGCGATTACACGAATTCCACCTTCTTCACCACCTCAAAGTCTGCCAACGTTCAAACAAACTCATTTCTGGGAGTGATTCTCGTAAATTTAATAATTCTGTTTGTGTCCACGCCAGCTTAAAAATGTCTGTGAAATGTTTAGGTAGAATATGAAATTATACCTCATAAACTGCGGTGAAGTTGTGGGGAGAGCAAATATAATATATTTTCAGGGTGTCACGCACAGCATCAGGGTTGATTTATTTTGAGAGTCAATAGGGCTGATTTATCCGGAGCCTGAGCCGGTGTAGTTTTTCACGGTTGAGATAACAACGTGTATTCGCGTGATTTCATTGCAATCATTAATTTTCCACTATTGGTTCAGCCATATTCACCGAATTGTCATTGCGAGATAGAAATTCACAGTATGAACCCTAGAAAAGCATAGATGATGGCTCGGTAATCACGGAACACAGATCATCTGATATTTTGTTTCGTTTGGGAAAACTGGCGCTGAATTGTGGGTGACATCGTATCTGACAATCATTCGAGTAATAAACACACCAAAATTTCTGGGATGAAAATATTTGAATTCAAAAAATCGAGTAGTCACTGCGGCGCTTGATACCACCCCCACCACTTCAAATGTTTAGCCTCGCCCTTTTTCACAATCCACCAATCAGAGTGCTCAAAACTGTAACGTGACAATTCCACCCCGTCATTCATCACCAGTGTCTTGTATCATGTCCTTTCCAGTTTTAATATTATTTGTCGATACATTTTTCGAACGATTTTTTCTCATGGTGTATTGAATCAAAATTTAGCTAATTGTTTTCAAAAATCCTTCACCCATACTGGATATTGGAAGCGTGAACTGTCTACTATGACTGTTGATGGAATTTTTGTAAACGCAGAAACATATGGACGAGTACAAGTTCAGTTATAGAAAAATTGTATTGTCATAGTGACAAATTGATGATCAATGGAGTTAAAAACTCATGAGAACTTGCTGAAGCCATTTTTTTCCTTTCGTTAATTGGAAATTTGTGTCACGGAAAACATTTTTATTTCTAAAGGTATGACTTTGAAATATGACACTACTTCATACATATTCATACACGTATATTCTGACAACCAATGGGATTCCTTCAATTTCTCATGAATGGCCAGCCAACGCTGACTTAGAGCTATATTGCTTTTCCAATGACTGACTTTGAGTGATCAATCATACAGTGAATAGTATGGGGAAATTAATACCTTGACGATGTCACCGTCAGATGAATTTTGAATTTCCAATCACATAAAATCGATTTTGAATTGGATTTTTTGTATATAAAAATGTATTGAGTTATTGAAGTACTATCAGGACCTGTAGGTTTGATTTAACAAACTATTTGATATCATACGACACCAAATGCAAATTACTCAATATCCAGGGATTTCAGAAACGATAAGGAGAAAATAATTTCAAATATATGCAAATGAACAAATTTCATTTGATTGGATAATTGCTTTTTCTGTGTCAACAAACCCTGACAAATATATGTGTATCTGCTCTCTCATTGAGGAAGAAGAGTACTGTATTATACTGAATGACAAATAAAATTTGTATGTATAAACGTTAATTGGAGATTCGCTAAGCTTGTAAATTTTAAACTGCGGCCAAATTGTCTTTAATTACTTTGTTGAATATAGAATGTTTTATTATGATTTAATATACATTTGTTGTTTCATGTTAGTGGTGTTTGATTTAGATTTGCAAGGATACCTCCATGCCAGAGTCGTAGTGAACTGAAAAATATACTTCATTTCAGAAATTATGAGAATTAATAGACATAGATTCATTGACTCGATGATAATAATAAAAATATTGATTGTATTAAATTAATGAACTACAATGGTGAAAGTATCTCCCGTCTACACATGAGCACAGATAGGAGAAAATACCACCACTAGCTCCAGGATGACAAATAAAACTAGATGGTGAGAGACACCCTTGAGTTCTTGATAAAAGAATGATGGGATACAAAAGTACAATCATAGATCCTTAGCCCTTGAACAGTGTGCACATGAAATCAGAGATTAATGGCGAATTAAATAAACTAAAATGATGCACAACAATCTATGAACCATCCTCGCCATCACAAAAAAGCTTTCCAAAGCGTGTTAGTGATTGACCCGTTCATTTCAAGGTACTTCATTCTGCATTTTTCATTTTATATACAGTGTGTCCAAGATAAGGGTGGGATAGCATCAGGATCTCGGAAACGGTTAGAGTTACAATGTTGGTTGAAATAGGGAAAAGTTGCAAAGTCCAAATGGCTTTTATATGGAGTTTGCAGAAGGAGGTATCTTTTTTGGATTTCAAGATATTTCGAATAAAGTTGAGTTTTATGAATTTTGTTTTTATTTTTTTCTGATGTTATTTTGATAGATATATAAAAACTAAAAATACATTTTGCTGCTATTTTTTGAGTTCAACAAGATGATTTCTACAGATTTTCACTACGACGTTTCGTTTCCGAGGATTCTTCATCACCTTTTTTAACTACGACCCTTTTATTTATATTTAAATATTCAAAGCTATTTCTCATTCCCAAATGATTCATATATCATTTCTTGTTGTTTCAATATGTTTTTAGCTTACTTAAAACATTATTTATAATCATTCAGGAAAAACCGCCAATTACGGATTTGAATGTTTGAAATATATTAATTTGAGAATGTGATAACTGAAAGTCAATAGATACTATCTGTGTTCATCATTATTCTGATCGGCATCGAAATTCACTTCAGGGCGATTTGGAAGAATGGTTTCATAATAACTTACCGCTAGTAGAAGTCGGTAACATTTGGTTCCAACAAGATGGGGATGTTCAAGCAAGATTTTTGGGGGCACATCAGAAATTATGTGTATGAACGTAATTTTCCAACGGAAGGAGAATAACTTCAACTGGTTTTAGAAACAACTCAAACCATAACATCAGATGCACTCAACAAGGTTTTGGCATTCACAGTAAGGCGATGCTACATGTGCTTAGAAAATAATGGTCACTTGTTCGAATATATCTTGTGATTGAGACAGAGCTATATATTAAACAATCATAATTGATATACGATGTATTTCAAAAAAAGTTGCTGAAGGTTCCTCGAAAACAAAATCTCATAATGGAAATCTGTAGACGTCATCTTCTTGAGCTCAAAAAGGTGGCAATGGGAATGTTTTTTTACTTTTCTTTGTGTCCTTTGAAATAACGTCAGAAATGAATATAAATTTCGAAAATTTTACTTTATCCAAAATACCTCGAAATACGAAAAAGATACCTCACTTCTGCAAACTCCATATAAAAAGCCTTTGGATTGTGCAACTTTTCTCTGAATTAACTAACATTGTAACTTCAACCATTTCCGTGATCTTAATGCTATCCCATCCTTATTTTGAACACATCATATACATATTATTTCAAGTACTTGTGCATATATTCTTTTATTGACCATTTTTCTGAAAATGTTATGAGAGAATAAAAATAAATTTTTGGCGTATACCAGCATAATATTGAAACTCAATTTGTCTTGACCGCTGATCGGTAATCAATACCAGTATTTAGATTATATCTACACTTTTTTATTTTTTTACCGAAAAATGTTATATTGAAGTCAATATTTATTCAGCATCAGTCACCGTTAACCACTAGCCGTCATCATCGATGCTTTCAACACAATCTTCTTCATCTTCTTCATCCTCTTCATCTTCTTCATCTCCTACATCTTCTACATCTTCTACATCTTCATCTCTTTCATCTCTTCCATCTCCTTCATTCACTTCTTCGGTATTGTTATAGATCCTCTTCGGGGCTTCCAACATCTCCATATGTATGACATGACTAGCGAGTTGTGGTGAATGTACTCTGATAGAAGCAGTGTCTGAAGGTTTTCTTCTACTGCAATGCCGTTCAACCCATTTCAGCAACGTCAGCACCGCGTCGGTAGATGGCAGGCGATGTTCGGCGGAAGTTTTGATGATTTGCGATGAAGTCACTCTGAAAGTAGCTGCCATTCCTCGGAGAGCCTGTAACGATTGAAAGGATTAAAATCTGAAATTATAAATCGTATCACCAGGCGCATATATTTCGAGTATGGTCCCACTGATTTCTGAAACAAAATCATGTTGTCATGACTTCATAGTCCTTAGGCCCAGGCCTAGAATATCCATGATTATCACCTTATATTGAATATGTTTATTGACTGATTCTCAAAACATCAGTTGTGAGATGTTACATTTCATAACTTTGACGAATATTGTTGACTAAGATGGAAGTGGATCATTGAATCACTGAGATACTAACATGGTGAATTGGTGACTTGGATTCGGATGATACACATCGAAGAGCAAGATCTAAGCGTTTCTTGGCGTACTTGCCAAAAGTGAGTTGAACAAAAGGCAAGTTGAACAGATAGTTATATAAACTCACGCGAAAGTAACAAACGGCAAGTTCACTGCTTCAACGGTATGATGCTTTTCGTTCAGGGAAGACTGCTTCAGAAGATCTTACAAACAATCAGAGGAACCCAGTGAAAACTGTGGACACTTGAATAAATATTCAATAGAATAACTGATAAGTTTGATGAGCCTGATTAAACGGCAACTTCAGCATCTATCAAGGAGTAAATTCGCCTTCTTTCACACGCAACTGACCAATAATTCTATTGAATTCAGTCGGTACAAAAAGTAGGAACCTGCTCCGGGATTAGTAAGAGTTGGAGTCGATCAGATCAGTTGAATTCGATAGCACGAGAAGAAACTTCCCTATATTCAATTCAGTTGCAATCAAGGGCTCTTCAAGCAACATCCAGGAAGGTCAAATTAAGTTGTTTAAAAAGTTTTGTTTCTTTTCGGATTCGAGTCAGTAGTTATCCGCGGTTGTGATACAGAAAGTGTCCGTATCTATGGTGAAAGGTTTAGTGCAGACTACTGAATATGAGCCATCTAGGCATTACTCCTTTCAAGTCCAAATTGGGCTGTTTTGAGGAGCTAAGTAGGAATACATATCATTCATCACAACGGTGAAATATAAAACTGAAATAGTCTATGAATATAAGTATCGAAACAACAAAGTTTAGAAAATTTATTATAGATAACTCAAAAGAGAGAAGAATCGAAAATTGACTTTGTATAACAATATTACACTAACCAATTTTAATCATGAACGAATTATCCCAACTGAATGTTGAGAGAACTTAAATTTGTAATACCATGACAACTGTCAAAATGGATATTCGATTAAACCATCAAATTTCTGAAACCGATATTTTGCACAAAATATAAAATATCGTTACAGAATATCGTAAGTCTACAAAGCGTTATATTCGTAAGTCATAAGGACTGAATTCATCGAATCCATACATCACAGGACCCAAAATTGGGATATTAACAATAATCAGAAGAATAAATGGTAAGACCAAAATTTACAGAACCAAAAAATTTCAGAAATTGGAGAGGGGATAGCGAATAGTATTCTCTCAGAGATGGCACTCGTGCGGTCGATATAATTAAATTCTCAGGTCGCGATTACATTCCGTTTTATTTTTGTCTCACCACCCAATATTACCGTGATGGCGCTTACATTGAATTTATTACCAGAATTATCGGAAAAAGATTTGGCTAGTTTCTTGAATGGTCACTGATTTCATCAAATTATATTTGTCTAAACCGCAAGATGAAGAAATAAAACGACAAATTGACAGGTAAATAGTATTTAATATTACTCCTATAAGGTTCACATAAAAATTCCACTTTGTGAAACGAATACGACTGGCAAATTGAAGCAGAAAAAAAGAGATGTAATTTTTTCGGGGGTATTTCAAAAATATATGAATGAAAATACAATTTTGTCAGGATGTTATGTATATGTGCGATACGTATTCTCAGTCTGGGGGGAGTCACACTTAAGAAACTAGGTACTTACAGGGTGTCTGAGTTACAGCTGCTCTAGCAGTTTTTTGTATAATTTGATCGATTTGAAACTGCCGTTTTGGCAGTAAGCAGTACTGAGAAAAGCTCAGTTCAAGTGTGAATTGATTTCTCGAATAGGCGACGAGTGATTTTTATGGGAAAATATTGTTCAGTCATATTTGATTTAACTAATTCTTTCAAAGTCAGCCGTAAATATAGATAATTTGACGACTGAAACTGCTTGAGATTTTCATGGAATTCACCCAGACTATCTTTTCAAGAATTTTAAAACAAAGAGACATGCTATAGTGTAAATACACTGCTCAACAACTGAAATGGATAACAATTTTACTTCTGCAGCTTGGACTATTTGGTGTAGTGATGGAAACAATAATGTTTACCAACACAAAATTTTGGAATTTGGCACCTTCAACACGTCCCGCTGAATATGATTTATTGTATTACAAAATGTAATTATTCTGGTAATACGCATTTCAGTCGTTGAGTACGGTATTAGTTACCATAAAACTGCCCCACTGATGAATCGATCAACCCACTCCTAGAGCATCGACTCTAAATGCAACACACTGTACTATCGGCATAATTCTACTTTTATTATATACACAAATCACTATTGCTATGAACTGTCTAATTATTGCCGGTAGCGGCTTCCGGAGAGAGCGAGTTTGTTTTCTGAGACATGGACATCTCCATTTGCATAGCATGCTTGGCGAGCTGAGTAGAATTCCTTCGGTAACCTGTCGGATCCAAGCTCGGTTTTCTACGACTGAGGTGTCGTTCCACCCATTTCAACATGGTGAGGACGCTGTCAGTGGAAGGAAGTCGCCTCTCTGCTGAAGTCTTGGTGATCTGGGAGGTGGTTACTCTGAAGGTGGCTGCCATTCCTTTGAGGGCCTGAAACGTTCAGAGCAACAGGTAGAAAGAATATATATCTTCATATATTTGCGAAAGGAAAACGATCAGTTGAGGTCTAATAGGGTTTGTATTGAAATAATAAAAACATGTTATGTACAAATTGATTATACTTCTATGAACTGGGTAATAGGCTTGACGTGAATTGCACACCAGCAAAAGTATCGTTACTTCCGTAACTTTTGACAAAGAACTGTGGAAATCACATGAACAATAGATACAGCAAATATGAGCAGAGAGGCACGGTTTTCCATAAAAAAAGTCTTTCAGTCATTTCAGTTGTGAGTCCTTGGAAGGAACATACCTACTTCTGAACATTCCTGTATTCTGAAACTGAAATTCAATTCATCCGCAGAGTACTGAAAGGTCTTGAGCAATATTTTGGAAATTTGCTTTGTGAAAACATCGTTATTTTTAAATGGTGAGGTTTTTCACACACAGTTTACAAAACAATCTTCATCGCGAATACTGCCACAGATAAGTACAGGAAATAACCAGGGAAGATTATGAGGTATTTCAATTCTGATACAAGCAGCAATACTGTATTGATAAAAGTGTGTTTGAAGAATAGGGGATGTTTACTTATACACGACCACGAATTTTCTTTCTCCAGGTATCTACTTCCAATATTCCATTCAACGTGAGCATTTCTCTTTATGGCATTTCTATGCATAGATAATTCAAGACGATGAAACGAATTTTCAAATTAATAAGTATTTCAATAATGTATCGTTCATTGATTCTTTCGAATAATCAAGTAACTTCATCACACGAGTATCTTGTTGAGAGAAAAACGTTACATTGATAATCACACCACACCTAGATGTAGTGATCAAAATGTGGTCAAGATGTCAATCTACAGATTGTATCAGCATTATTGCTGTCTAAGATCGGAGCTCATTGACATTTGTTGATGTGCAAATGCAAATCATTCGATATGATGATATTCCTTCCAATCATTTCATCAAATGTCAAGAAATTTGGTTGGAACCATTTTCTGCCTGAGATGAAATCCTGAATACCTATGAAGCTTCTCACTTTTAGATAATTTTGACATAACCCACGATTAATTTTTCAACAACCAATTGAACTCATTGTCCTTTGCCGATTTTCACATTTCCATTTTCATTGCTTCGTGCATGGTTTGATCTTCATCACCAACCATCAATGCCTCTTCCTCAATTGGTAGTCAGCAATTCACTATCAGCATCGCTTCTTGCCCTTTCTTTCTTTTTCTTGGCAATCTTTGTTGACCTCGAGTGGTAATGCTGTTCAAAGTTTTGAGCTTATCACTAACATAATCCTATCTACCTTATAGAAGTAAATTCGTCGTAAAGTCGGTGGGGATCGAACCAAGGCCGCCTGGATCAGCAAACAACGCTCTAACACCACGACTACTTCGCTTGTTTCATGCAGAGGAACTGTTTTCTAAGCAAATAGGATCTGGAGCTTCGAGACCATTGCATTTGTTAAATTGAAAGGGCTCATCAAGGATATTGCTTGTTTGAACACCTTGGTGTTATGTCCAAATCAAGCCAGGATATCCGTGGATGTATTTTGAATATCCATAAGATATCCGCATGACGAATATTTCAGGGATATCCATGAAGGGTTTTTTATGAATATAATGATTCGTGATTGATGTTAACAACACTGTCACTAACATCAGCTGTCACTTGTTAAATAGCCGATAGGGGCGAGGGAGTACGTATATCTGTCTCTCGCTCTGTTGAGAGTTTCGGTAACACACAATTCCCTTCGAAATATTTTTTGGCATTATGATGATGAATGATTGATTGCTTCTAGTGTGAAGTGATTATTGAAAATATGGAGAAGCCATTAGAATACGGAGACGTAGTAGGTAGATAGCAGAACTCTCCTAAGGTTTAATTTCACAAATGACATCGACAACAGTGGATGTCGATAATGAATATGCTATGTGTGTCCATAATGGATATCCTCTGGATGTTCGCGACGGATATCCAAGTCCTGGTCCAGACAAAACTCCATAGGATATGCACAAGATCCATAATTGAACATCCGTCGTATATTCGTATGTTGTTGGGGGATCGTATTACAACCATTTGGTGAAATTAATCGACTTCATCACAGAAGTATCTTGTTGATAGAAATAATTTATTTCAATAAATACAGCACACCTAGGAGCTGTACCTAACCAAGATGGGCTGATAACATCATTAGATTTTATCAGTCAAACAATGAACACTTTTGTTGTTTGAGAGCATATTGATCATTTCATCAAATTAGTCATGAGACAAATGTGAAAAATACTACAAAGTAACTGACCGATAAAAAAAATATGTGAAAACAACATTGGTAGGTAAATCTTTTGATTCGACATGGAGAAATATTATATATTCTGATAATTATAATGAAATAAAGGAAAATTTATAAAATATGTGTAACACATGGATAATTTTTATAGCACCTATAGTTTTATGAACGCCTTATTCTGGTGAATCTTACGGGTCACATATCACACAGCTTTGTTTGGTACTGAAAGGCTTGTTGAGTGAATTGAAATTGTTGATGAAACGTTCTCAGTACTTGAATATGAATCTGCTTGAATAAACAAAAAATCATAAAATTTTCAGGACCGATATGAACTCTTGGCACGAAAGGGGTCATCCTACGTGATATACACTGCACGCCAGCAGCGATGAAACCACCCATTTTTCCGGAAAGTTTTATTAGGGGACAAAATTGGCCAAAAATTCCTTTGGATTCGTGTTCAGGGTCACCAAATTACTACTAACATACCTGGAAATATGCGATAACAATGGCCAGTACACAAAAACTAATGAAATTTCAACTGTGTGTCATGTTTAAGAAACTAGACCATATTTGATTCATTTTACAATACAGAGGGGTGGAACAACAGATTTTCCAGCCTTGCAAACAGGCGAATCTGTCACCAGGTTAGTTCGTTCAGGAACAATCGAGTCATAAAAATATAAAAAATCGTCGTTTTTGGTCGTCGACGATGAACAGGATAGGTTAAAACTTTTATTGGTATTGTAAAATGAATCAAATATGGTCTAGTTTCTTCAACATAACACACAGTTTAAATTTCATTACTTTTTGTGTACTGGCCATTGTTATCGCATATAGGGGTAATTTTTCTGGATTTTTTTTCCGGGGATTTTCTTTCCGTTTTTTTTTCTGTGGGGTATTTTGTCCGTTTTGTTTTTATTTTTTTTTCCGGGGGTATTTTTTCGTTTTTTTTTTCAGGTTTCAATTCCTAGATTCCCTCGTGATAACATACGCGCTCATGATTTTGACTTTTATGATTTTGATTTTTATAATGCAACTGTGGTTATATAAGCGTCAGTCAAAATTTAAATCAGACAATTACAGAAGTGAAAGTTTCAAAATGAGTAATATTAATGGAAAACTAGATGATAGTGATGAAATCGATAGTAATAATTATTTATTTAAAATGCGTATTTAATTTTCCTTCACCTAGTGCCGCACCTAAATAAAAAAATATTTGCTTTTTGCATGAACGTAGAAAAAATGTTTAATGCACTCGACGTGTTGTCCAACTCGGCCTAACGGCATCGTCGGATAATTTCAGGTTGAGTGCAATAAACACTTACTTTTTGCACTTGTTGCATAAATAACTATTTTCAAGGCACGTATGTATTCTTCTGAATGAACACTGTTTTCAGACGATGTCCAGAAACGAATATCCTTCACAAAAATAAACTTTCAGTCAATAGTTCTAGAGACCATTGTAGAGTCTTATTTATTTTTATTCATCAAGCAAACCGCTTCCATAATAAAAATGGCACGTCATTTTACTTTCAAAATTTTATTTTTAACAAATAGAGTCCTGGCTCCAAGGCTCCCATGGTTTATTTTCAAAGATATGCCTCATTGCTTTTTTTTTATTACCAACTGTAGATGAGTCTCTGCACTTACACCCCAAAATAGAATCTCATATCGCGAGTGCGATTCTATCAATGAGAAATAAACAGTTTTTGCCGCAGAAGATCCCAATTCAGTCGAGGTTACTCTAATGGCATAACACTGTGATGGAAGCTTTTTATTGAGTGCATCTATGTGATCACCAAATTTGAGCTTATTATCTAAAGATATGCCTTGAGAATTGGAGAAAGCTTTATTCAAAAAGTACATTTGATAAATTTCTTTCATCAAAAATAATATGCCGAGTATAACTCATGAAACATTGTAATATTTCAATACCAATTCATATTTTGGAAATTCAATAGTCAGGACAATGTGAAATTTTCAAAGCCACTTTAAAAAGCTAAAACGAAATGAGAGAGTCATTTGTAGTTTTGATAATTTCTCAGTAATAATTGTATTGTGATATTATTTGAGGTTGGATTCGAACAGAGAGCCAATATGAAGTTTTCTCCTCAAAAGTTACAAAATTGAGTCCAACTAAACCTTTTGAGAAAATCTCGTAGTTTACATTACCTGCATTGCGTCTTCATCTGTTGCATCATCTCCTACGTAAATAATTCTTATCCGTTCGCACCAGTCTACACCAAATGCTGTCCTGAGGATGTAGATAGAGGCTCTGCCCTTATTCCACTGTACTGGGGGTTTAGCCTCTATTGCGCAATGGGCTTTGGCCGCGTTGAATCCGGCTGCCTCAATCATAGATGTAGCCTCTCTTTCCAAAGCTGGTCTAGAAAATGAATGCAAATATTTTCTTTATTGGTGTGAAAAATGGAGCTAACATAATCAATTTTGCTTCCTGTGAGAATTATAGTCACTAATGAGTCATAGAAAAAGTAATGTTCCATTATAGAAACTCCTTACAATTCGAGAATTCTGGTAAAAGTTAATGCTGGTGATTCAAAAAAGAAATATTTCTGGTTAGTTCAGCAACTGAATCTTGAAACACCCTGAAAGAACTTCATGATAACGAATCATGTTACGACCTCCACCTGAGAGATTCAGTAAATACAATTCCTCACCTGAGACTGATTGGCGTCTCCCTGAAATGGAAAGTTAAGAGGGCCCCCTTATTTTCCACCCACGCTCCATGTCTACAGACTTTCTCTTGTAGCTGCCTCATTAGCTCACCTACTTTATCATGGAATTCTGTTGGCATAGGATGAACAAATTTTGTTCCATCTGGATGTAGGATTTCCAGGCCATGATTCCCAGCGTATGTGATGCCTTCAATTCCTACCTGTGGAATATAATAAGAGAAATTATTGATTTTTTCTTGGACTGTCGGAAAATCCGTATCGTCGTAAAAAATTGAGCTCCAACAGCATTCCAAATAGTACTTTTATTGCTTCATTCTTAAATCTATAAATACTTCCTTTCTGTTTTTGACCGCGCAAAAACCATACTGTTATCATAATTCCATGTTCGAGAGATAGTATACGCAAATGAAATTCCTTACATTTTATAAAAAAAAAACAGTAAACGAAGACTTACAAAAATTTTAAATCCAATGCCAATCTCCTCTCTGTTAATCTTAGAAAAACTGAGTATATGATTGTTCAAAAAAGAAATCAACGAAATATTAATTCAAATATAAAAATAAAAAATTAACTAATGAAACAAACTTCTCAGAAGGAGTATCTTAGCATTTGGATTGATGATAAATTGAGATGGGAGAAACATATTGATAATCTGATAAAAAAATATCTTCCATAATTGGAGCCTTGATAAGATGTGCCAAATTGAATCACAAAGTAACTAATATATTATTATATTTACATATTCATATTTCATAAAACAGTTTTCTGTTGTTTCCTGTATTATTCAAGAATAATGCCGAATATGATTTTTTTATGTCGAATAACGTTGTTTGTACATCAAATTAAAGTGGAGTTTTCATCCCAGCAAATATTGACCGATTTTATTATAACACGAAGAAAGTGAATTACTCACGGAAACGATGGGAATATTTTAGTGAAAAAATTATAGTGGAATAAAACTGAGAGCTATCACAGGAAATTGTATTTTATTGACCGACGGATTTAGTTTCATAGCATCCATAATATTGGAGTGTTTTTCATCATCCACCGGATTTATTATCAGGAACAAGTCAAACCCATCTTTATTACAATTCGATTAAGTTTGGGGTCATTAACACGGATAGTCATAGGCGTAAGATATGGGGATCAACCAATCCGATTATAAAAAAAAATATGCTCACCATTTCCTTGACGTTGTTCACATTTCTGCCACTGACGATGGCGATGTAAACATCTGAAACGTTCGACAACCTCTGTAGGACGTTCTTTGTTTCTGTTGGAATGATAGCGAGATCAGGGTGAGGTGCAATGGGTGCTAGAGTACCATCGTAATCTAGTAGAAGGGCTAATTTATGGGTATTCCCAATATACCTAAAAAAATCGAGGTTCATTTATTTTTCAATAATACACCGTCCAAACAGAACATGTTCTTGCGCAAGGAAGATGATACATTTAATCTAAGAAATAATATTCTAAATATAGAAAAACAAAAGAAATATAACTACTTCACATGTAATATAGATTGGTGAACATCAGTATGATAATAATTTTGTTTGAGATTTTTCAAGAAAATATTTATTATCTTCAATTTTTTTAAATTTCCTAGAAGTTTGTTGTGAGTTTCTATAGAATTGATATGGGATTGCTTTTATCCTTACTGGAATGGAAAATGTTGACATCTTGAACCTTGCACAACAAGCTTTGCTATCTTTTTTGATCTCTCTGAAAATTCTATTTATATTACAGTGACTTCCTAAATGTGAGCATATAACTTGGTAAATATGGTACTCTGTATTTGAAAGTTTTAGACTATTTAGTAACTTGATTGCTTAGGTTATGGACGTCCATCGTCTAAGTGGGTGGAAAGATGTTCCACTTCTTTCACTTTTCCACAATGTTTCAACTGCTTGTATCTGCGATCCGTCTTCATCATATGGAACCACATAGATGAGCGTCATGAGGAAGTCCCTATGGAAAAAAAAGCAACAGTACCTTGCCCTTTCTTTATGTGGACGTCGAAAGAACATGGCATTCGCATCTCTGTTCACAGAAAGAAAGAAAACCCACACAGGTTAATATCTCAACTTCTCCTCCAATCACCCAAATTGCACAAAAAGGGGATAGTAAGTTGATGGAAAAAGGAATGCAAATTTGAATTACTTCGATTTTATTTTTCAAATTGAAACAACAGAAGAGCAGATTGATTCACTCAAAACGCGCTGGATTCTATACAGTGTTCACGATGATAAATGGGGTGATAGAGTCTCCAAACATACTCTTAATTTTTTGAAAGTAATCTTCGACTTACTTTGATAGATATTCGTCGAAATCGTCCAGCGTCACCGCCGGCATCCTGATAGATCCAACATCATCATGATCATCTTGAGTTACAAGCGAGCCCATTGCAGACAAGAACGACTTTGTCCAATAGTTAACATCGTTCAGCTTCTCTCTCCTTCTCAAGTAGTTCATACGGAGGATCCTCTCATCTTCGGGCATTGTCAGAGCCCTATGAATCACCTCGGAGGCATCATCAATCTCATACGGATTCGAAATTAAGGCTTCGTGCATGGTCTCTCCAGCCCCAGCGAAGGGAGATACTATGAGGACCCCTGGAGGTATGTTGATCTGACAAGCAACGAATTCTTTCGCCACCAGGTTCATCCCGTCACGCAGAGGGGTAACCAGCCCCACCGCTGAGTCTCTGTAGAAGGCGGCGAGTTCGTCTTGGGTCACCTGCCCGAAGATGTAGCGTATGGGCGACCAGTTGGGGGTGGTGAACCTGCCGTTGATCCTCCCGACCAGCTGATCCATCTCCTCCTTGAGATCCTGGTACTCCTTCACGTCGGTGCGCGATGGTACGCAAATCTGCAGCAGCGACACTTTCTCGATGTGCTCCGGGTGGTTCTCCAGGAGTTTTTCGAAGGCTCTCAACCTGTGCACCAAGCCCTTGGTGTAGTCCAGACGATCCACGCCCAGTATTATTTTTTGATTGGTCGACAGTACTCTTGGTGCTTTGTCTGCGAGCTCTACGAACCTTTCGAATGGTATGCCGATCGGCAGTGGTCGTACCCGAACCGTGCGACCTCCATGTTCTACCAGTAGGTTTTTTCTGTCGACGCGACAGCCTAAACATCTTTGGCAGCAGTCTACGAAGTTGAGGCAGTAGTCTGTTATGTGGAATCCGACCATATCGCAGCCGAGCATGCCCTGTAGGATTTCGTCGGCCCATGGGAATAGTCTGCAGATATCCCACGGTGGAAACGGGATGTGGAGGAAGAATCCCAGTTTGCATTTTATCTCCTGTTCGTCTGCAGCCTAGAGAAAAAAAGCATTGAATATCGACTGATACGTTGAATAAAGAAAATAAGAAAGATTTTTCCCAAGACTGGTGTGAAGCTTTAGCTGAACTACTTATTTTTCCGAACTAACAATTTTTTCCATTTCGGTCGTTTTAGCAATATATCTATGACACTTATCTTGAGATAAATAACTATTATTGCTCAATCATGGAAAATTTGTCCTGGAATAATACACCACAATATGACCCTGAATGAAATACCTGTACAAAACTCCTTTTTTCTTTTGCTAACTAAGAAAATTAAAGATATATTGAATACTTTGAGAAATAAATATACATCAGGCTGGGATGACATTTCAGCTAAAATTCTTTCCCATCTTCTAGGTCAGGCTATGGATGTTATATCAGATGCAATGAATGAAACGATCTCAAGCAGTAGCTTCCCTCAATGCCTAAAGATAAGCAATAATAAATCTTTTATTTGAATGATGGGATTGTGATGCTTTATTAAATATAATACCCACATTGCTCCTACCAACTGTACCAGAATTAGTGTAGAAAATAGTAAAGAAAGAATGATATCACATTTAAAAAAGCATGAAACAATCAGCTCTTGCCAATTTAGCTATTTTTGCCTTATTTAAGAATATTAACCTCAAAATCAACAGGTAAAAGACATTTGCAGTCTGTTATTTAACGGAAGCGATTGACTATATGAATCATAGAATACTCCTGCAGAAGCTAAACATGTATGGCTTCAGAGATGCTCCATTGAGGTGGTTCCACTCATACTTTTCAAATCGATCACAGAGGGTCTCACTGAATGGCAAGATATCTAGTTCTCAGATCATGTCTCGTGGTGTTCCACAGGGTTCATTGCTTGGCCCACACTTGTTTCTTCTTTTCATGACCGGCCTAGCTGAGCATTGAAGGAAAATTCACGCAGTTTGCGGATGATACCACAATATTATGGCATAGTAAGGACTATGGGGAATTGAATTGATTGAATTTTCCTAGGTATCACATTATTGAATACTGAAACTGGACCAAACTCTTGGGACTTTACATAGATGATGATCTTCGTTACATCACGAAATTATATTGAAAACTATCATCAGGGTGTTTTGTAACTAGGATCATCGCGAGAGAACTGAATATGTCAATAGCAAAAGTGACATATTTTGCTTTAATTGATTACCATTTTGAGAATATGTTTTTGGGGAATAGTTTTCGCTAGATCTCTAGCACTGATCGGTGATGGATTCTATTCTGAAACACCAGGTCCAGTAACTTCCTTCTAACGTTCACTGAGTCAAATCTGAACGAAAAAAACCTAGGGCATCTGCTACTGAAAACGTGAAAGGACCTGCGTAGAGGATTCCAAAGAATTCCTAACTAAATGTAACTGTGGTGGTGCCCTCGTGCTCTGAGCTTTCCTAGACAACAGGCCACTCACTGTGTAAACAATTCAATATGCATTTCCATAAAATGTGGCAAATTGTCCTAGAAATGAGGGGAATTACAGTAATCACTGGCCAATTGGCAAAATTGCTCATGAAATTTTACTCACCTGCCGTATCCAGTTGGCCGCCAACATCAGATGATAATCGTGGATCCAAATCAGCGGAACATCTGACGAGGTTTTGGGCAGCGACGTCAACGCCTTCAGAGTGCATTCTGCGAACTCCTTGTTCGCTTTCACGTACGATTTCCAATGTTCACCCTTGAACGATGCTCGATCTGGCATAGAATGGAACAGCGGCCAGAAGGTAGCGTTACAGCAGCCGTTGTAGTAGGAATCGAATATCGCTGGGTCCATTTGAACCGCAACTACCTGAAGAGTTCAGAAATAAAGTTAGGTTAGGTCACAGTATTTAGAGTACGGCGGGTGAAAGAACAGGGGTGTATTGCACATTTTGCAATGCTGTTACTTGTGATACATAACTCACATTTTCAAGTGAGTTGTATCTCTTCCTCTCCCCTACTCTCCCGCCTTCGTAGTCCCACTATCCTAGTGTCTCTTCTTTATGAGTGCCTCCCTTTCTCATTCCTTCTTTCACCTCTTTCTCTCATCATTTTCTTTTCTTCCTATTTCTCTGTCTACTCCCAGCTATCTTTCCCTTTCCCTTTCTAATGCCATTGAAACAATTATTACTCATTGAATTAAATCCATAAAAAGGCCAAGGCAACGAATCGTCCAGATTCCAGATATCGCTTTGTACTTCGCATATTCGAATCTGACCTACAGGGTTTTACAGGGTTTCTAGATAATATTCGGTAATTGAAACCACCATCTCTGCATAGCTCTTCAACTTCCTGGTGAGATTTCTTGAGAGCTTGTAGAATTCAAACGAGAAGATGTCCGTATGTCGGAACTGAGTCGACGCCAGCAAGTTCTCGCAGCTCATCAACTCGAATGTATCTATTACTGTTCACGACGGGAGCACTTTGTTCTGCACGTCCTTGAATTTGCTTGGGATAACAATGATATTATACATATGCATGGCAAGATCGACCCATCCAGATGACTCTGAACCTGCTCCGCACTAGTTGGCGTATAACGGGGAGTCATCCGCGTATATAGCCGTGTTTGTTCCTCTGAATTGCGGAAACCTGATTCAGTTACATAATCTGCAGTTTTGGTGTCCATTATTCTAATTACTTTTATACTCAGGCATGCCTGCTCTCAGGATTCAAGTGATCAGACTCCCAATCCTGACGGCGTTGAAGGCGTTTTTCATGTCCTGCAGAACCATAAATGTTTCTATCAAAGCCACCTTCACCTCGTGTACAATTCGTACCACCTGGTAGTCATAATGTGACCTATCCAGAAGCCAAATTGCACCTCAGGAGTCATTTCTAACATTTTTACAAGAGACAAGAGCCGATTGATGAGAATCTTATCCAGTCTGAGACTTGTGCTAAACCAGCGTCTTACGCGAAAACTAATTGAATAGGATCGCGTCGATCCTGTCCATCTATAATAGTTTCTTACATCTTAAACCAGTCTGAGGGGCGATGGGGGAAGCATGAATTCAACAAAAAAATGGACGTTGCTTGTATTTCTCGTGTTGTTAACCTCGGATTATTCTAGTATTGAAAACATAAGAGAGTATTTACAGATCTCAGATAATTTTAAAATCATTTAATACTTATTTATGATTCGATTCGTAAACAGATATATTCTGCTTGTTCATTTTCATTGTGTGGAATAAAATGTGATCTATGACTGAAAATGTCGGATATAGTAACAATAATCATTAAAACATAATAAAATGCTTCGACCTTGGGTTAGGTTATCAGTCACAACCTAAGATCATGATAATGAAAGTAATGAAGATTACTTTCATATTAACAACTCAACAGACATCAACTAATTTTCCAAAAGTATCCAACATTTTCGACGAAAGCGCACGGTTTTTTCATAAGTCTGAATTTGAGGTAACAATTTCGAAAAAATCTTGAAAGTTGTATGTTCTTTATACCTACATACTTTTTCTGATCTCAGACCAGCAGTGGGTGTTATATCGGTCGGATCTGATTCAGGAATAGGTTCGTTCGGATCTTCCAGATGTATTCCCGGCCATCCTACCCATAGACCACCACCATTTATTACTACTGGGGCTACGGCTGTTACCAGACCACCAGCACTGGAAGAACGAAAGGAAGATAATTAGATATTTTGTCGAAGGAAATGATGAAAATGTCAATACATAGTGGCAGTGGAGAGTAAAATTTTGATTAATTGTTGCCAACGCAGAAATGAGAACGAGCTTTTGAGTTCCACTACTAGATGGCGCCATGTAAACTATTATTTCGCAACTTAATGTTAGTGCTATCTAATAGTGATACTCAAAAGGTCATTTCCATCAATGCATTTAAAATGTAATTTTTAAAAGCTGATATGTTGAAACGGTAAATTAATCGAATTTGATAACTTGTCAATGGTGATCAGAGAGACCAGGATCAATGAGTTTCGAAAATATGTGGTGTATTCGTTATTATGTAGTCTATTGGAGAGTCTATTTCATATTGAATAAAAAAAGGGTCTGTAAACATTTATTATGCAATTTTTTTTGAACGACACCGCTCATATTTCAATGATACACGATTGAGTTTATTGGCATGGTGAAAAGGACCTTACGGCCTTAGTTACTCACTTGTCTTTAGCTGTTTTAAGCGAGTGAAAATGTTCTAAAATCTCTACGCCTGCTGGGATCTATTTCGGACCACTTCGTTATAGAAGAAGCATTCGTATATTGCAAGTAAACCCAGGTAATTTTCCCTTCTTTGAATTTTGACCACATGTAGGCACCAAAAAAACTCAGTATGGTTGTTCACTCACCTAGCTTTCCTCACTAGCTCCCCATCCTGGTTCCGTTCAAGAACAAAAGGCAGCCGATTGGACACAACGATCATGCTTCCTGATGAGGCCACCACATCTACGGTCATTTCAACAAAATTAGCAAAATATCGCGTCAAACAAATCACGAAGAAATTCTCATAATGCCATCAAAAGCCAATAAATAAATTATAGACCTAAAGAGAACTCGATTATCACTCGCGTATTCTTTTGTCTTCAGCCTCAGATTGACCAACAGAGAAAAGGTCACCACAGTTTATCTGAGAAGAATAATAGTCAATCAATCGAAGCAAACAAAGATTTAAAAAAGTCGTTTATCCCGACATTCCAGTCAGGAGGCACTAGCCGGCTGATAGTATCAATGCTCTGCAAAATATCGCCGAATTCTGTTGACTGTGTGTTCGAACACAAATATGATATAGCCTAACAAAATATCATTTTTAAAATCGACAAATTTTTATCAAGACAATTGCATGATTAGGTATTATCCATGGTTGGGTGTTTACTCTCTATAAAACAAGGGCGGAGTTGACATTGGGCTAGAAGGAATATATAATTCATTTTGAAGTTCACGATAAGAAGATGGTTTTGTATTTATTTATTCATTAATTAGTAGTGGTAAGAATTTCTATAACAATTGTGCCCAGTTTTACCTGGATTTTTCTTTCGTTCACAGTGTTCCCGAACAAGTAGAACTTATAAATTAGTTTACGCACTCTTTCAACCGTGAAGCCAATTTGACCATCCTATCTTAACTGTTGGTCTACTAAAACACTTGGGTATAAAAAAAATTGTCTTCATTACAGAATGACACTCACAGTTGAGTATATCTTGCCTAATTGATGTATGTATGAACTGATAATGTATTTGAGATGCCAAGAGCTCTGGAAGAAATGACATAAATTCAGTTTTTGATATATTGAGACTCAGAAGCCAATTATATATCATTCTCATTCCGCATTCTACGTTTTGGTACGTTTTTGACCGTGTATCTTCCTAAAATGTAACTGCAGTGACTTCAGCATAACGACTATATCATTAGTATCAAATATGAATATCATCGGGTCCAATACTGTGCCCTGAGGTACGCCCATTATTAATGGATGAGGGTGACTCAGAGGTTATTATTTGCATTCTCTCTAACGAATAATCCTCTGATAACTTTGATTCCGACGAATTTGAGGCATTCAAATGGTTGACAGTATAAAACGCCTTCGCTAAATCCAGAAATATTGTATGACTTTTTTTGATATTAGAAACAG
The DNA here is from genome assembly GCA_958502065.1 of Chrysolina americana. Classification (NCBI taxonomy): domain Eukaryota; kingdom Metazoa; phylum Arthropoda; class Insecta; order Coleoptera; family Chrysomelidae; genus Chrysolina; species Chrysolina americana. The sequence continues at coordinate 72,179,211 of OY293415.1, read as the reverse complement.
TTCAATATATTATTTGTGAGCTCAAACATAGCGTTCTTGGTATATAGAAGGGTTTTCTCTAGACCTAAATTTTGAATCAGTTTGTACATTTCTGCTACTACAATAATGATTATACTTTCATTCTTGATACATTTTTGTAGTATGAGAGAAAAGTATGCGATTTTTCAAAAAATGGAAATATTGCAAGGGAATTTTCGACGTTTTGTTTTTTCTTACGCTAAACCTTGTATCTGAGGACATAGAAATTATATATTTTTGGAATGAGCATGAAATTTTGAGCATATAGTACGAATTTCAAGTGATTCCGACTAGTTTTTACTTTTAAAATTTTGTATGGGTCTACCTCCTGCTTGGGACTTTTTTTTGCCAATCGACTTGAAATTAATGAGAACATTAATTTCAAAACAACGAATCGATTGGCGTTCTCAGAATTGATTTATGTTGAAGCGTTTTCCAGTTGAAGAGTTGATCTGGAGTTGAGAGGGGGTCAATCTACTGAAATTTTGCCAATCCCTCATATAAATTACTTTTTTTCAAAATACGAAAGAGAGATGCTTGCAATTTTTTTGAAAATAAAAAGTAAACATTTTCTAAAATTTTATCGTGCTAGGGAATTTTTGACGTTTTATTCCTTTTTTATGCTAAACCATACATTTGAACAGACCCAAATTCTGATTGAGTATAAACCATATTATTCACAAAATTTTGATTTAAAAATACAACTATTTGATTTATTTTGATAGCGAAATGAATATTTCACTCAAGTATGATATATTTCTGTAAAAAAAACTCAATTTATCCATTTCACAACATTTCATCACCTAGTGGCGTGTTCAAATTTAATTTAAAAATAAATAATAATATATTTTTTGTATTTTTGACCTTGAAAGAAATTCGAAGTTGGCCTTGAAATTTCGTATTCATGGCACTTACCTACAACTTCTGATGCTCTATGTATTAACAAAAAAACTTCTGAATTGGATAATAAACAACAGTTTTAGAGAGGTGGCACGCTTTCGGATGGGCCACTCTGTATAGTAGATGCAATTTTTTTTTAAATGACGAAGATTCATGAAGCAACAAGAATATACCATGTCAATGAATATACCTCAATTATTATCATCAAACACGACGCATAGACAAAAATCGGATGTTGCGAACAATGAAAGGGTCTCAACCACTTTAGTACGAATATATTCTAATGATTATGATAATAAAAATCCATTAGCATTATTTTTATTAATCTTATACTCTTCAACATAATTGATTGGGGATTTCGAAACCATGATCTCGATATCAGAAACGAATAAACATTGCACACTAGTATTTGGATTGTTTTCAGTATATAATGAAAAAAAATACATAGAATAGAATCCAAACATCATATGATGAAACCTGGTTCGGCAAAAACTGCCTCAGAGCTGTTTACTGCAAATTTAAGATGCTACCAGATCAGGACATGATGAAGACAATCGAATCCCCAAAAGAGTCTTATAACGCCAGAATATGCTCATATCTCGTTAACTGTCCTAAAGCAATAGGTACCTTTCAATTTGTCTTCACTTGATTTAAATCATATTTTATACACTCAGCTTCAACGTAAAATTTGGCAACTACTCTCGCGTTTGCTGATTACTGAAGACAAAATCAATTATCTGTTTATAATCGTCTCGCTATATAAGCTGACCCAATTTCTCAAAATTTTTGCTAGTCTATTTTGATATTCATAACATATATCCTCAGACTAGAATAATTTCTCAGTAACGTGTTATTGTTGAAAAAACTTTACCAATTATATAGATAATTCGAACACAACATACTTTCGATAATCGAAATGGTGCCAAATTTATTATATTTTCATTTGGATAATGTGCTGATATACGATTGAGTTGCAAATGGATTAATTTTGGCTAACATAATTATTTATCTGGTATGAAGTCGTACAGTTGACTGCAAACATTCAGGAAGAGCGTCAATTCTCAACTACTTTTTCTTGGATCTAACGATTTTCTCTGAATAATAGTGGATTTTTCAGTAGATGGATTGGGAGGAACTGTCTTTTTATTTATTGGTCCCCTCTATCACCAGACCTGACTCCATCAGATTTTTTCTATGGAGATATTTGGTACGAATGATTGTGAAATAAAGCCTTATCCAACATTTATATTCAGTTACTTTTATACTTCTTTTGATTATTAATGCAAATATCTTTTCATTGAGCTTCAACCAATTCCACCTCAGATAGCGGATTTTAAGTTGTTCTCTCATATTTCTAATTTCTGTTACTCAGTTCATGACTTTCTGAATGTCTTTTTATCAATTCCTGCTGAATTCGATAGAAATCAGAGAAACTGGGGTTACAAACTTCAACGACGTTTTCAATGAAAGTTTTGAATTTCAAGTACGTCACACCCAGTTGTGAAATTTCGAAACAGCTGATAGGCTTTTTGCAGAATAATTGTGAAATTTTTGTGTAATTGAAATAAAAATATCTCAAGTATCTCTGATACCGAGACGTATTTATTTCCAGTAAAGCATCAACCGATAGGAGAATGTCCACCAGAACAATAATAATGACTGTTAATGACCCCATTTTGAACATTTGAAAAAAAAAAAATTGTTGGTATTGAATTATCGATATTTGACTCTATCTTTCTAGAAAATCATACTCATCTGGAAATCTACATTGAATAAGTGTTTGAATTTAGAGTGTGAATTTGATTTTCCAAGTGGTTCATAAATATTTCGGCAAGTAGAGGAGATAATGGTGAACCCATGGACAGGCCAGTTTTCTTTGAATGATTTTTATTATTTCTATTAACACTTGTCCACATTTAATTCTTGATGATCAGGTAGATTTGTATAGTTCCCCAATGATGAACATTCTCATTAATGAAACATAAACGGTTCCCTGATGTTTACAATTATACGCCATTAGTATTATTTTATACCTAAACTTATATTTAAGAAGGGACAGTCTAGAATAACAGCAGTTCATAACTCTTCGCTCAGTTGATCAAGTTTTTATTCCTTCTCTATCATGATGAATTTACACCTATTAGATGCCAACACCTTAACATCTTACTATATCATTTTTCTTCAAACAATGGTCAAAGGTTTGAATATACCATTTTGTTGCGTATTCCTATCTGTTGTTTTGGTGAACGTATATTACTGGATCGTACGAATGCACATGTTTTTTTCCTGAAATTACTTAGACAGACAGCCTGATGTCATATTCAATGAGGATTTCAGAAACAAGTCGTTGACAGGCATTCTGGTTCCAATTCATTACATAATCATTCTACAGAAACACTATCTGAGAAAAGGAAACTTGGTAGAACCAGATACTAATTTTGTAAAAAAATTATATTGGGGGCATCTTCAAGAATACTTCCTTGGGGTATATTGAATAGTTATGGAAGCGATTCAAGTTGGTGTAGGTAGATCAAAGAATGCATAAAGGTGAAGTGGTCTTCACATCAATTTTGAGGAAGAAATTGCTCAAGGATTCCCAATTACAATGGGTCTTGATAATGACATGGTGGAAGCAAGATAGTGGATAGGTCACGAAGAAATCCTGAAATTTCGAGGCTCTTATTCTTCAGTAGAATTGGATTCAGAATATTTCTCAGACAACGGCATTCAGTATAAACAAAAAATTCACTTTCTTTATGAGAGTTTCAAGCACCGGGGCTCCCTACTCTAGCTCCATTATTGGGTAGAGATGACGTGCGACAAAATTCACCAATAACAAGTATGGAATAAGAAGGTCTAGTGCTTAAAACTGTCCAAGATACCATTGCTTGAAAGAACAAACCAAACCTTTGAAATCCAAAACAAAGCAAAGCTCTGGATATACTTGTGATATTCTGTTTTGTTCCACTGGCTTTACACGAACTATCAACTAAACGCGTAGGAATGCTGTGTGCCGATAATAGTTTACGAGATCAGTATGATAAAATGGCCATTGCGATAACTTTTGACATTGAATAATTCATTTATACGCAGTTTTCCATTTACAGTTCATCTCATTGAAATATTCAACTGCTTCTAAGACATTCTGAATCAATGCATTTCTTCCTCTGCCCTTGCTTGCTAAAACCGTTCACAATACTCGAGAGTGTTCAATCTTTAGTATCGAAAACATTTGTGTCGATTAAAACATTTCAAGGAAAACTCTTATCGTCACGTTTTTATGCCTACGAAGCGACTGCCAGAATTTATATATAGGATTTTTGTCGAGTATCAAGTTTATATTACTCTCTGAATTGGTGTTTAATATGATTAAGAGATATACAAACTACGAATAATGAGAAATATCCTTGACTGGTGAAGTGATTACAAAGATATTTGCAACAAAATGGAAGCTGAATCCTCTGAAACTTTTATTCGCGTGGAATAAACATAATTTACATTCATCAAGCAAATCATTTAAACGACTCAAGTCATATAGGAATGCAGATTCACGAAATATTTGATATGAGATGGGAATCTGTTAATAATATGTTGAAGAATATTTTCGATAGCTTCAAGCGTTTCAATAGGCATGTCATTATATAATACTGATGTTTAATTGAATAGCCAATACTTCATGAAAATCCAAACTGACTTTTATAATAAAACTTAAAAAATAATGGGTCTCGCAAGTTATATTGGCGAAACATATTGTCGTGGTTTTGTGAACCCATAATCTGTGAAAGATACTAATGTTTTAGTTTCATAAAAAAATATTTTGTACTGATTATTTTCATTTGCTGTACTTATAATTGTAATAATAATAGATACTTACTTTCTCTAATATGAATACAAATTTTCTGATATAATTTTGATTTATGAGGAGTGACAGAATCGATTTCAAATTTGGTGGGTGTATACAAAAAAGAATGAAATTATTGAAAAATCACAAAAAAAATCAATTGTAGAATTATCAAAAAAAAATATATAGTCAACTCTTGATTATCTTTTCAATTCGGGAACGGTTGAAGATAGAGCAATCCTGCGAACGCCAATGAATTCAGAACGGCAAAATTAGTATGTTCCATAAACTTGGAGTCAATCAACACAAATAAAAATTACTTGAAAAAATTCCTAAGGGGCAGTCCTCTAAAAATCTTGAAAAATATAAAATCATCAGAATTTCTTGAATATCACACTATATACGCAACATTTTCTGCTGATTCCGTATAAAAAATTGATAAAACTTCAGACATTCCATAGCATCGAATTCAAAAGTATATTTTATTTTTCAAAAAATTGCAAAATTCCTCCAAATAGGTACCTATATCTTGACGGGCTGATTCCAAACATACCACGAAAATTAATTTTGATTGAGCTTTAACAGAATAATGAAAACTTTCAACTAGAAATTACATAGATTTCATAGGAAATTTTCATTTGACAGGGAATTGATATCAAATTTGGTGGGTCCATACAAAAAAGTTTAATATTCACGAAACTGATTGGGAAAATTATGAAAAAAATCAATTTGGCGGGAAATTGACCCTCTCATCTCCGTATGAACTTTTCAACTCGAGAACGGTTGAGGATAGTACGATAATTATGAAAACGCCAACCAAACAAAAGACACAAAATTATTATATTTCATAAATTTCAAGTCGATCAACAAAAAAAATTCACTTTTATTTATTTTGAAAAATACGAAATCATCAGATTCACTTGAAATTTGCACTTATACGCAAAATTTATCACAGAATCAATTCTGATATATAGCATCAACGATATATTCAACTCAAGATTGCAGAGAAATCCATTGAATTCAACATCTGCTATTTCCTCAGTCAATATTTACACAGCTATGGTCAAGGAAATGTTTCATTGATAACCTCAAGAAACTGCTATTTTTCGCGAACTTTCTTATAGATTCTAAGGTATCCTAAAAATTATGAATATCATCTAAGTAGTGGGAAATTTTTTGCGAAATACTTATTTGAGAGCAAGTGAAATAACTACAAATTAATATACCATTTATATTATGATTCTACTCGGCGTCTTCAGAAACAATGAATTTATTGCCCCGAAAGCTGAAGTCCGCTGTGAATAATATGAGAATCAAAGGCTCGATGGGGGAAACGAACTTGCCAGAAACATTTTATTCCATTGAAAAATTCTAAAAACCATTCGTCGAAAAGAATATCATATGTTTTCTCTCAGCATATGCAGTCAATCAATCTCCTTCCAAAACCGAACCAAGGAATTTTCCATAGATCGATCAGAACTTTCTAGTTAGGTTAGGTAAGTTACACTACTGAACTTGTAAACAAACCCGTTTCTAAAATTATCTACTGTCACATTGAACTTACTGTTGAAATCGCTAATGGAAGGTACACGTGGATATTTTCTCCACAAACCCATATTTATCACACAATCGATATGATGTGAAACTCAGAATTTCGTCTAACTAGTCCCGTTTTTCCAGGAGGAATGAAGGAAGAGAATCTGCCGGTGAAAATCCGTGTTCGAGACTACTAGGACCTTGGGCACTGTTGCCAAATGGTCGTCGAAAGCATTGAGTCATTATTAAACCGTTCAGTGTAATGTTATACAGCGAAAAACAAGGCATTCAATGATTGTTTGTTCATTGTGGATCATTTATTCAAGTGATTTCGTACCAGTTATGAGGAATCAAATGGTTATTCAGGCAGACTTACTTTGGAAAAACGGGAGCATCCCTGTTAAGTTTCTCCGCGCACCATGGATTTGAGGAGATTTGGGATGGATGAGATGTCACACAAGCACAGTATGATTAAATAATTGAAAAAAAAATACCACGACCATAATCAGATCACAGATGATGATAGAAAGGAAACAAAAACATATCACTCCTGGTTTGAATATAATTCTAGAGTTGAATGTAGGTCAATCCCTTCACACGTGTGGTTGTAAGGAAATATAAACTGTGTGTGCGTTTTAATGTGAACCGGCGAACTGAATTTTCGGTAAAATGTAGCCTCATCTTCATGGGGTTGGATGAGAAATACGTTTGTCGATAGATGCGGCTAAAATGGTAATAATATGTGGTAGATGGTGTCCAGTAATGAACCAAACCAAAAGGAAATTTACAGGTGGTACAGCTTTCTTGGAATCAAATAATGTATTTTTTTTAACCAGCTGTTTGTCCGAAAGTAACCGCTATCTTTTGTCAACTGTAATCCTTTGAATTTCTTCAGCTGGGCTCATTTGTTTCAAAATCATATCTATACAACAATGTTTCACGAATCAGTTTCCGTTTTTTATCGGCGATTGATTTGCAATTTATTGAAAAACAACATCTCGTTGGCTTTTATCCAAATTCAATAATCTTTCGATGCTTGGTAGGCTTGGATATTCAAAGATCATTGGAATTAGCCGATATTATTTGGAAAAAAATCACCCTGATCAATTCCTGCAGCTTTTCTATAATTCATTCGATTCAAGAAAAGATACCCGAAAATATAGAGAAAATTGAGATACAAATTTAGTCTCAAAATCTCAGCCTCATTTTGAAGCTGAAACTATAGGCGGAGATATAAAGTTCAGAATTGATTCAAATGAAGATTAAAGATCAAGAGTTTCCTCAAAGGTAACCCAAATCTGAAACACCTTCGAAATCCCGGTTGGGAGGAGAATTAAATTAAATTCAACTTGTTGTCGGAAGAATCATGCATTCTGGATATGTCCAGATCTTCCTTGCTTCCAGTTATCAAGAATTACTGTGCCATCTCTGGGTTCCAGATTAAAATGCACTCCGACTACGTGTCGACTTCTATTTGAAGCCAGAAACATCGTAAAGAGGGGCCACACTACTGCTGCTGAATTCATACTTCAGTGTTTGTCTCAAGGATTTCCAATTAGGATGAAAGGATTTCTCGATTCAATTAGGTCGGACTAGCCTTCGCTGATGATTGGCAAAGACCATGAAACCGGTACGGGAGGTGTTCCTCCAATTGAATTGAAAAATAATTTCAGCTTTGATATTTAAAATGCATTGCAAAATAGTTCTTGTAGAAAACTTTGCCAAGTACTAAACAGATATAATCAACAGTCGTAGAGGGCAGTGGTTGTTTTCTGTTGAATACTTGACGATGACCATACCTATTGTATAGGATTCCGGTGAAAGATTGGATTACGTAATCCACCATTTTTCACAATTCGTTTAATGGTCTTCCGTCAAGTAGTGTCGCCCCTCTTTTTGATGAAGCTGATTTTTGTTTCGAAAATATGCTGTCCCAATTGTGTTTTGTCAATCTCAAGTTGATTTTCATTTAAAACATATGAAATGGAAATGGATTTCAAAGCCTACCAAGCATTGAATGATGGTCAGATTCGAATACCAGCCAACTTGTTGTTTTTCAGAGTAACGCAAATCAACAACCCATTGGGGAGGGAATACCAATTTGAGATGAATGATGGAATAGAGAATTTGGAGAAAAATAATAAAGATTAGTAAAATCCGAAAAAAATCCGGGTGGTTGTCGGGTTGAAAAATCGCTACAGATAATAACGTACTCCCTGCTCTAAACTCCTGTGTCACCCATTTGTACTACCGAATGGTTTATTTCTTGTATTAGTATATAATACCATTCTTTTCATCCAGAGTTTCCAACAGAAAGCAGCTACTACCCCCTATGGCCTTTGAATTATATCTGTTAGATAATTGGAAAAACGCGTCTAAAAAAAAAACAAAATTGCTGTTCCTTGTTGAACCCCACTGCATTGTAACTGAGGAACAATCTAGATATCTGCAATATCGTTGCAGCGAATTGAGGAGACAACTTGAGGCTGACAAAGTTGGAATGACTTTTGAAATATCAACTGCGCTCCTCAAAAAGTAATACTCAAAAATGCTTCAACCCTCTCAAGGATTCAAATCAGTTTCAATGTCACCCCGAATTTATTATGACAATCACAATCTTAAAGTGTCTGTCTCTTTCAGTGAAGTGGTGAATGATGATTATCCATTTTCCTCTACTTATTCGACCAGCATTTATATAAAAACTTGGATTAGTAAAAATAGATTGAGATCTCATCATTCTAAAACTGCAGAGTTATTTGGATAAATTTCCTAATCACGGTGCTTCGTTTTTCAAATATTTGTTTGGCGATTTTGAAACTCATGTGTTATACCCTCAGATGTTTTCCATTCAGGATTAAGTTTATTAGAGCTTGATGAATTTGAAAATTTGCTTTGCAACACGATGGATAATAATATAACAAATAAAGATTCATGGTAAAAAGAACGAACTAGCATTCCTGTTAACCTTGGCAAATTAGTACCACGCTCTTAGACTCCTCCATTAGCTTCGCCTACTATTTTTTTTTTCAACATAGTTTGTTTGATTTCATCAATTCTATCATTCCTACGAAAGGACTATAACTCATTTATTCGATCACGCATGTCTACCACCCAAAATGCAATTTTCGAGAAACCTTATAAACATTCAGTCACATACGTCAGCATTTTCCGGCCGATACAAATTAATTTCGAAGAAAATTTCATTTCTCAGTTCTAGATATTTTGGTCACCACTTGGCAACTCTGTACTTCAATACGTTATGATCCGAGTCAGAGGATGCGCCTTTCATTTCTGCGCGCGTACAAGAGTGGAAAATTCCACTGAAAGGCTTATATATCCAAATATAGAATATAAATACATCACGGCGCTTTTTCATTCATTTGGTTGCATCAAGTGGTTAATTGTTCTATTTGTTTCTGTGTTTACGGGTTAGGACCTCTCGGTTTGCATTTGTTATGGAATAGGCGACACTGCGTTTAAATATGACTAAAATAGTTTATTTTGAATGAGTGATTCGTACAACAGTTAGGCGCCAAAATTCAACTATTACTTTTTCGCACTGATTTTTAGCCATTATTGATCAATTTTTTCTTTCGAAATAGTACATTGTGTATCTAGTAGTAAAAGCAATACATTCCTGGATTCCTACAGCAATGAAGTCTGGGAATGTGCTATTACTTTGAGGTAGGTACACAAATTATTTTTTATGAGATCGCAATTAACAAATTCACAGGTCAAGAAATTTTTCTAAACGCATACAAATTTTTGATTGCATCTTCTTTCCTTGAAATTTTTTGGCAGTTCTAACAACCAATCATTCAAATTTTGTTATTTTGTGACAAATATGAAACAATTCCACCCAATCAGTCAACATTACACTGACAATTTCCCTCATATTATATAAACCAATCAAATGCCATAATTTTCGAATTTCGAACCAATGAGAACAGGACTTTTTGAAAACACTTCCTCCAGCCCGTGGTATTATCGAAACGGTGTTTCGCTTCTGGCTTGTGTATACATTTCCATAGTTACGACAATCACGGTAAATATAGAAAAGTCAGTTTGACGGTTCAACTGACATTAATGACACATGATGAACCGTTCTTGCAATACGAATTCAGTTCATAATATAGATAGATAGATAGATAGATTTATTTAGCCAAAAAATACACATATCTCAGTGTGGCAACGTCTTAGAAATACTTTGTCTTGATAGCGAGTAGAAATGTAAAGAAATTATTACTACATACACATTAAAAATACACATTAAATTACACATTAAAGATACACATTAAATTACACATGACAAAATTGCAGTTATTAAGGTACTGACAACCTATATTTGCTACTACCTATAATATAATATATAAATTCACATGACTGTCAGGGAATCTTCCTCATATTCCTCAATACTGTAGTAGCATTTATCAATTACATATGACTTCAACTGTTTTTTGAAGACCTTGTATTGCTTTATACTTTTTATTTTTTTGGGAAGTCTGTTTTGCACATTGTTTTCACATTCTGGCGACTTTTTATATTTAGATAAATGATATTGCCTAATGTGGATATAGTGCCTTTGTCTTGTGGAATAATTATGAACATTCTCATTTAGGGTGAGTTTTGCGAGATTCTGGCGAATGTAAATTAATATTTTATATAAATATATACATGGCAAACTAAGCATTCTTTCATTTTTAAATCTATTTTTGCATGTTTCTCTATATTCAAGATTGAAAATTATTCTGATAATTCGTTTCTGCATTATGAAGACTCTAGTGCTTTCCGTGGCTTGACCCCACACTATGATGTTGTAGCATAATACCGAATATACTAATGAGTAGTATGCTGTAATGAGATCTTTTTTAGTTAGTTCAGTTTTTAACTGCAATATGGCAAAGGTTGCTTTGGCCAATTTTGAACACGTGAAGTCGATATTTGAGGCCAATGATAGCCTATTATCTATTATTGTGCCAAGGAACTTAGTTGTTACTGAAATGTTAACTTCCTTTCCATTTAGGTTTAGTGTTTTGAATTGATTTTCATCATCTATTTTGGTGCTAAAGTGAATACAGACCGTTTTATTTGAGTTTATAATAAGTGAATTGCTAGAGCACCAGGCTTCAAATTCTTGAATAACAGTAGTTGCTTTTGATTTTAAACCTTCTATATTTTCGTCATCTATTATTATTGATATATCATCTGCATAGATATATGTTGCACCACAACTGATATTGTCTGGTAAATCATTTATGAACAATAGAAATAGTAAAGGGCTAAATATGGGTCATTGGCCTACACCACTAGTGATATCCAATAGATCCGAAGTGTGGTCTTGTAGCGCTACTAAAAATTTTCTATCTTTCATATATGAATCAATCCATTCGCTTGCTTTTCCTCTAATCCCTAACCTTTCTAACTTGTATAGTAAGAACTGTGTACTGGCGGTATCAAAAGCTGATGTGAGATCAAAGAATAAACCAATCATTCTTTTTTTGTTATTAAGTAAGTTATTTATATTCTGTACCATATCCATTGTGGCTAATACTGTTGATTTATTTGGTCTGAAGCCAAATTGATTCTCTGTGAGAATGCTATGTTTATCTAGAAAACTGTATATTTGATTTGAAACTGCTTTTTCGATTATTCTTGCCATATAACTTGATATTATTATTGGTCTATAATTTTGCAGAAGTAGGGGGTCATCTTTTTTATAGATTGGAATTGCTTTCCCTAATTTGAGGACATCTCTAATCTATCTATAATGTATTCGTGAAATTTTCTGATCGAATATCCCTTCAAAATGCAGAATTTCCAAAATACTTTCACCTTGCCAGGAACTCAAACTGTGTTGGTGTACAAAACACCACTCGAGCAAGCTTTCGTGGTGTTTCTAAGCAACACAGTTTTCGTGCCAGCAAGGCGAAAGTATTTTTTTTAAATTCTGCATTTTATCGGGATATTACTACTGTTAATTGCATTCAGGGCAATTATCAATCACTATGACAACACGATTAGGTTTGACAACTTCATGCCAAATAAATTTCAAAATGTCACGTTTTGGTAATGCGAATTTTCAAAGTGTAAATGCGCCAATCGAAGAAAAAATCCCAGAAATACATCCTACAATCACAAATGTGTTTGGGAAATATTCATAGAATTCTGCTGCGAACGAGATTATGAATTAAATGAACATAGAACCTTATAAGAATTGGCGTTGATTCTAAAAGGTTGGGCGGTCAATATGAGAAAGAATCGTGGGACCGAATTCAAAGAAGCATCGGTGACGACAATGTGGAACGTTCCGTGCAAACTTTTGCAAGAAAAGTATTGTAATGACTATGATATTATGATTGACCCGTTCAACAATACAGTATTTAAACCAACCCGAGATGCTCGCGATGCAATCGGGAAGAAACTACAAGCAGATCCATGTAAACGTAAGTCCAGTTCATATTCGCTAAATTTGTCTGAAGTTACGGAATGATATTGCTATGGGATTAAAATACTGCTGAAGGTCTTATGCCTAAATTTTACCATATTGCTGCTGTAGAATTAGCGTGGCGAGGTGGAGAGGCAGTTGCTAGTCTGGTGGATCTTCATCAAATCGAGAAAAATAACGACGACTCTTCAACATATCGCATTGAATACAATCTGGTGTTCAGTAAAACGTGCCGAGGTGGTTCTGAAAGCTGTACAAGTAGTAGATGGTAGGTTGCTGCTGAGGCGATTGTTTGAATGTAAAGGACAAAAAGATTATATCACTCAAATAGATCGAATTGGCAAATCATAAATATCATGCATGGTGGTAATTGTATTTTCACTAACTGTACTTTTAATAAATGAATTAATGTTTCGTTGTGTTGAGTTATAAATTATCACGTCTCATCACGTGTAAAATAATATATTAAAATCATGTTCTTATATTGATTTAGTTGTTTGCGTGTATTTATTTTTTCTGAAATCGTTCAAGAATGCTCACTTTCTCGGAGCAACTTCAGGCCTCAAAATACGCTAATCTAGTATTTTAGTCCGTTGCTAAGCAACGAACTTTCCCGGACCGTTTTCGGCACTAAACTGTACGGGAAAGTACTTTCTCTACAAGCGTGAGTGTTCCGCCCTATTCCCGCACGCAATTTAGTTTGAGAGGTGTCATTTTCCCACACTAGTGCGGGAAATATTTTCCCGCACGCTACTGTCACTTTAAGTGAGTTTTTCCCGCACTAGTGCGGGAATAATTTTTCCCGCACGCAACAGTTTGTTCAAGAGAGCAACATAAGATGTTTCAATGCGCTTATAGAAAAAATATTGATCCTAACTCATACGGAAAGGTACTCTCCCGCACTCGACTGCTTACCCGAACTCCGCTTTGCGTCGGGTAACGGCAGTCTCATGCGGGAATGGTACTCTTTCCGTACTTGTTAGGATAATAACTATTTTCTACAAGCGTGCGAATTCCGCCATATTCCCGCACGCAATTTAGTTTGAGAGGTGTCATATTCCCGCACGCTAATGTCACTTCAAGTGAGTTTTTCCCGCACTAGTGCGCTAATAATTTTTCCCGCACGTGAAAGTTTGTTCAAGAGCATCACATAAGATGTTTCAATGCTCTTGTAGAAAAAATCTTTATCCTTACTCATACGGAAAGGTACTATCCCGCACTCGACTGCTTACCCGAACTCCGCTTTGCGTCGTTCGGGTAACGGCAGTCTCATGCGGTAATAGTACTCTTTCCGTACTTGTTAGGATAATAACTATTCCCGTATCGTAAACGATCTGGGAAAATTTTTGACGGCTTGTATACATTTTAGACAGTAAATGAATGCACGCAAACAATAAGTATAATTCCTTAATTTATGGCAATGCTGATTGCGATTTCAGAAAAAATAATATGTGTACCTCGTAGTAAAAGCGCATTCCCAGACTTCAATGCTTGTTTACATTGTCGTCCGGGAATGTATTGCTTTTACCACTAGATACACAATATACTATTCTGTCCAAAATGTATATTAAACACCGATTTTGACGGCCTAGGTTGGCAAACATTTCGACCGTTTTCGATTCGGAAAAGTTTGTTGCTTAGCAATGGACTGAATTACTAAATTAGCGTTCTTTGGGGTCTGAAGTTACTCAGAGATTCACAGACAAATTTCACCAAATGATGATTTGTGTAACGAAAAGTACGATATAATATTAGGGCCTTATACTGTAAAAAAGTTTAGACAATTTAAATATTGTGAGGTTCTTGTGGATCAGGGATAACAGTTTGAAGAACAAACCAAGCACATTATAAAGGAAACATCTTTTGAACTATATTATTCATCTCAATGTGCCACATATTTGAAAATGTGAGCTAAATTTTAACTTTAGAATTCATCAGTTCTTCCCCATTCTACTCATAGTTCTACAGTTATGTATCTACTGAAACAAATTCTTTTTCCTGTATACAGTGTCACCGTTAAAGTCCGCATCATATGGGACTTTTTTTTATTATTCATTTATTGCAAATTTAGAGTTCGTAAACAGTTTTTGCTTTGAAAATAATGCAAAATGACGTTTACGATTGTTTTCCATCGATTGGCTACACCTGTCAAATTTGACATTTTTTCAAAAAAATTTCAAAATGTTATTTCTCAATTTTTCGAAAAATATTATATGGAAAAGTTGTTCATTTTTCGGTTTCCTACCCACCTACCAAATCTGAACCAGTTGAAAAACTTTGATTTTTTTTCGAGTTTTCTTAACCTTACACTATTTCGGATAATTTAAATTTGGTAAAATCTGAAATAACCAGTTGAGATGTAATAATCCCATCTGCTGGAAGGATTTTTTCTGTTTAAAAATGTTTCTACTTGGATATTTTCAAAAAAATACAAATATGCTAAAAAAATTATGTTATAGTTGATGCAAAGTGGCTCTAGTTTCGAATTATCGAATATTTTTCTAAAGCAATAGACCTAAAGTATTTTCTACTTCACTGATGTATTGTGATAAAAATAATTGAAGCAAATTTTTGCTATGGAATATTGAAACTAGAGCCACTTTGCATCAAATATGATGTTATTTTCTTAGCATATTTGTATTTTTTTTGAAAATATCCAGTTAGAAATATTTATAAACAGAAAAAATTCTTTCAGCAGATGGGTGCATTACATCTCAACTTTTTTTTCCAGAATTCATCAAATTTAAATTATCCGAAAAAGTGTAAGGTTAAGAAAACGCGAAAAAAATAAAAGTTGTTCAAACTGGTTCAAATTTGGTAGGTGGGTAATAAACCGAAAAATAAACAACTTTTTCATATAATATTTTTCGAAATATTGAGAAATAACCTAACATTCTGGAACTTTTTTGAAAAAATGTCAAATTTGACAGGTGTACCCAATAGATAGAAAACAATCGTAAACGTCATTTTGCATTATTTTCAAAGCACAAACTGTTCACGAACTTCAAATTTGCAATAACAGAATAATAAAAAAAAATCCCATAAGATGCGGACTTTAACGGTGACACTGTATATGAAACATTAATCCCGATTTTGAAAATGAATTTTCTTCAATCCATTCTCATGATAGAGTTATGTAAAATGGCCAAATCATGGATACAACATTCTATTTTGTCCTGGGGGCTTGATAATTACAGTAATCTTCCAGAAGAATTAAACGTTCAACATCTTCAGCATCCTTTGAGACCAAGTAGAAATCATATCCGGTTATACCGGAAGTGGACCCTAGTTTTTTTCATTGCATGTTTAGGTCTTATTCAGGTAAATTCTGGAAATTTTCGACCTGGCTCTAGGTATTTGATTCCAAAATATTATTTTTTGTGAAAAGCTGCACATCTGTCAAAATTTAAAAAAAATTCTCTCACTAGTTGCCCATAAACATATCGACTTAGCTTATCGTGTATGTGAGGATGTGAATTTTATTGCTCAGTTTTACTGATTCCATATTCAACTCAGTTATTGAAATAACCTGTAAAATGTGAATTTGCCTTCGAGTGAATGAAGGATTTATAAATATTTTTGCAAGGCACAGAAATTCAATTTTTTGTAAAATTAAACATGTAGGAAGGAAAGGATTACTCAGATTTTGTATAACTTCGAAACTAATCATCGTCATTGAAAGACTGGGCCATTAATTAACTGCTAATTGTTGCTGTGCCTCATATACCTACCGTTGAATAATGGAACAGTCAGAGACATGAATAATGAAGCACACGGCTACACTTAGTAGTACCACAAAACCTCGAACAAACCACCCACACCAATCCGAAGAACACAATAGGAACTACTCACTTGATTTTTTTTTAAGTACTCTCGTACACTTGAAAGCAATTTTCAAATGCATTGCAATAAAGCAATCTTAATAGCTGATCGACAGATTGTTCTGAAAGATTTCCACGCGATAAACTGATCGATTGAATTTATTCGATAATTGAGTTGAAATCGGTACCATGCCAAGCGTTCTAGTACACTGATTCGGTGGTTGTCTAGAAGCGGAAAAAATTAATTGCAAGATTATTTGTTATGTGGTTGCTGATTCGTAAAAGTAGTTTTTTCCCCTTGCTGGAAATATCGGGAAAATGAGTTGCCTGCTTCTCGTGAGAAGTGAACTTGACATGTTACAAAACAACTAGAATGGATCATTTTAATGTCTAATGCACAACCTGGATTTTATGTTTTCAGGAACCAACGGTAGCTTTGAGAAACCGTGTTGGTCATATGTTTCTTAGTAATTCATGGTTTTTAGTGATTATTAATTGCATACACTGAAAATCGGCAGTTTTTTGTCAATCTGACAAATTTCTTGAAGTAAAAGTTGAAGATAAGGCTAAAGTAAAAGTTTGAACCATCCATTAGCATCTTGTAATAATGGAGAAGATTACACAAACAGTTAGGAAGATGTGGAACGCTAAAGCAAAAATTTTACAAGAGAAGTAGTCACAAACCAAAAATTTTGCCAAAAACATTGCCATTGCTGTCTGTGAATTAGCCTGGTGAGGTGAAAAAGCAGCAAACTGAAAGATCCAGAATTTTCGAAGACAGGGCAAAGTAGGAATGAAAACACCAAAAGAAATAATATATGCCAGTAAAAATATTCAAAGAAATTATGGAAAAACGTGGAAGTTATATCCCACATAAAATTAACGCCAAATCCTTTCAGACAGATAACGAATTGTAAAGGGTGTTTAAGAGTTTACTTATTGGAACAAAAGAACCATCCAAATGGACCAAATCGTCTATGAAAAATATAAGACTTGATATAAGTAAAAATTCATTCCATTGAATTGATCAGGAGTGGGAACAAAAATTGGTCAAAATATATGAAAGTTCACCTTGTTCGTGAATTGATTAATTTTCATTCTTTCGATTATTGGTCACTTATTTTTTTACGTCTCAGAAACTCAAATAAAAAGGCAATTGAATATAATGATTTTTCCACAAAGATAACTAAGTTCTATATAGACCATGGAGGTTCTGGTGTCTGAGGATTGTAGGAGAACGCAAGTACATATTGAGAATAATCACTACTAGAATCGTTATTTCGGTGACTTACCAGTTTTACTGGAAACGCTCATTCCATTTGTCTTTCTGGACGACTATGTCATTTTCACAGCTGACAAATACATCCATAAAATGAAGAGAGTTCTGAAGAAGAACAGGTTTTTGAGCATTCAACTGAGAATTTTGAATTAACGTCACTAGCATATGTATACTCTCGGAACTTTGACATTGACGTTGAAGTGATGGCACAAATATTTCAGCTGATTCAGAAAGTTCATTTACTCAACCAATGAAGAAACTAGACAGGACAAAACTGAGGAAAGAGTGTGGACATTTTTACAATGCATATTATGGAGGAGTTCAACAATGTACAACAAGTATGTCAGAAAAACAAATCAATGAAAGAGATAGCGACGTGAGTGCCCTCCATAAGATGTTGAATTGGTGACGGAGAAACATTTAGAGGTGTTCAGAATGGTGAAGTGTTGGGGATGAAACATCAGTGCATTAGGGGATAATCAATTGGGAGCATTACCCGTACTCTCTTAACGAGGAAAGTAGCTTTAGTGCTAATTAGGAACGCCTCTTCTCACCACAAACCGATGGGAGCGAACCAATTTATCATGCCACACTCCGCCTATGAGATCTAAAACTTATTTTTGCGATTATATGGTTGGATTGACTTCATGCCTCGCTGCGATTTGACATGTAGATTCAAATGATGTGTTGTCGACACTACCCAACTGTTCCTCTGTCATTTAGATCAGGTGGTGGATGGCAGTTTCATTTGATTTACCGGTATCTTCATAAAAAAATAGTCAGGCTGACAGACCGATGTGCTTCGGCTGGCTGGGGGGTTGTCGGTTTTCCCAGCCTCTGGATAAAACGATTCTAAACGACCTACAGGCACGTGTTATCTAGCCAAAGGCTGGACAGGATCGTAGAATTATTATCAGCAGGGGCATGATGGTGTCTAGCACCTCCTGGCGTGGTGCCAGGAATCTGCCATCCTCCCCCGATGACTTGAATGGTGGAAAGGACCTTATTGCTGACTTGTGACAACCCTGGAGTCTTTCAGTTGTATATCCGGAGTTTTCTGGTTTGGCTGGGCCATAAGTGTCGATTGATTCATGTTTGCTATTATACCCATGAAATAAAATCTAATATCTTTGCCAAATGTGAACCAATCTTATCATACTGATTGCATTTCACGTGCAGACATAATGATGTCGCTATCCATTCTGAACGTAAATATTTTGATAGTCCTTCACCTCATAGACATCATTTTATTAGCGATATAATGTGAGTCAGAACCATTCACCACAAACATATTTTTTACTTCGGAAAATAATATACTTGATAAAATAAAAAAATTCAGCACAGTCGTACGCGAAGTGACTATTTTGCGTTCTTACACAGTAATATAAATTTAATTTCTCAAAAACAACCAAATCAAACTAAACATCACTTAAAACGCCCTCTCACGGGAGCCATAATTAACGTTCTTTCGTGGGAGCCATTGGAGTACCATGGCATTATGCACGACGTCCAAGCTGGTCAGGGCCATGACGCCGTTGGTCACATCTGCCGTCCTCCCCTCCTGACCCTTTCTTACCACTGTCGGAAGAAATTGAGCAAAAAATCGAAGTTTGTATTGTTTTGAGTTCTTTGAGGTGAAGCGTATCAATCAGACATCACTAAAGGCGATTTAATTCAACTGCTATCAATCTGGAGCAGTATGGAACAGAGAAGACCCCTCGAACATTTCAGCCCACTTGAGCTGAGAAAAGCGAAGGTGAGGTTTCTGGATAAGCCAAAGTCTTCAATGTTCTTAATGACCCCATGCATTGACTCATCATTCAGAATGTACGATTTTTATAGTTGCTCTTGAGGCCATTTCCAAAGAAAGAACATGTTGTTGCCCGTACCCATTTCTAGGTATGATTACATTGCTTATCTACTTACAAAATAAAAAAGCAAATTCTAAGGATATCAATGAGGTTTATTGCTATAATATTTTACATAAATTAGCTTATTCAAGCCGGAAAACATATTTGATTGTATTTTCTTGAATCAGAGAATGTGAAGAAAGGAGAATATTTTGAAAAAATAGGAATACCTATTGATCAATGCTAAAGAAAAAACTGAAAATCAAAGGCCATCATTTTAAATTTTTGAGAAAAATCTCTCAACCAACCACGTATTCTGTTTTCATACTCATGAAAGGACATCGTTTGTTTCACCATTTTTTAAAACAAACTTCAGTAAGAAGTAAAACTATATATATAGTACCTTGCTTGAAAGTAATATCTACCATTCATTCTTTCAGATGCTCCAAAAGGCCTTTTTATCTTTTATATGGAATTCAAATAGCCTGTAGAGGAGTCAATTCGTTGTGAAACATTGGTAAATATATATTTCTTAATGGTTAGGAGGTTTAACTTTGAAGCGGATTTCTTCATTTAACAGTCTTGAAGATACCACCTTTAATCGAAACATAGCAGTTATAAAACTCAGAAGAGCAAATTTCTTAGAGTTACAGTAGGTTTGCCTACTGACCACTGCAAACTCGAATACCACATGCATAAAATCAACCTAGTACAGAATACAAAGTACCGACCATGCACGGAGGATGATGAAATTGTTGAACACATTTTATATAGGTACATCTGTAGCGGCCAGAACAAGATTTTCCATAATAGGCAATAGAATAGTAAAGCCAGAAAATTCGGCAAATTGTTTTCTCGATGTAGTTATCAATTCCGTTAAGAGATCCAATGAGAAAAATATAAACGTAGGGTTATCCACAGTTGGCTATGGTTCACATTCAAACCCAACCCAATCTTAAGGTGATAAAATCATCTACGGTTGTTAATACTGCTTTGAATTTGGAAAGGAATCAAAATGAAAAAGAGAACCAAGAAGATCTAGAGGAAGACACGTAAATACTGGGAAGATCAACTTTTATAACATTAAGAAAATCAAGAAAACAGAATAGAAAGCATAAATGGCGAAGAGAAAAACCTGAAGGAAAATAGAGGAGAATAGAAATACACACAACAGAAGTACTCACCTGGTAAAATATAGAATTTCGTTGGTTCTCTCCGCAAAAGGGCAACATACTTTTTTCTATCCTTATCCTTAACATCATCGTCATTAGCAACAACCATGGCGGATCAAATCACGATAACTTTTCTATTGAACGAATCCGCAAAAACCCTTATCAGATGAGTTCATTAAATTCTAAGAGTAAATGTTCAATTGCACGAAATGAACACGACCGTACCGTACTGAGATTGATCAAAGTCTTTGCAATGAATAGATTTTTTAAATAATTGAGTATGGTTGACCTTTCACTATCAGCGACTGATTTTTGACGAGAGCTTGAGTCAATATTAAATTGAATTAGATTGTGAGGAAATAATGTGTGGAAACAGTTTTGTTTTTGTCAAATGTAGTTGAAATTGCATTACTGTTAAGGTCGAAACGGATGACTGAGATTTGATTTTTTGTCAAGGGCTGTAAACACTATTTGGACACAGACCAATTTTCAGTACAAATCACTGAAGTTAAGTAGTCGCCAAGATAATTTGATTGAGTTTTCTCTGAACTACTGTCTTAAAAGCCACAAAATGTGAGTTTTAGTTAGACATTTTCTAAAGTCATCCAAAAAATATGAAACATTGAGTTACCCAGGAATAGTTGAATTTGGACTGCCCTAAGGAACAAGTTTGAGGCCTCCATTACCCGATCAATCAACAAAGAAATTCTTGTACACATCCAGAAATGTCAAATCACTATGGAACATTCTATTTAGGTTACGGAATTGATTGATGGAAGTGTTTAGTTTCTATATATCATAAAGAAGGTCAATTTCATCCTCAATATCAAACTGAAAATTCATCCTCATCGGTAATGAATGAAGCAGATGGTTGGTTGGTTTGTTTGAAGCTGATGGGCCAGATGTATCTCTTAACACTGAGACCTGCTGGGGTATATTTTATTATTCTGTCGTCATTGATTCCTAGCTAAATAACCCTATGTCTTCTACCAAGTTTAATAGTTTATTAACTAGGTGTATCGGATTCATGCCTATTTCTAGATTAATCTGTTCGAATATTCTGTAGCGCCTGTTGTAGTATTCGAAGATGATGTGAGAGGCTGTTTCCTCCTCGTCACCACAAAGTCTGCACTCCACGGTTTTTCTGTTTATTCCCAGTCAGTAAGCGAGTAATTGTGTGTATCTTATCATGAAAGAGGGGCGACACCACTTGACGAAAGACCATAAAACTAATAATGAAATTTGGTGGATAACGTAATCCAATCTTCCGCAATAAAACCTATACAATAGGTAAAGTCGTCGGCAAGTATTCAACAAAAAACAACTACTGCCCCCTACGATATTGAATTATATTTGTTTAATACTTGGAAAAGTTTTCTTCAAGAACCACTTTGCAATGCATTTCAAATATCAAAGCTGAAATTATTTTTCGATTTAATTGGGGGAACACCTCCGTACCGGTTTCATGGTCATTGCCAATCATCAGCGAAGGCTAGTTCGACCCAATTGAATCGGAAAATCCTTTCATCCTAATTGGAAATCCCTGAGACAAACACTGAGGTATGAATTCAGCGCCATCTCTGGGTTCCAGTTTAAAATGCACTCCGACTACGTGTCGACTTCAATAAGAAGCCAGAAACATCATGATAGATGGGCGACACTACTTGACGGAAGATCATAAAACTAATAATTAGTGTGTATCTTAGATCTGTTCAGGTTGAAAGTGTCACCCGTGAGTGTTTGACTAAAGTGCCTCACTATGGCTGCGCTATGTTGATGTCCTTCGACTTGGTCCCAATATGTTTGGTGGTTTGTTTTCTTCCACTCTTTCATTAGGTTTCCGTATCGTGTTTTTCTAATTCCAAGCAATGGTTCTGGACCTATGAATGGCAATTCAGATGCACGTCTTGTGAGTTGGTCTGCCTTTTCATTATCTTCTATTTCCGTATGTCCAAGCACCCACAGAAGTGTTACCTTGTTCTGTTTTGTCAGATCATTGAGGCTATAAAGGCATTCCCAACCCTGCTCTGATTTAATCTGTAGTAAATTCAGAGGTTTATTGCGCTGTAGCTGTGTTTTCTCTTGAACCCACTGTCTTGATTCATATGTCTTCCCCAACAGTTTTGATGACAGATCTGTCGCAGTTCATGCTGATACTCGACGGAAGGAGTTTCTAACAGTGGTTACTCGTGAGAGTATCGTCCTCTTTTGAGATGAACCGTGGCACATTTGTCGATTCCAAACTCCATTCCTATAGCATTCGTGTACTCTTGCACCACCCTTAAGGACTTCTGAAGATCCTTTTCTGCCGAGGTATATATTGCCGTGTGAAGGTTAATAGCAGTATGTGCAAGAATAATTATTTTGAGCTATTGCTATTTTAGTAGTTTTCTGTTCTACAAAAATTTTATTTTAATTTCGATTTTATATCAAAGAGTACTTACTAAATGAGTATTATTTTTCTACAAAAGAAAGAAACCTCTCACTTTAGCTTTTGCGGCAAATTCATCAGTTACTGCTGTTTGCCCTAACAGCAATACAATATCAGTTTGTTGTGACAAACATGGTGAACAAGCACTTTTTCTTCTTTTGGGCAGAGCAGATTTCTGTGCAATACAACCTTTTCTTTCTCAAGTCTTGACAAATCACAGGCATTGAATACAAATGTGAAGGCATAAGGCAGTAACTATATGAAAAGAAGCAGATGCTGCTTTTTACATTCAAATTTGAATTTAACCTTTTGTATAGGCAAACAGCAGTAAATGGTTATTGAGTTAGATACTGAGCTACCATAACATTATGAAGTCACATTGTTAGTTACTGCTATTCACCTGATAATTTTTGTCCTAAGTTAATTTATAAATGTGCACCAAACACTGTGTGGAGTTACTGCCGAGGTCTGCAACATGGATATCTGCATTTTGTCAGAAATGTTACTTACTGCCCTTTACCTTCACACGGCAGTATAGTTTGGGGTCATCTATGTGAAACAGATTGGTGAACTTATGCCTCCGGTTGCTGGGAGTGCCGCAGTTGTATCCGCAGATTTTCAGTACTGCAACGGACAACGAAAATAGAGAGATGCAGAAGAGACGAAGGCTGAGGGAGTCTTCCTGAAACAAGTCCCTTCTGAAGATATCCTCCTCTGTTTGGACTCTGACTTGATCAGATGTTAGGGTGAAGCGAGTCCTCTAGAGCGGCATTAGCTGTTCAATGCATCTCAATATTCGATCAAGAACCAAAGGTATATGAGTAAATGTATGATGAGCTTACGCGATGTTGTATTAAATATCTTGAGGTAATCAATCCAGATAAATGAAAAAGAATGCTTTTATGACATGAAGTCCCACCTGATACATCTGTCGTTGAGCAGATTCTCTTTGCAGCCAGCGACTCTCTTCTCTGACCCTCTTCGCCTATACATCCGTTCATACACCGAGTCAACTGCGGAGAGTATCGGCATTTATACCTGAGATGCATTCAAGCAGTTTTTCAGTCTGTAGTTTTATTGGATCAGACAAATTTGCGTTTTTGGGAATAAGCACGGTTCGGCCCCCGACAAACCAATCCAGATTCTTTTGATTCCCATTCAGACCTAAGTTTAAAACTCAGCGAAGTTCTCAAGTTCTTGATGGAGCCTAACCAGGGCTCGTCGAACTTGTACAGTTTATTGACCTCAGTCTCCGTATTATTTTTTTACATATATGTTTTTTTTCAATCCGTTAGGAATTACCCAGACAGGCTCTGTCTTCGGAGCCCCGACACTTCCAGAGGGCGCGCTGGTGTATCATTAACCCCAGCAAACACTTCACACAATCCCCACGTCCGTGGGGTGAGTGATTACTGGGTCCGAGAGTCATGTGCCCTGAGAAGGCTGAGTGAACCAAGAATTACGGCCTTCTGCATTCTTCCAGCTGAGTTTTCTGCCGCATCGTGGCAAGCCGGTATGATTTTCAAGTTTGAGAGCAGTGTGTCCATCGTTCCAACCAAGGACCCCTATTATCAGATCCACCATTTCGACAGAATGGTTTGGGTGAAGCCTGCGGAGTTCAAAGAGTAGATCTCGATATTTAGTCCGTTTGTCTTCCTCTTTTCGGACGATGTTCGTTTCGCCAGGAGCTGAAAACTCAATGACAAAAATCGTCCTACTTTAATGGTCGAGGAAGACTACATCCTTATTATTATTATTATCTTTACCATTATCATTAAAATTATGACCACTACTATCAATGAAGAGTTGTCTTTTCTACTCATTGAGAACGGTAAAAATAATCGAGATTTTTATCATACGACTTCTTTGGTGTTCAGCAATGATTTATATTAACGTGTACCTCATGCATTCACATACATCATGATGATAATAATGACACGGAAACATACACTTCGATGACTTCAAATAAAATCAATGAAATGTATTGCATTTTCTTGGAGTTATGTCCGTATCCTTCATACTTTATTGGCATTGATTCTATTAAGAAATATCGTCACAGTAACTTAAATAATTCACTATTGTTGATAGTTGATGAGCCGATGAGAAGTCATACTGCAATTACGAATGGAATTGATTTACCAAGTATCCTTTCAGATGCAACAAGGACATCTGAAATACGATAGAAGCTGCAAAGCAATAAGCGTGTCAATACATGCGAGTGCATAACAATTCTCTATAATATTCGAGAACATTTTAAATAAATTAATCCATTTCCCTCATCTTAGTAATCTATTCACTTGTGATGAAGCCGTTAACACTTATTGATATAATCAATAATTTCAGTTGTTTGTTCAATAAAATTGTATTTCATGTGTTACTTACAAAATTTCAAAACCCGCTTTAGAATTGAAGATTATAATACGAAAAGAATAATTGAACTACTGCATGGAAATCTGCGCATCTTGGACAATATAGAAGATAATAATACTATTTCCGGTACGGATGTAGAAAACCAAATTTTCCATCTCTTTTTCCTGACCTTCAGCCGCCTGCACCCTTGAGAACAACCCTCACAAGTCCCCGAGAAACTTGTGCGAACTAAGGAAGAAGAGGTTCTTACGTATTAACGTAATTATTTTACCTTCGCCAATATAACGGTTCAAAATATGGTAAAAGATTGACATTGAAGAAATCCGCTGGTCCAGACCAGATTTCATGTTGCGGTAATAGTTATGATGGTGCAAAGAATTAACTCGTTCATCATTTGATTATAATTTTTCAAAATTCTTGGACTATAGAGTGTTTTCCAAAAAATTCCAGTTTTGTTTCCTGTTTTCATATATCGAGCACCCCACGCTTTTTTCACAGTGATACTAATATATTTCATTTATTATTATTTTCTTCTTATATAATTAATAATTTTCTAATTTTTAGTTCAATGTGTTATAAAAGCGTGTTTTTAGATTTTTAAGCTATACTTTATTTCTCAATTTTTAGTCCAGTGAGAAAGCCTGAAAAACAAATAGCGACCCTATTCAAGGAAGGCAGTGATTCATTTCACTGTAGCTCTGATTGCATCTTATTGCAGAGAGCAGTATGTAAATTCTGGAGGAGGGCAATCAAGCATATTCTTGGCTATGTCGGGTGTACCTCAGGAATCCAATATTGGCCCTTCGTTATTAATTATGTTCAATAATGATCTTCCTGTAGATTCATACTCAAAAAGTCTTCTATATACCAATGTCTTCAAACTCTTCAGATGTTTTGAAGACTTTAATGAATATTCCTAACTACAAAATGATATTGACCGTATGTGCAACTGGTCATTGTTCAATAAACTGCAGTTCAACTTTAGTTCTTAATTGGTGTGGGTCTAGGTAGGTATAATTAATTTGGGTCTACGTTTTCAGTGCAACTAAACTTTTCATGGATATGTCAAAAATATTTGCAGCAAGGGGATGCAAATATTGAGATTTATTAAAAGAATTACTAGGTACTTCAGTAATATCATTTTATTTCTTCACACTGGCGTTATTTCGGACATTAACGTTGAGATATCTCTATAATTATTCGTTTTAATTAATACTAAAATCAGTTTCTTACACACTTTTTCCGAATAAAATATATTCTGTCCCTCTATCGGAAACATTATTCAAGAATATTAGCTTTCTCCAAATTCATCTTTTTCAATACTATTTCTTCTCGATACTAGATGGCAAAAAGTATGAATTTTTCTACCTCCTAGCTATGAAATATATCGAAACCTCCTTCAATATATTTTTGAATACATTGTTCATAAACATTGATGAATAATTTGATTCACTTATATAGGGAAACATTTGTCTTCGAAACAATTATCGACCATTTTCCATATGACCCAAGCATTGTTTAAAGATTTCTTTTATATCACCGACTCGTTCAAGCGTTTTGGTAGTTCATCTACTCGTTATTAGATGTCAGAACATATTAGGGAGAATTGGCAAAAAAACGTATTCTTGTTTGAGAACATTTTTGACTCCTGGAAGGCAAATTTACCAGTTGTTTCTCCATCGTCTAGATGGCGGAACATGTAATGATATTGAATATAATCATATTATTTAATTGCTATCAAATAGTTTAAAACAAAAAGTCGACACTTGAGGATGTGATTACATTAGGTTGGTAAGAGAGTAACAGGGCAAAAGGAAAAAGGTCAAGAGGGTAGGAAGGTAGGAGGGCAGGAGGGCAGGAGGGCAGGAGGGCAGAAGTGCAGGAGGGCAGGAGGGCAGTAGGGCAGGACGACAGGAGGGTAGTATCAATCAATCAATCAAACTGTACTTTATTGTCGAAGATATAATCTCATTGACAAAGTGTTGATATCCTAAGAAATTTTTGATGTGAAAATTGAACTACAAAAGTTTAAGGTACTAGACCATTTGGTAATTTCACAATATGTGAGTGATAAAGCAGTAAAATTATATACGTATTACATTCACATACACAATATGAATATTGTCATACAACACAAAGATGTAAATGTAAGAAATAAGGCAATGAAGCATATAAGTAAAACTGTACCCACTTCATAAACATTTACATTATACAATTCACGTCAGAACATGTAATTTATACAAAACGTCAAAAATTTAAAATAGTTACACAACAGTTCAAATAATTAAAAGTACTAAAATACAAAATAAAAAAATAAAAATGAAAAGAAAAAATTCTTACTTTGTTTGAAAGTTTCTGTCTGAATAGAATTCTTCTACAGAATAGTAGGCTTTTGATAACAGAAGCTCTTTTACGGACTTTCTGAATAAAGTTGAACGTGTTTTGCCTTTAATCCCAATTGGTAAATGATTAAACATTTTTTTTCCATTATATATAAAAGATCTCTCAATTTTTGATGATATTGGGATTGGTAAACTTATATTGAGCTTATTTCTTGTATTTCGTCGAGGTGAACTGAAAATTTCGCTCTTGTATTTTTTTTGCATCAAGCAAACCATTTCTAAAATAAGTATAGAGGGCAAGGTCAAGATTCTATATCTTATGAATAAAGGTCTACAGGATTCCCTGAACCCAGCTCTACACATATTTCTAACTCCTCTTTTTTGCAGTACAAACACCCTATCAAACAAGAATTTGGAGCACGTTCCCCAGAAACAGATACCGTATCGCAAATGGGAATCAATGACAGCGAAGTAGACATTTTTTGCTACAGTAGTGCCCAATTCATTTGCTGATACTCTAACTGCAAAGCATCCTGAAGAGATTTTTTTACATAGAATATTTATATGACATTCAAAATCCAGATGTTTGTCTATTTGTAGTCCCAAAAACTTAGCTGACATTTTGTTCTCTATTAATTGATAGCCCAAATAAGTATCCATTATGGAGCCTTTGAGGGTGATGATGCTAGTTTTTGAGATATTAAATGATAATCGGTTTGCATCACACCAGTCCTTTATTTTTCTAATATCATTGCTGATCAATTCTTGCAGTTCTCTTTCCCTCTTGCTATGCCAAAATAATGTCGTATCATCTGCGAATTGTGTTATTTTTGCATCAATGTCAATGCTGGCTAGGTCGTTAATATATATCAAAAAGAGAATAGGCCCTAAAACCGAACCTTGAGGAACTCCACAAGTAATTGTCTGTAGACTGGATATGTTATCTTGTAGTGTGACTTTTTGAGTACGTTCCGATAAATAAGATCTGAACCATCTTAACGATACATCTCTAAAGCCATATACTTCTAGTTTTTGTAGAAGAATTTCATGATCCACGCAATCAAAGGCTTTGGAAAGATCGCAAAAAACTGCT
This sequence comes from Chrysolina americana, assembly GCA_958502065.1. Classification (NCBI taxonomy): domain Eukaryota; kingdom Metazoa; phylum Arthropoda; class Insecta; order Coleoptera; family Chrysomelidae; genus Chrysolina; species Chrysolina americana. The sequence continues at coordinate 72,150,113 of OY293415.1, read as the reverse complement.
GCTGCCATTTCACGATTATTTAAATGAAGATATACGTTTTCCAATAGATGAAACATCGCATCTTCCGTGTTTTTTGAACTTTGAAACCCAAACTGACAGCAGTTTATAATGTTATGCCTATTCAAAAACATCATAATTCTTTTTTTTACCAGCTTTTCTATGATTTTGGCAAGTGTAGGTAGCATCGAAATAGGCCTAAAATTAGCAGGGTTATTGTTGTCGCCTCCTTTGTGCAAGGGAATTACCACGGCTGTTTTTAAACATGTTGGGAATATTCCTGTTATGAAACTTGCGTTTATCGCTTCCACCAATGCGGTAAAGGCGGAGTTTGGCAAGTTGGTGAATACTTTTATGCTCATGTCATCCCAGCCCGCTGAATTTGTCTTTTTAATTTCCTTAAGAATTTCTTTAATTTCTGTAACATCTGTAGGCATAAAGAAAAACGTCTCTGAAAGTGATTTTCCCTTAAGGAAACTCAGAGGATGAATATTGGAACTTATGTCTTTGGATAAATTATGTGCCACTGTGCAATAATATTTGTTAATATAATCAGATTTTAGGTCGGTTTTCGTATGAGCGGTGTTGTTTTTGCCCCTGAGGTCATTGATTATTGACCAGCATTCTTTTTGTTTGTTTGCAGACCTTTCCATTTTTTGCTTATAAAAAAGTTGTTTCGCAGTCCTTATAGTCCTTCTATAAATATTTCTGTATCTATTATATAGAGAGTTGAAAGCATCATTATTACCTAAGTGTTTCCTAATTAAGTGTAGGGATCGTAGATTTACTGCTGATACTTTAATGCCTTTCGTGATCCATGGTTTTTTAACTCTAGTTTTTATTTTGCGAAGAGGAAATGCAGTATTGAAAGTATTACACAGAGTTTTATGAAACCTACTCAATGGGTCGTCATTTGGATGATGTAAATCATTCCAGTTAGTATCATTGCAAAGACCTAAAAACGTACGTAGTAGGGCAGGAGGGCAGAAGGACAGGAGGGCAGGAGGGCAGGAGGGCAGGAGGGCAGGAGGGCAGGAGGGCAGGAGGGCAGGAGGGCAGGAGGGCAGGAGGGCAGGATGGCAGGATGGCAGGAGGGCAGGATGGCAGGAGGGCAGGAGGGCAGGAGGGCAGGAGGGCAGGAGGGCAGGAGGGCAGGAGGGCAGGAGGGCAGGAGGGCAGGAGGGCAGGAGGGCAGGAGGGCAGGAGGGCAGGAGGGCAGGAGGGCAGGAGGGCAGGAGGGCAGGAGGGCAGGAGGTCAGGAGGGCAGGAGGGCAGGAGGGCAGGAGGGCAGGAGGGCAGGAGGGCAGGAGGGCAGGAGAGAAGGAGGGCAGGAGGGCAGAAGGGCAGGAGGGAAAGAGGTCAAGAGGGCAAGAGGACAAGAGCGCAAGAAGTCAAAGGGCAAAAGAGCAATTGGTCTTATCCCTATCCTTACTTTCCCACCTTATTCAGTGGCACAAAGCTAAATGTCATACAGGGTGATGAGAAAATTCTGATTTTTGAGCACTCTTAAGGACATTTTCATTGTGCACAACTTTGTATGTGTTAAATGCAGATTTTTATTATAGTAACGGGTAGTACAGGGTGATAAAAATTGGCTATTTTCAGGGGGTTCAAGGTAATTCCCAGTGATATTCGATCTTGATAGGCTTCTTCTCGTTCTTTCTTTTCACCCAACCGTCGCGTTTCCTCTTCTTGTTTTTCCTCCTGGCGGTTTCTTCTTCCAAATCCTCAAATTGATTTTGGATACATTTTATAATATCGTACGATGCGATTCTCGTATTCACCATACATTTTTCCTTCTTTTCACCAATATCCTACTTCCGACACCACTGTCACGATATTTCTAAATAATACTCCAGGCACACTGAACTTTGCTATTAAAATACAATTAATGCACTGGCTAATAAGCACTTTGGATCTCTTCAAATTGCTCAACTGACTTTTACTAGCTGAATCATCCAAAAACTCCTTCCGAGTGGAATGAGTCGTCTTATAGTATACTCAATTCGAGCAGAGTAGATTTTTTGGGATTCTTCCGTTCTCTAGAATGATCAGTACAGAAAGACATAAAAAATGCTCCAGGAATGAGAAATTGTTCATAGCTGACGGCTAGTTTATTTGTTATGCTAATTAGATACGTTTCATAGGCGGTGGAGCTAAAGGATTTTTTCAATCTCGTAAGAATATCCAAAAATTCAACTGTATCTACCCAGTCAGCACAAGAAACAACTCTAGTTTGTTTTAGTTTAGTGATCTCGTATTATTTCCTAATTCAAATATTGCATATAACCACTTTATTTTGTACAAATAAACTCGTTATCATCAAATATTAACATTATTCTGTTAATACTTTGACAGAATGGGAATGATATAAGCACATAGGGCAATTATTTTCAACGGCTTCCATATTTCCGACATCGCTATCATCCTCGCATTCAACCATACTAATGTGTCCTAATTTGAAACTAGTCGCATCTGTCTCGTAAAAATCGTATCTTTCATAGCCAACTACAGAACTGTTCCGCGCACGGTGTGGATTGGAGGAGACTGTTGCCAGACGCCGCATAAAACATGAGCCGTCATAAGTATACGGGAATGGAGCTAGTTTCAGGGAGAAATCGTCTTCAATTTGGCAGCAGAATCGGGAATATACTAGAGAATAACACCGCTCCGTCGACATCGCGGCATAAATCTTCCCTGCCCCAGCTTATTACCGAAGCCGTCCCTAAATCATGGCCGCTTCGAAAATATACGCCGGAAAAAGTTGCGGCAGGGTAGAATGCAGTCGTAATGGACCATTGCACTTATTATAGCACCCCATTGGCTTCGGGTGGCTCTGTTACAAATTATCCGGTTAATAAGAACGTTTGCAGTTTGGATGGGGTTTTAAGTTCTTCGGAAAGGAAACTGTTGCTGATTCGTGATTTACGGCGCTGGAACGGTTTCCGCTGATGATTTATGGTTGTGGTGATAGGAGTGAGGAAAATCCGGTTTACTGTCGCTGGAGTGTATCGGAATGAGACAGGCGGAAGGAAGTTGTAGAATCCTATATTCGGCGATCTGAATTTGGAAGTTTGTTTCTAAGAGTTGAAGGTTTTATGATATTATTCGCCAAATTGAGCCAGGAAATATGACACGAATACCACTGAAATTCATTCTCAAATGGAGCCGAAGAAGAGCTGTGATCTCTGATAAGGACAAAGTCGATTGAAACTTTTCAATTACCGAATGAAAATACAAAAACGAAGCTTTCCGACACTTTTTCTGGTGCATTACAGAAACAAATAAGAGGAAATCAAGTTTTCGGTGAATAAACAAATTAGTAGTGGTAGATTAGATTAGATTTGTTTGGGGCTTTCTTGCTACATGCCTCTACACCGCAACCTTTTCAGATCTATTGTGTGTGCTCTCAGTATCGTCTGGAGTTCTCTATCTAAACATGTTTTTGTTGAGAGAATCCATAGTTTTGTTTTCAGAACTTCTATGTATCTGGGAGGTCTTGATTTTTCTTCTCCCAGCGTTAGAAACCTCAGCCTTGACAAGCCCTCGCAGTGGCATAGTGTTTTCACTTCTTCCTGGCAGAACCTGCATAGCATTTCTTCTGCCAGACCGATTGTTTTCATACGTTTGTTGACCCTACAGTGCCCTGTGAGAAGTCCTATTAATATTTGAGTAGTGCTCATCTTCTGGCTTGGCAAATATTCTGTGAATGTTAGTTGCCATTGTTTGATAAACTCTTCATGACTGTGGTGCTAATATCATCACCATTATTTTGTTCAAGTTGTAGACAATCAGATCCTAATGACAAATTAATGTCGACTGATATTCCCTTGTCACACTCAATCACACAATACTGTACTACGAATGCAGTCAATTTTAATTCATCATGTCTATTGTAAAAACAACATTGAGATTCAACAAAAACCGTAATCCCTGGAATTTTTCATCAAACCAAGAACAATTGGAACCGGAGAGATAGCGCCTTTCGCGTCTCAATTTTATATTCTTATTACTCTCCATTGGAGCAGAAGTGGCGTCCCAAAAACAATCTGAAATGCCGGTAACAGTGCTGACTGTGACAGGCGATCCATTTCCAAGATGCAGAATGTTTCAATTGCAGATATGTGATTCCGTCCTTTCTCTTTGTTCGAATGAAAGACTCTCGATATGATTTGTGGGGGGCTTTGGCAGAAAAAAATGAGCCATGGGCTGGATTCGCAGGAAAGGAAATGACCAATATTCATCAAGTTCTTTGTTGAGCATAGACGACAAAAAATTACTATTTGTTTTGTTAACTCTCATTATAAAATTTTCTCAAAGAATAACTTGGCTACAGTCGACGACTCTCTCCAGTATTGTTAACCTAATGAGCTATACAGGGTGTTCCAAATTATGTCAGCACCATAGCCAACTCCGTTATTATTGATGCTACTAACTCGGTTAAATGGACAAACTAGTAGCATTTTTGATGGCCTTCTCGATGCCGAAATTTCTTTGTTTTGGCCAATAAAACCTCATGATTGTCCAAACACCCTATTTTGGTACTTATACGAATAACAATATTTTGTTACTAATAACAAAATAAGACAGTAAAACGAAAAAATTGCGCTGGGATGTGAACTCGTGAAACCCGTGATCTATCATGTCGCACCACTCGATTGACACCACTGAGCTATTTGGTATTAATGTACAAAACGATAATTTCCATCTTAAAGCCATTCCGCTAGCCGCATTTATTTTGTGAATCAAAATATGTCTGCTGTAATGATAACTTTGAAGCCGTTTTTGTACAGAACAGAAAATACTTGAAGGTCATATGAATGTGGTTGGAAAAAATGTGTTTGATTCGATAAAACATAATTATTATGAGCAATCAAGTTGGCTTGAAACTTTGTTGAAATACCATTTGTTAAATATTCTCAAGTATATCACGACAATGTCATAAATTATTGTAACTGTCAATTACTGTTCGAATAGTTTTCGAAATGCCGTTTTCCCATCAAGAAAAATTTGATATGTTAGAATCCTACTTGGTTTGCCAGGAAAATAGCGTAAGAGCACTCCAATACTACAGCAATTCGTTTCCCGATCGTGAATTACCCAATGAGCGTTTTTTACTGTGCTTCATCGTCAATTCAGAAACAATGAAAAAGTTTTCGGGGAGAGGAGACCTGAAAAACGTTCTGTAATATCTGAAGATACAGAAATTGACGTTTTATCCTACTTTGAGGTATATCCAAATAATTCCATCAGAGATTTATCTAGAGAAACAGCTGTTCCACTCTCTGTTATTCAACGAATTCTGAAAAAACATGATTTCTTCTTATAAGTTGAGACCAGTGCAAACACTAGAACCTGGTGATCCTGGGAGACGATTGGGGTTTTGTCGGTGGTTTATCAATAAATGCAGACAAGATCTAAATTTGGAGCTATGAGGCAAATTCTTCAAATCGTGGGATGTATAATAGGAAGAATTTTCATTATTGGAGTAGACATAATCCATTTCTAGTCCATCCCCACAATCCGCAAAGACGATTTTGTATTAATGTTTGGTGTGGTCTATTTAGAGGTGAATTTTTTATTCTTTCGATTATATTTGCAACATAATTATCGGTCCATTTTTCTACCATGGTCCTTTGAACGGTCCCCGTTACATTAATTTATTAACAAGAGTGTTGGAAGAGTTTTTCGATGATCTTGATCTGGAGGTTCGTCAGATGATCTCTTTTCAGCAGGATGGAGCACGAGCACATAATGTCAGTGGCGTAAAAATAATGCTGCGAGGCCGTTTTGGAAATAGATGGATTGCTACAAATGGCCCTGTTAAGTGGCCTTCTCGTTCACCAGACATAACACCTCTAGATTTTTATTTTTGGTAATTTTTGAATAATTATTTGTACAAAATGAAACATAATAATGTAGATGAACTGAAAAATTATATTGTTATTTTAAAAAAAAAATAAATTTCCTATTGATAAAACTGTCTTATTTCCACCTTTACGAAAAAAATTCAAATGCGATTTGTTGTTGAGAATGTTATTACGAATGGAAATGTATGAAAAAATATAGGGTGTTCCATTGAAAGAAATATCATTTTATGAAATATTCTGAAAACGCGACTGTCAATTTTTGTTTGTTTTCGGCATCGAGAAGGCCATTAAAAATGCTACTTGTTTGGTAATTCAACTGAATTCGTAGCATCAATAATAACGGAGTTGGCAATAGTGCCGACTTGTTTTGGAACACCCTGTATATCCGTCATTACAAACTATCAACTGGATGTTTCTCCTGTAAAACTGCCACACCACGGCACCAACACCAGACCACGGCAAAAAACAGCATGTAACCATGACAGCCAACAAAATAGCTATTGATGGAAGAGGTCGATGGAGGTAAGTGCAAAATTACCACTATTGGCCATCAAATCCGTCCCTACCTCTATTTGCTTCCAAGCGAATCACATATTTTTTCCAAATTGAACTATTCTCTAACAGATGTCAGTACCTATCATAGATTCACTTGCATCCATTCGACACAAACTTTTCCTATACTCCAATTTCCTGATGCTGCACTTACCTCTAAATCCTGAAACATGTCACTTACCCCCTTGGCATCTTGGTGCCTCAAATAAGTAACACCAGGTTTATTTTTAGCAGCTTGTGAATTCACGTTGAGCGGATTGCTCGCTGTAAAAACTTTGAACAAAACTTCTTGAACTGCGAACGAGTTGGACTATTGAAAACCTTCATGAATTCGGATGCACTTGTAGCCGAGATATTAATTTTTTAAGAGTTGTCATAATTTTGTATTTTTTTTCCCTCTAATCATTCATGGACATATATTTCTATTAGGGTGCTATGATCCAGAGATCTTATAGTAGTGATAAACGTAGTAATGGTTTACTACCATACTCGTGTTTGCTGAAGTCAAAACCAGCTTCAGAACGTTATCCTTCATATCAAGTATTTGAAGTATTTCCAAACTAATTGGCGTCGCATATGAATAACAGTCACCAGGCCCGTAACGATGCAATGAAAAGAACCCCTGGATTACTGTTTTTATAACAAGTTAGAATGAGTTTCATTCCTTGGGGTGTAGATGTGCTCCACATGGCATTACCGAAAAGTGTGTATTTTGCATAAACAACTAACCGAACAGGAGACAAACATATCCCAAATGAAATGACAAGGATTTTTAGTATTTTAACGATAGCGCTCTTGGGAATCCCCAAATTATTTTGAGGCAGCAGTGTTTTACATGTTTATCACTGTGTTATGTATGAGATATATTTGATTGTCGTGGAAGCATTCTTGAAAATGAGTTGAAACAATTTTGGAATATAAATAAGCTAACAGAAGCCCAACTATCAGCAAGCGTACTATAAACAAACGATGAGGATAGTTTTTTGACGATTTAGAAGCAGACGATGATAAAACTGGTAAAGGTGATATAGATAACGTTTTCATGGTATTGATGATGAAGTAGAGATTGAAGATTCCACTGAAATAAAATATAACCATAAACGAACAGCAAAAAAAAAAATAATTAAAGAGTGGAAAGTCACCGGGAGCAGATAAATTAACAACAGAGATGTTTAAAATTGTATAATATAACGAAGAACAGATACCGGAAGATTTGAAAACATCGTTAATACTGCCAATATATAAATTGGAGGAAAGGCATATAATAACTATAGAGGAATATCTCTCCTCAGTACAGCAATGAAAATTTATGAAAAAATTATAGACAGGATAAGACAAACAATAGATAATACTCTTGAAGAGTTACATAGTGGATTTAAAAATACAAAAGTATACAGGACCATATATTTACGGTAAAACAAATAATTGAAAAGTTCTCACAGCAAGAAAAAGAAGTTTAAGTAATTTTAATCGATGGAATATTGAAAAAGTTTTCCAGCAGAATGACAAAACTACACGTGGGACATTTTAGCAGAGTGGATATATCAGAAGAAGCTTTTGCAGATGATCTGATGACTATAGTAGAAAAAAAAAAGATTTACAGAAAAACCAGGAAATTTGGAATGCAGTAGAAAGTATAGATATAGAAAGAAGTAAAATTGTGGTCATAGGGGAGGCACAAAAAGAAATGAATGTACAAAAACACGGAGTAGAAATTGAACGAGTTGAAATATTTCAATATTTGTGAGGGGAAACCGGAAACATCTTACTTTTAGGTACTGTAAAAATTTATTTACCGGACTTGTAACAAACAATTATTAAATTTCACTGTTGAATTCGATGTGAACGAAGATACATATTCGATAGTGATTTAAGTTAGTTAGTAGAAGAGCGTATTTTCCTTACCTCAAACCATTAATGGGTAAGTTGAGGGAAAATAATCTAATATAATGTTTTTCCACAATTTTCTGCGGAAAAACCTTTCAGATGAACTTCCACTCCTTTCAATAGGCCCAACAGACAACACGAAGTCCCTATTCAATTTTCAACCGGTCAGAAATATTATTTGTCATCGGAAATCCATCCAACCAGCAACGACGTGATACCATTTCATCAACCCCGGTCAATTCAGAAAAACCCGGTTATTGATGTCCTTCCCACACGTATTTCTACTCACAGAAAGCAGGGACCATAATCACTCTTCAAGAAATATAAGCAGCAGATGGTATATAGGAGTTTTGTCGCAAGGACTTTTCTCTAATTTAAAATTTGAGGGGCCGTTTTCAAGATGCACCACTTCAATAAGAATAATGGCCACTTCCGTAGGATACCAGTTATTTCGTACCGTATTTCATTTCATTTGAAATTACTTATATATTCCTTAGTGAGTTAGGCACGGTATTTGGTATTGCTATCAGGGGACGACTTGCCCATCCTAGCTTGTTCGAAACAAAAGTCCAAAAGAGTTGCATACAGGTTGGGCCACCACTAACGTCTCGTTCTGCAGGGATTGAACAATAATATTTTTTTTTAAATCAGGACTATACAGTGAGATGTATGACAACTAGAGTATTTTTTTCTGAATATTATGGTCACAGGATGTTCCTTATATCCTTGACGTAGGTATCAAAGTTGAGGTTATGAAAGACGACGAAGCTTCGCCCCACAACACTGCAATTGCCGCCAACTTTTTGGCTGCAAATTTTGGTAATAATATAGCCAACCAAGGACCCAACCGTTGGCCGGCCAGGTCACCGGACCTAACGCCTATGGACTTTTACCTCGGAGGAAGGTGGAAAGATCTTATTTTTGAATTGCCGACCAATTCTAGATACGAATTGCAAGCAGCAGGGATGCGAAGTTGATTGAACTAATTAATTCGGTAAAAAACGTTCAGAAATGGTATCGCCTTGTGTAAGAGAAGCTGGTAGACATTTTGAACACCTTCTTTGAAGAATAATATTTCATTGTTCGTTCTTTATCATTATTATTGTTGGAGTTTCATTTACTAGTATTCAAAACAGTATAAATAGTCATCAGTTTCAATAACTGCTGTGATAAGCTTCCTCAACATTTGATAGCTACTACTGAAATGTTTTTTTTTTCTTTTATCGTCGCGTCGTTCAAAGCCTACTTGTTCAAAGTATGCGTTTTAAAATTCACATGAAAAAAACTGAAAACATCAAGTGTGCTACATTTTTGGAAAGGTTACTTCAAGCTCTATAGAAATATGCAGGAATATACAGGATCTCTCTTTTAAAAAACATATTTTTCCATCAATATCTTTTGATATCTCATTTGAAAAAATAAGTTACTCATACCATTGAATTCTACGTGAAAAAGTGCTCCGGACTTGTTTTAGAGACTAGATATTTTTGACAGGAAAAAAGTTACAGCAATTTTCAAAAATGCACAGTTTCAAAAAGCACGGTGTAACTCAGAAACGATGATAGATATGGACATGCGGTTTTCACCATTAAGTTTGTTAATAAATTTTCCTCAGTTTTCATTCATCAGTTTTCTCCTTACTAGTTTGCAAACAGGACTTTTCCTTTACAAATTACAATTTTTCATCATCAGAGGTCATTGTTGAGACGTCAGAGGGCTTCAGCCGAACTTCGAAAATTTGGAAGTGTTCTCAAAAACTGAATTCGAGTTGGCCCGCATTGTACTGGGTCAGGAGACATTCGTTTTTGTCCAAATTACAACTTCTCATCAACAAAGGTCATTGGCGGGTCGTTATAGGGCTTCAGCCGAACTTCGAATATGTTGAAGTGGTCTCAAAAATTGAATTCTAGTTGGCCTGCATTGTATTGGGTCAGAAGACATTCATTTTCTTTCCAAATTACAACTTTCTATCATCAAAGGTCATTGTTGGGTCGTTAGAGGGCTTCAGCCAAACTTCGAATATTTTGAAGTGATCTCAAATATTGAATTCAAGTTGGCCCGCATTGCTGTGGGCCAGGAGACATTCGTTTCTGTCCAAATCACAATTTCTCATCATCAAAAGTCATTGTTAGGTCGTTAGAGGACTTCAGCCGAACTTCGAATATTTTGAAGTGATCTCAAAAATTGAATTTAAATTGGTCCGCATTGTATTGGGTCAGGAGACATTTGTTTTTGTCCAAAATACAAATTTTCATCATTAAAGGTCATTGTCGGGTCGCTAGAGGGCTTCAGCCGAACTTCGAATATTTTGAAGTGATCTCAAAAATTGAATTTAAATTGGTCCGCATTGTATTGGGTCAGGAGACATTCGCTTTTGTTCAAATTACATCTTCTCATCATTGAAGGTCATTGTCGGGTCGTTAGAGGGCTTCAGCCGAACATTGAATATTTTGAAGTGTTGTCAAACATTGAATTTGAATTGGTCCGCATTGTATTGGGTCAGGAGACATACGTTTCTGTTCAAATTACAACTTCTCATCATTAAAGGTCATTGTCGGGTCGTTAGAGGGCTTCAGCCGAACATTGAATATTTTGAAGTGTTATCAAACATTGAATTTGAATTGGTCCGCATTGTATTGGGTCAGGAGACATACGTTTCTGTTCAAATTACAACTTCTCATCATTAAAGGCCATTGTCGGGTCGTTAGAGGGCTTCAGCCATACTTCGAATATTTTGAAGTGTTCTCAAAAATTGAATTTAAATTGGTCCGCATTGTATTGGGTCAGGAGACATACGTTTCTGTTCAAATTACAACTTCTCATCATTAAAGGCCATTGTCGGGTCGTTAGAGGGCTTCAGACGAACTTCGAATATTTTGAAGTGTTCTCAAACATTGAATTTAAATTGGTCCGCATTGTATTGGGTCAGGAGACATTCGTTTTTGTTCAAATTACATCTTCTCATCATTGAAGGTCATTGTCGGGTCGTTAGAGGGCTTCAGCCGAACATTGAATATTTTGAAGTGTTGTCAAACATTGAATTTGAATTGGTCCGCATTGTATTGGGTCAGGAGACATACGTTTCTGTTCAAATTACAACTTCTCATCATTAAAGGTCATTGTCGGGTCGTTAGAGGGCTTCAGCCGAACATTGAATATTTTGAAGTGTTATCAAACATTGAATTTGAATTGGTCCGCATTGTATTGGGTCAGGAGACATACGTTTCTGTTCAAATTACAACTTCTCATCATTGAAGGTCATTGTCGGGTCGTTAGAGGGCTTCAGCCGAACATTGAATATTTTGAAGTGTTATCAAACATTGAATTTGAATTGGTTCGCATTGTATTGGGTCAGGAGACATACGTTTCTGTTCAAATTACAACTTCTCATCATTAAAGGCCATTGTCGGGTCGTTAGAGGGCTTCAGCCATACTTCGAATATTTTGAAGTGTTCTCAAAAATTGAATTTAAATTGGTCCGCATTGTATTGGGTCAGGAGACATACGTTTCTGTTCAAATTACAACTTCTCATCATTAAAGGCCATTGTCGGGTCGTTAGAGGGCTTCAGACGAACTTCGAATATTTTGAAGTGTTCTCAAACATTGAATTTAAATTGGTCCGCATTGTATTGGGTCAGGAGACATTCGTTTTTGTTCAAATTACATCTTCTCATCATTGAAGGTCATTGTCGGGTCGTTAGAGGGCTTCAGCCGAACATTGAATATTTTGAAGTGTTATCAAACATTGAATTTGAATTGGTCCGCATTGTATTGGGTCAAGAGACATACGTTTCTGTTCAAATTACAACTTCTCATCATTAAAGGCCATTGTCGGGTCGTTAGAGGGCTTCAGCCATACTTCGAATATTTTGAAGTGTTCTCAAAAATTGAATTTAAATTGGTCCGCATTGTATTGGGTCAGGAGACATACGTTTCTGTTCAAATTACAACTTCTCATCATTTAAGTTCATTGTCGAGTCGTCAGAGGGCTTCAGCCGAACTTCGAATATTTTGAAGTGATCTCAAAAATTGAATTTAAATTGGTCCGCATTGTATTGGGTGAGGAGACATTCCTTTTTGTCCAAATTACAACTTCTCATCATTTAAGGTCATTGTCGGGTCGTTAGAAGGCTTCAGCCGAACATTGAATATTTTGAAGTGTTATCAAACATTGAATTTGAATTGGTCCGCATTGGATTGGGTCAGGAGACATACGTTTCTGTTCAAATTACAACTTCTCATCATTAAAGGTCATTGTCGGGTCGTTAGAGGGCTTCAGACGAACTTCGAATATTTTGAAATGTTCTCAAACATTGAATTTGAATTGGTCCGCATTGCATTGGGTCAGGAGACATACGTTTCTGTTCAAATTACAACTTCTCATCATTTAAGTTCATTGTCGAGTCGTCAGAGGGCTTCAGCCGAACTTCGAATATTTTGAAGTGATCTCAAAAATTGAATTTAAATTGGTCCGCATTGTATTGGGTCAGGAGACATTCCTTTTTGTCCAAATTACAACTTCTCATCATTTAAGGTCATTGTCGGGTCGTTAGAGGGCTTCAGCCGAACATTGAATATTTTGAAGTGTTATCAAACATTGAATTTGAATTGGTCCTCATTGTATTGGGTCAGGAGACATACGTTTCTGTTCAAATTACAACTTCTCATCATTTAAGTTCATTGTCGAGTCGTCAGAGGGCTTCAGCCGAACTTCGAATAATTTGAAGTGATCTCAAAAATTGAATTTAAATTGGTCCGCATTGTATTGGACCAGGAGACATACGTTTCTGTTCAAATTACAACTTCTCATCATTAAAGGCCATTGTCGGGTCGTTAGAGGGCTTCAGACGAACTTCGAATATTTTGAAGTGTTCTCAAACATTGAATTTGAATTGGTCCGTATTGTATTGGGTCAGGAGACATACGTTTCTGTCCAAATTACAATTTCTCATCATCAAAAGTCATTGTTAGGCCGTTAGAGGACTTCAGCCGAACTTCGAATATTTTGAAGTGATCTCAAAAATTGAATTTAAATTGGTCCGCATTGTATTGGGTCAGGAGACATTCCTTTTTGTCCAAATTACAACTTCTCATCATTTAAGGTCATTGTCGGGTCGTTAGAGGGCTTCAGCCGAACATTGAATATTTTGAAGTGTTATCAAACATTGAATTTGAATTGGTCCGCATTGTATTGGGTCAGGAGACATACGTTTCTGTTCAAATTACAACTTCTCATCATTTAAGTTCATTGTCGAGTCGTCAGAGGGCTTCAGCCGAACTTCGAATATTTTGAAGTGATCTCAAAAATTGAATTTAAATTGGTCCGCATTGTATTGGGTCAGGAGACATTCCTTTTTGTCCAAATTACAACTTCTCATCATTAAAGGTCATTGTCGGGTCGTTAGAGGGCTTCAGCCGAACATTGAATATTTTGAAGTGTTATCAAACATTGAATTTGAATTGGTCCGCATTGTATTGGGTCAGGAGACATACGTTTCTGTTCAAATTACAACTTCTCATCATTAAAGGCCATTGTCGGGTCGTTAGAGTGCTTCAGACGAACTTCGAATATTTTGAAGTGTTCTCAAACATTGAATTTGAATTGGTCCGTATTGTATTGGGTCAGGAGACATACGTTTCTGTTCAAATTACAACTTCTCATCATCAAAAGTCATTGTTAGGTCGTTAGAGGACTTCAGCCGAACTTCGAATATTTTGAAGTGATCTCAAAAATTGAATTTAAATTGGTCCGCATTGTATTGGGTCAGGAGACATTCCTTTTTGTCCAAATTACAACTTCTCATCATTTAAGGTCATTGTCGGGTCGTTAGAAGGCTTCAGCCGAACATTGAATATTTTGAAGTGTTATCAAACATTGAATTTGAATTGGTCCGCATTGTATTGGGTCAGGAGACATACGTTTCTGTTCAAATTACAACTTCCCATCATTAAAGGCCATTGTCGGGTCGTTAGAGGGCTTCAGACGAACTTCGAATATTTTGAAGTGTTCTCAAACATTGAATTTGAATTGGTCCGCATTGTATTGGGTCAGGAGACATTCCTTTTTGTCCAAATTACAACTTCTCATCATTTAAGTTCATTGTCGGGTCGTTAGAGGGCTTCAGCCGAACATTGAATATTTTGAAGTGTTCTCAAACATTGAATTTGAATTGGTCCGCATTGTATTGGGTCAGGAGACATACGTTTGTGTTCAAATTACAACTTCTCATCATCAAAAGTCATTGTTAGGTCGTTAGAGGACTTCAGCCGAACTTCGAATATTTTGAAGTGATCTCAAAAATTGAATTTAAATTGGTCCGCATTGTATTGGGTCAGGAGACATTCCTTTTTGTCCAAATTACAACTTCTCATCATTTAAGGTCATTGTCGGGTCGTTAGAGGGCTTCAGCCGAACATTGAATATTTTGAAGTGTTATCAAACATTGAATTTGAATTGGTCCGCATTGTATTGGGTCAGGAGACATACATTTCTGTTCAAATTACAACTTCTCATCATTTAAGTTCATTGTCGAGTCGTCACAGGGCTTCAGCCGAACTTCGAATATTTTGAAGTGATCTCAAAAATTGAATTTAAATTGGTCCGCATTGTATTGGGTCAGGAGACATTCCTTTTTGTCCAAATTACAACTTCTCATCATTTGAGGTCATTGCCGGGTCGTTAGAGGGCTTCAGCCGAACATTGAATATTTTGAAGTGTTATCAAACATTGAATTTGAATTAGTCCGCATTGTATTGGGTCAGGAGACATACGTTTCTGTTCAAATTACAACTTCTCATCACTAAAGGCCATTGTCGGGTCGTTAGAGGGCTTCAGACGAACTTCGAATATTTTGAAGTGTTCTCAAACATTGAATTTGAATTGGTCCGCATTGTATTGGGTCAGGAGACATACGTTTCTGTTCAAATTACAACTTCTCATCATTAAAGGCCATTGTCGGGTCGTTAGAGGGCTTCAGACGAACTTCGAATATTTTGAAGTGTTCTCAAACATTGAATTTGAATTGGTCCGCATTGTATTGGGTCAGGAGACATACGTTTCTGTCCAAATCACAATTTCTCATCATCAAAAGTCATTGTTAGGTCGTTAGAGGACTTCAGCCGAACTTCGAATATTTTGAAGTGATCTCAAAAATTGAATTTAAATAGGTCCGCATTGTATTGGGTCAGGAGACATTCGTTTTTGTCCAAATTACAACTTTGGGTCAGGAGACATTCGTTTCTGTCCAAATCACAATTTCTCATCATCAAAAGTCATTGTTAGGTCGTTAGAGGACTTCAGCCGAACTTCGAATATTTTGAAGTGATCTCAAAAATTGAATTTAAATTGGTCCGCATTGTATTGGGTCAGGAGACATTCGTTTTTGTCCAAATTACAACTTCTCATCATTTAAGGTCATTGTCGGGTCGTTAGAGGGCTTCAGCCGAACATTGAATATTTTGAAGTGTTATCAAACATTGAATTTGAATTGGTCCGCATTGTATTGGGTCAGGAGACATACGTTTCTGTTCAAATTACAACTTCTCATCATTAAAGGCCATTGTCGGGTCGTTAGAGGGCTTCAGACGAACTTCGAATATTTTGAAGTGTTCTCAAACATTGAATTTGAATTGGTCAGCATTGCATTGGGTCAGGAGACATACGTTTCTGTTCAAATTACAACTTCTCATCATTTAAGTTCATTGTCGAGTCGTCAGAGGGCTTCAGCCGAACTTCGAATATTTTGAAGTGATCTCAAAAATTGAATTTAAATTGGTCCGCATTGTATTGGGTCAGGAGACATTCCTTTTTGTCCAAATTACAACTTCTCATCATTTAAGGTCATTGTCGGGTCGTTAGAGGGCTTCAGCCGAACATTGAATATTTTGAAGTGTTATCAAACATTGAATTTGAATTGGTCCGCATTGTATTGGGTCAGGAGACATACGTTTCTGTTCAAATTACAACTTCTCATCATTAAAGGCCATTGTCGGGTCGTTAGAGGGCTTCAGACGAACTTCGAATATTTTGAAGTGTTCTCAAACATTGAATTTGAATTGGTCCGCATTTTATTGGGTCAGGAGACATACGTTTCTGTTCAAATTACAACTTCTCATCATTAAAGGCCATTGTCGGGTCGTTAGAGGGCTTCAGACGAACTTCGAATATTTTGAAGTGTTCTCAAACTTTGAATTTGAATTGGTCCGCATTGTATTGGGTCAGGAGACATTTGTTTTTGTCCAAAATACAAATTTTCATCATTAAAGGTCATTGTCGGGTCGTTAGAGGGCTTCAGCCGAACTTCGAATATTTTGAAGTGATCTCAAAAATTGAATTTAAATTGGTCCGCATTGTATTGGGTCAGGAGACATTCGTTTTTGTCCAAATTACAACTTCTCATCATTTAAGGTCATTGTCGGGTCGTTAGAGGGCTTCAGCCGAACATTGAATATTTTGAAGTGTTATCAAACATTGAATTTGAATTGGTCCGCATTGTATTGGGTCAGGAGACATACGTTTCTGTTCAAATTACAACTTCTCATCATTAAAGGCCATTGTCGGGTCGTTAGAGGGCTTCAGACGAACTTCGAATATTTTGAAGTGTTCTCAAACATTGAATTTGAACTGGTCCGCATTGTATTGGGTCAGGAGACATACGTTTCTGTCCAAATTACAATTTCTCATCATCAAAAGTCATTGTTAGGTCGTTAGAGGACTTCAGCCGAACTTCGAATATTTTGAAGTGATCTCAAAAATTGAATTTAAATTGGTCCGCATTGTATTGGGTCAGGAGACATTCCTTTTTGTCCAAATTACAACTTCTCATCATTTAAGGTCATTGTCGGGTCGTTAGAGGGCTTCAGCCGAACATTGAATATTTTGAAGTGTTATCAAACATTGAATTTGAATTGGTCCGCATTGTATTGGGTCAGGAGACATACGTTTCTGTTCAAATTACAACTTCTCATCATTAAAGGCCATTGTCGGGTCGTTAGAGGGCTTCAGACGAACTTCGAATATTTTGAAGTGTTCTCAAACATTGAATTTGAATTGGTCCGCATTGTATTGGGTCAGGAGACATACGTTTCTGTTCAAATTACAACTTCTCATCATTAAAGGCCATTGTCGGGTCGTTAGAGGGCTTCAGACGAACTTCGAATATTTTGAAGTGTTCTCAAACATTGAATTTGAATTGGTCCGCATTGTATTGGGTCAGGAGACATTTGTTTTTGTCCAAAATACAAATTTTCATCATTAAAGGTCATTGTCGGGTCGCTAGAGGGCTTCAGCCGAACTTCGAATATTTTGAAGTGATCTCAAAAATTGAATTTAAATTGGTCCGCATTGTATTGGGTCAGGAGACATTCGTTTTTGTCCAAATTACAACTTCTCATCATTTAAGGTCATTGTCGGGTCGTTAGAGGGCTTCAGCCGAACATTGAATATTTTGAAGTGTTATCAAACATTGAATTTGAATTGGTCCGCATTGTATTGGGTCAGGAGACATACGTTTCTGTTCAAATTACAACTTCTCATCATTTAAGGTCATTGTCGGGTCGTTAGAGGGCTTCAGCCGAACATTGAATATTTTGAAGTGTTATCAAACATTGAATTTGAATTGGTCCGCATTGTATTGGGTCAGGAGACATACGTTTCTGTTCAAATTACAACTTCTCATCATTAAAGGCCATTGTCGGGTCGTTAGAGGGCTTCAGACGAACTTCGAATATTTTGAAGTGTTCTCAAACATTGAATTTGAATTGGTCCGCATTGTATTGGGTCAGGAGACATTCGTTTTTGTCCAAATTACAACTTCTCATCATTTAAGGTCATTGTCGGGTCGTTAGAGGGCTTCAGCCGAACATTGAATATTTTGAAGTGTTATCAAACATTGAATTTGAATTGGTCCGCATTGTATTGGGTCAGGAGACATACGTTTCTGTTCAAATTACAACTTCTAATCATTAAAGGCCATTGTCGGGTCGTTAGAGGGCTTCAGACGAACTTCGAATATTTTGAAGTGTTCTCAGACATTGAATTTGAATTGGTCCGCATTGTATTGGGTCAGGAGACATTCGTTTTTGTCCAAATTACAACTTCTCATCATTTAAGGTCATTGTCGGGTCGTTAGAGGGCTTCAGCCGAACATTGAATATTTTGAAGTGTTATCAAACATTGAATTTGAATTGGTCCGCATTGTATTGGGTCAGGAGACATACGTTTCTGTTCAAATTACAACTTCTCATCATTAAAGGCCATTGTCGGGTCGTTAGAGGGCTTCAGACGAACTTCGAATATTTTGAAGTGTTCTCAGACATTGAATTTGAATTGGTCCGCATTGTATTGGGTCAGGAGACATTTGTTTTTGTCCAAAATACAAATTTTCATCATTAAAGGTCATTGTCGGGTCGTTAGAGGGCTTCAGCCGAACTTCGAATATTTTGAAGTGATCTCAAAAATTGAATTTAAATTGGTCCGCATTGTATTGGGTCAGGAGACATTCGTTTTTGTCCAAATTACAACTTCTCATCATTTAAGGTCATTGTCGGGTCGTTAGAGGGCTTCAGCCGAACATTGAATATTTTGAAGTGTTATCAAACATTGAATTTGAATTGGTCCGCATTGTATTGGGTCAGGAGACATACGTTTCTGTTCAAATTACAACTTCTCATCATTAAAGGCCATTGTCGGGTCGTTAGAGGGCTTCAGACGAACTTCGAATATTTTGAAGTGTTCTCAAACATTGAATTTGAATTGGTCCGCATTGTATTGGGTCAGGAGACATACGTTTCTGTCCAAATCACAATTTCTCATCATCAAAAGTCATTGTTAGGTCGTTAGAGGACTTCAGCCGAACTTCGAATATTTTGAAGTGATCTCAAAAATTGAATTTAAATAGGTCCGCATTGTATTGGGTCAGGAGACATTCGTTTTTGTCCAAATTACAACTTTGGGTCAGGAGACATTCGTTTCTGTCCAAATTACAACTTCTCATCATTTAAGGTCATTGTCGGGTCGTTAGAGGGCTTCAGCCGAACATTGAATATTTTGAAGTGTTATCAAACATTGAATTTGAATTGGTCCGCATTGTATTGGGTCAGGAGACATACGTTTCTGTTCAAATTACAACTTCTCATCATTAAAGGCCATTGTCGGGTCGTTAGAGGGCTTCAGACGAACTTCGAATATTTTGAAGTGTTCTCAAACATTGAATTTGAATTGGTCCGCATTGTATTGGGTCAGGAGACATACGTTTCTGTCCAAATCACAATTTCTCATCATCAAAAGTCATTGTTAGGTCGTTAGAGGACTTCAGCCGAACTTCGAATATTTTGAAGTAATCTCAAAAATTGAATTTAAATAGGTCCGCATTGTATTGGGTCAGGAGACATTCGTTTTTGTCCAAATTACAACTTTGGGTCAGGAGACATTCGTTTCTGTCCAAATCACAATTTCTCATCATTTAAGGTCATTGTCGGGTCGTTAGAGGGCTTCAGCCGAACATTGAATATTTTGAAGTGTTATCAAACATTGAATTTGAATTGGTCCGCATTGTATTGGGTCAGGAGACATACGTTTCTGTTCAAATTACAACTTCTCATCATTAAAGGCCATTGTCGGGTCGTTAGAGGGCTTCAGACGAACTTCGAATATTTTGAAGTGTTCTCAAACATTGAATTTGAATTGGTCCGCATTGTATTGGGTCAGGAGACATACGTTTCTGTCCAAATCACAATTTCTCATCATCAAAAGTCATTGTTAGGTCGTTAGAGGACTTCAGCCGAACTTCGAATATTTTGAAGTGATCTCAAAAATTGAATTTAAATAGGTCCGCATTGTATTGGGTCAGGAGACATTCGTTTTTGTCCAAATTACAACTTTGGGTCAGGAGACATTCGTTTCTGTCCAAATCACAATTTCTCATCATCAAAAGTCATTGTTAGGTCGTTAGAGGACTTCAGCCGAACTTCGAATATTTTGAAGTGATCTCAAAAATTGAATTTAAATTGGTCCGCATTGTATTGGGTCAGGAGACATTCGTTTTTGTCCAAATTACAACTTCTCATCATTTAAGGTCATTGTCGGGTCGTTAGAGGGCTTCAGCCGAACATTGAATATTTTGAAGTGTTATCAAACATTGAATTTGAATTGGTCCGCATTGTATTGGGTCAGGAGACATACGTTTCTGTTCAAATTACAACTTCTCATCATTAAAGGCCATTGTCGGGTCGTTAGAGGGCTTCAGACGAACTTCGAATATTTTGAAGTGTTCTCAAACATTGAATTTGAATTGGTCAGCATTGCATTGGGTCAGGAGACATACGTTTCTGTTCAAATTACAACTTCTCATCATTTAAGTTCATTGTCGAGTCGTCAGAGGGCTTCAGCCGAACTTCGAATATTTTGAAGTGATCTCAAAAATTGAATTTAAATTGGTCCGCATTGTATTGGGTCAGGAGACATTCCTTTTTGTCCAAATTACAACTTCTCATCATTTAAGGTCATTGTCGGGTCGTTAGAGGGCTTCAGCCGAACATTGAATATTTTGAAGTGTTATCAAACATTGAATTTGAATTGGTCCGCATTGTATTGGGTCAGGAGACATACGTTTCTGTTCAAATTACAACTTCTCATCATTAAAGGCCATTGTCGGGTCGTTAGAGGGCTTCAGACGAACTTCGAATATTTTGAAGTGTTCTCAAACATTGAATTTGAATTGGTCCGCATTTTATTGGGTCAGGAGACATACGTTTCTGTTCAAATTACAACTTCTCATCATTAAAGGCCATTGTCGGGTCGTTAGAGGGCTTCAGACGAACTTCGAATATTTTGAAGTGTTCTCAAACTTTGAATTTGAATTGGTCCGCATTGTATTGGGTCAGGAGACATTTGTTTTTGTCCAAAATACAAATTTTCATCATTAAAGGTCATTGTCGGGTCGTTAGAGGGCTTCAGCCGAACTTCGAATATTTTGAAGTGATCTCAAAAATTGAATTTAAATTGGTCCGCATTGTATTGGGTCAGGAGACATTCGTTTTTGTCCAAATTACAACTTCTCATCATTTAAGGTCATTGTCGGGTCGTTAGAGGGCTTCAGCCGAACATTGAATATTTTGAAGTGTTATCAAACATTGAATTTGAATTGGTCCGCATTGTATTGGGTCAGGAGACATACGTTTCTGTTCAAATTACAACTTCTCATCATTAAAGGCCATTGTCGGGTCGTTAGAGGGCTTCAGACGAACTTCGAATATTTTGAAGTGTTCTCAAACATTGAATTTGAACTGGTCCGCATTGTATTGGGTCAGGAGACATACGTTTCTGTCCAAATTACAATTTCTCATCATCAAAAGTCATTGTTAGGTCGTTAGAGGACTTCAGCCGAACTTCGAATATTTTGAAGTGATCTCAAAAATTGAATTTAAATTGGTCCGCATTGTATTGGGTCAGGAGACATTCCTTTTTGTCCAAATTACAACTTCTCATCATTTAAGGTCATTGTCGGGTCGTTAGAGGGCTTCAGCCGAACATTGAATATTTTGAAGTGTTATCAAACATTGAATTTGAATTGGTCCGCATTGTATTGGGTCAGGAGACATACGTTTCTGTTCAAATTACAACTTCTCATCATTAAAGGCCATTGTCGGGTCGTTAGAGGGCTTCAGACGAACTTCGAATATTTTGAAGTGTTCTCAAACATTGAATTTGAATTGGTCCGCATTGTATTGGGTCAGGAGACATACGTTTCTGTTCAAATTACAACTTCTCATCATTAAAGGCCATTGTCGGGTCGTTAGAGGGCTTCAGACGAACTTCGAATATTTTGAAGTGTTCTCAAACATTGAATTTGAATTGGTCCGCATTGTATTGGGTCAGGAGACATTTGTTTTTGTCCAAAATACAAATTTTCATCATTAAAGGTCATTGTCGGGTCGCTAGAGGGCTTCAGCCGAACTTCGAATATTTTGAAGTGATCTCAAAAATTGAATTTAAATTGGTCCGCATTGTATTGGGTCAGGAGACATTCGTTTTTGTCCAAATTACAACTTCTCATCATTTAAGGTCATTGTCGGGTCGTTAGAGGGCTTCAGCCGAACATTGAATATTTTGAAGTGTTATCAAACATTGAATTTGAATTGGTCCGCATTGTATTGGGTCAGGAGACATACGTTTCTGTTCAAATTACAACTTCTCATCATTTAAGGTCATTGTCGGGTCGTTAGAGGGCTTCAGCCGAACATTGAATATTTTGAAGTGTTATCAAACATTGAATTTGAATTGGTCCGCATTGTATTGGGTCAGGAGACATACGTTTCTGTTCAAATTACAACTTCTCATCATTAAAGGCCATTGTCGGGTCGTTAGAGGGCTTCAGACGAACTTCGAATATTTTGAAGTGTTCTCAAACATTGAATTTGAATTGGTCCGCATTGTATTGGGTCAGGAGACATTCGTTTTTGTCCAAATTACAACTTCTCATCATTTAAGGTCATTGTCGGGTCGTTAGAGGGCTTCAGCCGAACATTGAATATTTTGAAGTGTTATCAAACATTGAATTTGAATTGGTCCGCATTGTATTGGGTCAGGAGACATACGTTTCTGTTCAAATTACAACTTCTAATCATTAAAGGCCATTGTCGGGTCGTTAGAGGGCTTCAGACGAACTTCGAATATTTTGAAGTGTTCTCAGACATTGAATTTGAATTGGTCCGCATTGTATTGGGTCAGGAGACATTCGTTTTTGTCCAAATTACAACTTCTCATCATTTAAGGTCATTGTCGGGTCGTTAGAGGGCTTCAGCCGAACATTGAATATTTTGAAGTGTTATCAAACATTGAATTTGAATTGGTCCGCATTGTATTGGGTCAGGAGACATACGTTTCTGTTCAAATTACAACTTCTCATCATTAAAGGCCATTGTCGGGTCGTTAGAGGGCTTCAGACGAACTTCGAATATTTTGAAGTGTTCTCAGACATTGAATTTGAATTGGTCCGCATTGTATTGGGTCAGGAGACATTTGTTTTTGTCCAAAATACAAATTTTCATCATTAAAGGTCATTGTCGGGTCGTTAGAGGGCTTCAGCCGAACTTCGAATATTTTGAAGTGATCTCAAAAATTGAATTTAAATTGGTCCGCATTGTATTGGGTCAGGAGACATTCGTTTTTGTCCAAATTACAACTTCTCATCATTTAAGGTCATTGTCGGGTCGTTAGAGGGCTTCAGCCGAACATTGAATATTTTGAAGTGTTATCAAACATTGAATTTGAATTGGTCCGCATTGTATTGGGTCAGGAGACATACGTTTCTGTTCAAATTACAACTTCTCATCATTAAAGGCCATTGTCGGGTCGTTAGAGGGCTTCAGACGAACTTCGAATATTTTGAAGTGTTCTCAAACATTGAATTTGAATTGGTCCGCATTGTATTGGGTCAGGAGACATACGTTTCTGTCCAAATTACAATTTCTCATCATCAAAAGTCATTGTTAGGTCGTTAGAGGACTTCAGCCGAACTTCGAATATTTTGAAGTGATCTCAAAAATTGAATTTAAATTGGTCCGCATTGTATTGGGTCAGGAGACATTCCATTTTGTCCAAATTACAACTTCTCATCATTTAAGGTCATTGTCGGGTCGTTAGAGGGCTTCAGCCGAACATTGAATATTTTGAAGTGTTATCAAACATTGAATTTGAATTGGTCCGCATTGTATTGGGTCAGGAGACATACGTTTCTGTTCAAATTACAACTTCTCATCATTAAAGGCCATTGTCGGGTCGTTAGAGGGCTTCAGACGAACTTCGAATATTTTGAAGTGTTCTCAAACATTGAATTTGAATTGGTCCGCATTGTATTGGGTCAGGAGACATACGTTTCTGTTCAAATTACAACTTCTCATCATTAAAGGCCATTGTCGGGTCGTTAGAGGGCTTCAGACGAACTTCGAATATTTTGAAGTGTTCTCAAACATTGAATTTGAATTGGTCCGCATTGTATTGGGTCAGGAGACATTTGTTTTTGTCCAAAATACAAATTTTCATCATTAAAGGTCATTGTCGGGTCGCTAGAGGGCTTCAGCCGAACTTCGAATATTTTGAAGTGATCTCAAAAATTGAATTTAAATTGGTCCGCATTGTATTGGGTCAGGAGACATTCGTTTTTGTCCAAATTACAACTTCTCATCATTTAAGGTCATTGTCGGGTCGTTAGAGGGCTTCAGCCGAACATTGAATATTTTGAAGTGTTATCAAACATTGAATTTGAATTGGTCCGCATTGTATTGGGTCAGGAGACATACGTTTCTGTTCAAATTACAACTTCTCATCATTTAAGGTCATTGTCGGGTCGTTAGAGGGCTTCAGCCGAACATTGAATATTTTGAAGTGTTATCAAACATTGAATTTGAATTGGTCCGCATTGTATTGGGTCAGGAGACATACGTTTCTGTTCAAATTACAACTTCTCATCATTAAAGGCCATTGTCGGGTCGTTAGAGGGCTTCAGACGAACTTCGAATATTTTGAAGTGTTCTCAAACATTGAATTTGAATTGGTCCGCATTGTATTGGGTCAGGAGACATACGTTTCTGTTCAAATTACAACTTCTCATCATTAAAGGCCATTGTCGGGTCGTTAGAGGGCTTCAGACGAACTTCGAATATTTTGAAGTGTTCTCTAACATTGAATTTGAATTGGTCCGCATTGTATTGGGTCAGGAGACATACGTTTCTGTCCAAATTACAATTTCTCATCATCAAAAGTCATTGTTAGGTCGTTAGAGGACTTCAGCCGAACTTCGAATATTTTGAAGTGATCTCAAAAATTGAATTTAAATTGGTCCGCATTGTATTGGGTCAGGAGACATTCGTTTTTGTCCAAATTACAACTTCTCATCATTTAAGGTCATTGTCGGGTCGTTAGAGGGCTTCAGCCGAACATTGAATATTTTGAAGTGTTATCAAACATTGAATTTGAATTGGTCCGCATTGTATTGGGTCAGGAGACATACGTTTCTGTTCAAATTACAACTTTTCATCATTAAAGGCCATTGTCGGGTCGTTAGAGGGCTTCAGACGAACTTCGAATATTTTGAAGTGTTCTCAAACATTGAATTTGAATTGGTCCGCATTGTATTGCGTCAGGAGACATTCGTTTCTGTCCAAATCACAATTTCTCATCATCAAAAGTCATTGTTAGGTCGTTAGAGGACTTCAGCTGAACTTCGAATATTTTGAAGTGATCTCAAAAATTGAATTTAAATTGGTCCGCATTGTATTGGGTCAGGAGACATTCGTTTTTGTCCAAATTACAACTTCTCATCATTTAAGGTCATTGTCGGGTCGTTAGAGGGCTTCAGCCGAACATTGAATATTTTGAAGTGTTATCAAACATTGAATTTGAATTGGTCCGCATTGTATTGGGTCAGGAGACATACGTTTCTGTTCAAATTACAACTTCTCATCATTAAAGGCCATTGTCGGGTCGTTAGAGGGCTTCAGACGAACTTCGAATATTTTGAAGTGTTCTCAGACATTGAATTTGAATTGGTCCGCATTGCATTGGGTCAGGAGACATACGTTTCTGTTCAAATTACAACTTCTCATCATTTAAGTTCATTGTCGAGTCGTCAGAGGGCTTCAGCCGAACTTCGAATATTTTGAAGTGATCTCAAAAATTGAATTTAAATTGGTCCGCATTGTATTGGGTCAGGAGACATTCCTTTTTGTCCAAATTACAACTTCTCATTATTTAAGGCATTGTCGGGTCGTTAGAGGGCTTCAGCCGAACATTGAATATTTTGAAGTGTTATCAAACATTGAATTTGAATTGGTCCGCATTGTATTGGGTCAGGAGACATACGTTTCTGTTCAAATTACAACTTCTCATCATTTAAGGCCATTGTCGGGTCGTTAGAGGGCTTCAGACGAACTTCGAATATTTTGAAGTGTTCTCAAACATTGAATTTGAATTGGTCCGCATTGTATTGGGTCAGGAGACATACGTTTCTGTTCAAATTACAACTTCTCATCATTAAAGGCCATTGTCGGGTCGTTAGAGGGCTTCAGACGAACTTCGAATATTTTGAAGTGTTCTCAAACATTGAATTTGAATTGGTCCGCATTGTATTGGGTCAGGAGACATTTGTTTTTGTCCAAAATACAAATTTTCATCATTAAAGGTCATTGTCGGGTCGTTAGAGGGCTTCAGCCGAACTTCGAATATTTTGAAGTGATCTCAAAAATTGAATTTAAATTGGTCTGCATTGTATTGGGTCAGGAGACATTCGTTTTTGTCCAAATTACAACTTCTCATCATTTAAGGTCATTGTCGGGTCGTTAGAGGGCTTCAGCCGAACATTGAATATTTTGAAGTGTTATCAAACATTGAATTTGAATTGGTCCGCATTGTATTGGGTCAGGAGACATACGTTTCTGTTCAAATTACAACTTCTCATCATTAAAGGCCATTGTCGGGTCGTTAGAGGGCTTCAGACGACCTTCGAATATTTTGAAGTGTTCTCAAACATTGAATTTGAATTGGTCCGCATTGTATTGGGTCAGGAGACATACGTTTCTGTTCAAATTACAACTTCTCATCATTAAAGGCTATTGTCGGGTCGTTAGAGGGCTTCAGACGAACTTCGAATATTTTGAAGTGTTCTCAAACATTGAATTTGAATTGGTCCGCTTTGTATTGGGTCAGGAGACATACGTTTCTGTCCAAATTACAATTTCTCATCATCAAAAGTCATTGTTAGGTCGTTAGAGGACTTCAGCCGAACTTCGAATATTTTGAAGTGATCTCAAAAATTGAATTTAAATTGGTCCGCATTGTATTGGGTCAGGAGACATTCGTGTTTGTCCAAATTACAACTTCTCATCATTTAAGGTCATTGTCGGGTCGTTAGAGGGCTTCAGCCGAACATTGAATATTTTGAAGTGTTATCAAACATTGAATTTGAATTGGTCCGCATTGTATTGGGTCAGGAGACATACATTTCTGTTCAAATTACAACTTCTCATCATTAAAGGCCATTGTCGGGCCGTTAGAGGGCCTCAGACGAACTTCGAATATTTTGAAGTGTTCTCAAACATTGAATTTGAATTGGTCCGCATTGTATTGGGTCAGGAGACATACGTTTCTGTTCAAATTACAACTTCTCATCATTAAAGGCCATTGTCGGGTCGTTAGAGGGCTTCAGACGAACTTCGAATATTTTGAAGTGTTCTCAAACATTGAATTTGAATTGGTCCGCATTGTATTGGGTCAGGAGACATTTGTTTTTGTCCAAAATACAAATTTTCATCATTGAAGGTCATTGTCGGGTCGTTAGAGGGCTTCAGCCGAACTTCGAATATTTTGAAGTGATCTCAAAAATTGAATTTAAATTGGTCCGCATTGTATTGGGTCAGGAAACATTCCTTTTTGTCCAAATTAAAACTTCTCATCATTTAAGGTCATTGTCGGGTCGTTAGAGGGCTTCAGCCGAACATTGAATATTTTGAAGTGTTATCAAACATTGAATTTGAATTGGTCCGCATTGTATTGGGTCAGGAGACATACGTTTCTGTTCAAATTACAACTTCTCATCATTAAAGGCCATTGTCGGGTCGTTAGAGGGCTTCAGACAAACTTCGAATATTTTGAAGTGTTCTCAAACATTGAATTTGAATTGGTCCGCATTGTATTGGGTCAGGAGACATACGTTTCTGTTCAAATTACAACTTCTCATCATTAAAGGCCATTGTCGGGTCGTTAGAGGGCTTCAGACGAACTTCGAATATTTTGAAGTGTTCTCAAACATTGAATTTGAATTGGTCCGCATTGTATTGGGTCAGGAGACATTTGTTTTTGTCCAAAATACAAATTTTCATCATTAAAGGTCATTGTCGGGTCGTTAGAGGGCTTCAGCCGAACTTCGAATATTTTGAAGTGATCTCAAAAATTGAATTTAAATTGGTCCGCATTGTATAGGGTCAGGAGACATTCGTTTTTGTCCAAATTACAACTTCTCATCATTTAAGGTCATTGTCGGGTCGTTAGAGGGCTTTAGCCGAACATTGAATATTTTGAAGTGTTATCAAACATTGAATTTGAATTGGTCCGCATTGTATTGGGTCAGGAGACATTTGTTTTTGTCCAAAATACAAATTTTCATCATTAAAGGTCATTGTCGGGTCGTTAGAGTGCTTCAGCCGAACTTCGAATATTTTGAAGTGATCTCAAAAATTGAATTTAAATTGGTCCGCATTGTATAGGGTCAGGAGACATTCCTTTTTGTCCAAATTACAACTTCTCATCATTTAAGGTCATTGTCGGGTCGTTAGAGGGCTTCAGCCGAACATTGAATATTTTGAAGTGTTATCAAACATTGAATTTGAATTGGTCCGCATTGTATTGGGTCAGGAGACATACGTTTCTGTTCAAATTACAACTTCTCATCATTAAAGGCCATTGTCGGGTCGTTAGAGGGCTTCAGACGAACTTCGAATATTTTGAAGTGTTCTCAAACATTGAATTTGAATTGGTCCGCATTGTATTGGGTCAGGAGACATACGTTTCTGTTCAAATTACAACTTCTCATCATTAAAGGCCATTGTCGGGTCGTTAGAGGGCTTCAGACGAACTTCGAATATTTTGAAGTGTTCTCAAACATTGAATTTGAATTGGTCCGCATTGTATTGGGTCAGGAGACATTTGTTTTTGTCCAAAATACAAATTTTCATCATTAAAGGTCATTGTCGGGTCGTTAGAGGGCTTCAGCCGAACTTCGAATATTTTGAAGTGATCTCAAAAATTGAATTTAAATTGGTCCGCATTGTATTGGGTCAGGAGACATTCGTTTTTGTCCAAATTACAACTTCTCATCATTTAAGGTCATTGTCGGGTCGTTAGAGGGCTTCAGCCGAACATTGAATATTTTGAAGTGTTATCAAACATTGAATTTGAATTGGTCCGCATTGTATTGGGTCAGGAGACATACGTTTCTGTTCAAATTACAACTTCTCATCATTTAAGGTCATTGTCGGGTCGTTAGAGGGCTTCAGCCGAACATTGAATATTTTGAAGTGTTATCAAACATTGAATTTGAATTGGTCCGCATTGTATTGGGTCAGGAGACATACGTTTCTGTTCAAATTACAACTTCTCATCATTAAAGGCCATTGTCGGGTCGTTAGAGGGCTTCAGACGAACTTCGAATATTTTGAAGTGTTCTCAAACATTGAATTTGAATTGGTCCGCATTGTATTGGGTCAGGAGACATACGTTTCTGTTCAAATTACAACTTCTCATCATTAAAGGCCATTGTCGGGTCGTTAGAGGGCTTCAGACGAACTTCGAATATTTTGAAGTGTTCTCTAACATTGAATTTGAATTGGTCCGCATTGTATTGGGTCAGGAAACATACGTTTCTGTCCAAATTACAATTTCTCATCATCAAAAGTCATTGTTAGGTCGTTAGAGGACTTCAGCCGAACTTCGAATATTTTGAAGTGATCTCAAAAATTGAATTTAAATTGGTCCGCATTGTATTGGGTCAGGAGACATTCGTTTTTGTCCAAATTACAACTTCTCATCATTTAAGGTCATTGTCGGGTCGTTAGAGGGCTTCAGCCGAACATTGAATATTTTGAAGTGTTATCAAACATTGAATTTGAATTGGTCCGCATTGTATTGGGTCAGGAGACATACGTTTCTGTTCAAATTACAACTTTTCATCATTAAAGGCCATTGTCGGGTCGTTAGAAGGCTTCTGACGAACTTCGAATATTTTGAAGTGTTCTCAAACATTGAATTTGAATTGGTCCGCATTGTATTGGGTCAGGAGACATTCGTTTCTGTCCAAATCACAATTTCTCATCATCAAAAGTCATTGTTAGGTCGTTAGAGGACTTCAGCCGAACTTCGAATATTTTGAAGTGATCTCAAAAATTGAATTTAAATTGGTCCGCATTGTATTGGGTCAGGAGACATTCGTTTTTGTCCAAATTACAACTTCTCATCATTTAAGGTCATTGTCGGGTCGTTAGAGGGCTTCAGCCGAACATTGAATATTTTGAAGTGTTATCAAACATTGAATTTGAATTGGTCCGCATTGTATTGGGTCAGGAGACATACGTTTCTGTTCAAATTACAACTTCTCATCATTAAAGGCCATTGTCGGGTCGTTAGTGGGCTTCAGACGAACTTCGAATATTTTGAAGTGTTCTCAGACATTGAATTTGAATTGGTCCGCATTGCATTGGGTCAGGAGACATACGTTTCTGTTCAAATTACAACTTCTCATCATTTAAGTTCATTGTCGAGTCGTCAGAGGGCTTCAGCCGAACTTCGAATATTTTGAAGTGATCTCAAAAATTGAATTTAAATTGGTCCGCATTGTATTGGGTCAGGAGACATTCCTTTTTGTCCAAATTACAACTTCTCATTATTTAAGGTCATTGTCGGGTCGTTAGAGGGCTTCAGCCGAACATTGAATATTTTGAAGTGTTATCAAACATTGAATTTGAATTGGTCCGCATTGTATTGGGTCAGGAGACATACGTTTCTGTTCAAATTACAACTTCTCATCATTTAAGGCCATTGTCGGGTCGTTAGAGGGCTTCAGACGAACTTCGAATATTTTGAAGTGTTCTCAAACATTGAATTTGAATTGGTCCGCATTGTATTGGGTCAGGAGACATACGTTTCTGTTCAAATTACAACTTCTCATCATTAAAGGCCATTGTCGGGTCGTTAGAGGGCTTCAGACGAACTTCGAATATTTTGAAGTGTTCTCAAACATTGAATTTGAATTGGTCCGCATTGTATTGGGTCAGGAGACATACGTTTCTGTTCAAATTACAACTTCTCATCATTAAAGGCCATTGTCGGGTCGTTAGAGGGCTTCAGACGAACTTCGAATATTTTGAAGTGTTCTCAAACATTGAATTTGAATTGGTCCGCATTGTATTGGGTCAGGAGACATTTGTTTTTGTCCAAAATACAAATTTTCATCATTAAAGGTCATTGTCGGGTCGTTAGAGGGCTTCAGCCGAACTTCGAATATTTTGAAGTGATCTCAAAAATTGAATTTAAATTGGTCCGCATTGTATTGGGTCAGGAGACATTCGTTTTTGTCCAAATTACAACTTCTCATCATTTAAGGTCATTGTCGGGTCGTTAGAGGGCTTCAGCCGAACATTGAATATTTTGAAGTGTTATCAAACATTGAATTTGAATTGGTCCGCATTGTATTGGGTCAGGAGACATACGTTTCTGTTCAAATTACAACTTCTCATCATTTAAGGTCATTGTCGGGTCGTTAGAGGGCTTCAGCCGAACATTGAATATTTTGAAGTGTTATCAAACATTGAATTTGAATTGGTCCGCATTGTATTGGGTCAGGAGACATACGTTTCTGTTCAAATTACAACTTCTCATCATTAAAGGCCATTGTCGGGTCGTTAGAGGGCTTCAGACGAACTTCGAATATTTTGAAGTGTTCTCAAACATTGAATTTGAATTGGTCCGCATTGTATTGGGTCAGGAGACATACGTTTCTGTTCAAATTACAACTTCTCATCATTAAAGGCCATTGTCGGGTCGTTAGAGGGCTTCAGACGAACTTCGAATATTTTGAAGTGTTCTCTAACATTGAATTTGAATTGGTCCGCATTGTATTGGGTCAGGAAACATACGTTTCTGTCCAAATTACAATTTCTCATCATCAAAAGTCATTGTTAGGTCGTTAGAGGACTTCAGCCGAACTTCGAATATTTTGAAGTGATCTCAAAAATTGAATTTAAATTGGTCCGCATTGTATTGGGTCAGGAGACATTCGTTTTTGTCCAAATTACAACTTCTCATCATTTAAGGTCATTGTCGGGTCGTTAGAGGGCTTCAGCCGAACATTGAATATTTTGAAGTGTTATCAAACATTGAATTTGAATTGGTCCGCATTGTATTGGGTCAGGAGACATACGTTTCTGTTCAAATTACAACTTTTCATCATTAAAGGCCATTGTCGGGTCGTTAGAAGGCTTCTGACGAACTTCGAATATTTTGAAGTGTTCTCAAACATTGAATTTGAATTGGTCCGCATTGTATTGGGTCAGGAGACATTCGTTTCTGTCCAAATCACAATTTCTCATCATCAAAAGTCATTGTTAGGTCGTTAGAGGACTTCAGCCGAACTTCGAATATTTTGAAGTGATCTCAAAAATTGAATTTAAATTGGTCCGCATTGTATTGGGTCAGGAGACATTCGTTTTTGTCCAAATTACAACTTCTCATCATTTAAGGTCATTGTCGGGTCGTTAGAGGGCTTCAGCCGAACATTGAATATTTTGAAGTGTTATCAAACATTGAATTTGAATTGGTCCGCATTGTATTGGGTCAGGAGACATACGTTTCTGTTCAAATTACAACTTCTCATCATTAAAGGCCATTGTCGGGTCGTTAGTGGGCTTCAGACGAACTTCGAATATTTTGAAGTGTTCTCAGACATTGAATTTGAATTGGTCCGCATTGCATTGGGTCAGGAGACATACGTTTCTGTTCAAATTACAACTTCTCATCATTTAAGTTCATTGTCGAGTCGTCAGAGGGCTTCAGCCGAACTTCGAATATTTTGAAGTGATCTCAAAAATTGAATTTAAATTGGTCCGCATTGTATTGGGTCAGGAGACATTCCTTTTTGTCCAAATTACAACTTCTCATTATTTAAGGTCATTGTCGGGTCGTTAGAGGGCTTCAGCCGAACATTGAATATTTTGAAGTGTTATCAAACATTGAATTTGAATTGGTCCGCATTGTATTGGGTCAGGAGACATACGTTTCTGTTCAAATTACAACTTCTCATCATTTAAGGCCATTGTCGGGTCGTTAGAGGGCTTCAGACGAACTTCGAATATTTTGAAGTGTTCTCAAACATTGAATTTGAATTGGTCCGCATTGTATTGGGTCAGGAGACATACGTTTCTGTTCAAATTACAACTTCTCATCATTAAAGGCCATTGTCGGGTCGTTAGAGGGCTTCAGACGAACTTCGAATATTTTGAAGTGTTCTCAAACATTGAATTTGAATTGGTCCGCATTGTATTGGGTCAGGAGACATTTGTTTTTGTCCAAAATACAAATTTTCATCATTAAAGGTCATTGTCGGGTCGTTAGAGGGCTTCAGCCGAACTTCGAATATTTTGAAGTGATCTCAAAAATTGAATTTAAATTGGTCCGCATTGTATTGGGTCAGGAGACATTCGTTTTTGTCCAAATTACAACTTCTCATCATTTAAGGTCATTGTCGGGTCGTTAGAGGGCTTCAGCCGAACATTGAATATTTTGAAGTGTTATCAAACATTGAATTTGAATTGGTCCGCATTGTATTGGGTCAGGAGACATACGTTTCTGTTCAAATTACAACTTCTCATCATTAAAGGCCATTGTCGGGTCGTTAGAGGGCTTCAGACGAACTTCGAATATTTTGAAGTGTTCTCAAACATTGAATTTGAATTGGTCCGCATTGTATTGGGTCAGGAGACATACGTTTCTGTTCAAATTACAACTTCTCATCATTAAAGGCTATTGTCGGGTCGTTAGAGGGCTTCAGACGAACTTCGAATATTTTGAAGTGTTCTCAAACATTGAATTTGAATTGGTCAGCATTGTATTGGGTCAGGAGACATACGTTTCTGTCCAAATTACAATTTCTCATCATCAAAAGTCATTGTTAGGTCGTTAGAGGACTTCAGCCGAACTTCGAATATTTTGAAGTGATCTCAAAAATTGAATTTAAATTGGTCCGCATTGTATTGGGTCAGGAGACATTCGTGTTTGTCCGAATTACAACTTCTCATCATTTAAGGTCATTGTCGGGTCGTTAGAGGGCTTCAGCCGAACATTGAATATTTTGAAGTGTTATCAAACATTGAATTTGAATTGGTCCGCATTGTATTGGGTCAGGAGACATACATTTCTGTTCAAATTACAACTTCTCATCATTAAAGGCCATTGTCGGGTCGTTAGAGGGCCTCAGACGAACTTCGAATATTTTGAAGTGTTCTCAAACATTGAATTTGAATTGGTCCGCATTGTATTGGGTCAGGAGACATACGTTTCTGTTCAAATTACAACTTCTCATCATTAAAGGCCATTGTCGGGTCGTTAGAGGGCTTCAGACGAACTTCGAATATTTTGAAGTGTTCTCAAACATTGAATTTGAATTGGTCCGCATTGTATTGGGTCAGGAGACATTTGTTTTTGTCCAAAATACAAATTTTCATCATTGAAGGTCATTGTCGGGTCGTTAGAGGGCTTCAGCCGAACTTCGAATATTTTGAAGTGATCTCAAAAATTGAATTTAAATTGGTCCGCATTGTATTGGGTCAGGAAACATTCCTTTTTGTCCAAATTACAACTTCTCATCATTTAAGGTCATTGTCGGGTCGTTAGAGGGCTTCAGCCGAACATTGAATATTTTGAAGTGTTATCAAACATTGAATTTGAATTGGTCCGCATTGTATTGGGTCAGGAGACATACGTTTCTGTTCAAATTACAACTTCTCATCATTAAAGGCCATTGTCGGGTCGTTAGAGGGCTTCAGACAAACTTCGAATATTTTGAAGTGTTCTCAAACATTGAATTTGAATTGGTCCGCATTGTATTGGGTCAGGAGACATACGTTTCTGTTCAAATTACAACTTCTCATCATTAAAGGCCATTGTCGGGTCGTTAGAGGGCTTCAGACGAACTTCGAATATTTTGAAGTGTTCTCAAACATTGAATTTGAATTGGTCCGCATTGTATTGGGTCAGGAGACATTTGTTTTTGTCCAAAATACAAATTTTCATCATTAAAGGTCATTGTCGGGTCGTTAGAGGGCTTCAGCCGAACTTCGAATATTTTGAAGTGATCTCAAAAATTGAATTTAAATTGGTCCGCATTGTATTGGGTCAGGAGACATTCGTTTTTGTCCAAATTACAACTTCTCATCATTTAAGGTCATTGTCGGGTCGTTAGAGGGCTTTAGCCGAACATTGAATATTTTGAAGTGTTATCAAACATTGAATTTGAATTGGTCCGCATTGTATTGGGTCAGGAGACATACGTTTCTGTTCAAATTACAACTTCTCATCATTAAAGGCCATTGTCGGGTCGTTAGAGGGCTTCAGACGAACTTCGAATATTTTGAAGTGTTCTCAAACATTGAATTTGAATTGGTCCGCATTGTATTGGGTCAGGAGACATTTGTTTTTGTCCAAAATACAAATTTTCATCATTAAAGGTCATTGTCGGGTCGTTAGAGGGCTTCAGCCGAACTTCGAATATTTTGAAGTGATCTCAAAAATTGAATTTAAATTGGTCCGCATTGTATAGGGTCAGGAGACATTCGTTTTTGTCCAAATTACAACTTCTCATCATTTAAGGTCATTGTCGGGTCGTTAGAGGGCTTTAGCCGAACATTGAATATTTTGAAGTGTTATCAAACATTGAATTTGAATTGGTCCGCATTGTATTGGGTCAGGAGACATACGTTTCTGTTCAAATTACAACTTCTCATCATTAAAGGCCATTGTCGGGTCGTTAGAGGGCTTCAGACGAACTTCGAATATTTTGAAGTGTTCTCAAACATTGAATTTGAATTGGTCCGCATTTTATTGGGTCAGGAGACATACGTTTCTGTTCAAATTACAACTTCTCATCATTAAAGGCCATTGTCGGGTCGTTAGAGGGCTTCAGACGAACTTCGAATATTTTGAAGTGTTCTCAAACATTGAATTTGAATTGGTCCGCATTGTATTGGGTCAGGAGACATTTGTTTTTGTCCAAAATACAAATTTTCATCATTAAAGGTCATTGTCGGGTCGTTAGAGGGCTTCAGCCGAACTTCGAATATTTTGAAGTGATCTCAAAAATTTAATTTAAATTGGTCCGCATTGTATTGGGTCAGGAGACATTCGTTTTTGTCCAAATTACAACTTCTCATCATTTAAGGTCATTGTCGGGTCGTTAGAGGGCTTCAGCCGAACATTGAATATTTTGAAGTGTTATCAAACATTGAATTTGAATTGGTCCGCATTGTATTGGGTCAGGAGACATACGTTTCTGTTCAAATTACAACTTCTCATCATTAAAGGCCATTGTCGGGTCGTTAGAGGGCTTCAGACGAACTTCGAATATTTTGAAGTGTTCTCAAACATTGAATTTGAATTGGTCCGCATTGTATTGGGTCAGGAGACATACGTTTCTGTTCAAATTACAACTTCTCATCATTAAAGGCCATTGTCGGTTCGTTAGAGGGCATCAGACGAACTTCGAATATTTTGAAGTGTTCTCAAACATTGAATTTGAATTGGTCCGCATTGTATTGGGTCAGGAGACATACGTTTCTGTCCAAATTACAATTTCTCATCATCAAAAGTCATTGTTAGGTCGTTAG
This sequence comes from Chrysolina americana, assembly GCA_958502065.1. Lineage (NCBI taxonomy): Eukaryota > Metazoa > Arthropoda > Insecta > Coleoptera > Chrysomelidae > Chrysolina > Chrysolina americana. Next base: position 72,113,384 of record OY293415.1, on the reverse strand, counting down.
AGGACTTCAGCCGAACTTCGAATATTTTGAAGTGATCTCAAAAATTGAATTTAAATTGGTCCGCATTGTATTGGGTCAGGAGACATTCGTTTTTGTCCAAATTACAACTTCTCATCATTTAAGGTCATTGTCGGGTCGTTAGAGGGCTTCAGCCGAACATTGAATATTTTGAAGTGTTATCAAACATTGAATTTGAATTGGTCCGCATTGTATTGGGTCAGGAGACATACATTTCTGTTCAAATTACAACTTCTCATCATTAAAGGCCATTGTCGGGTCGTTAGAGGGCTTCAGACGAACTTCGAATATTTTGAAGTGTTCTCAAACATTGAATTTGAATTGGTCCGCATTGTATTGGGTCAGGAGACATACGTTTCTGTTCAAATTACAACTTCTCATCATTAAAGGCCATTGTCGGGTCGTTAGAGGGCTTCAGACGAACTTCGAATATTTTGAAGTGTTCTCAAACATTGAATTTGAATTGGTCCGCATTGTATTGGGTCAGGAGACATTTGTTTTTGTCCAAAATACAAATTTTCATCATTAAAGGTCATTGTCGGGTCGTTAGAGGGCTTCAGCCGAACTTCGAATATTTTGAAGTGTTCTCAAACATTGAATTTGAATTGGTCCGCATTGCATTGGGCCAGGAGACATACCTTTCTGTTCAAATTACAACTTCTCATCATTTAAGTTCATTGTCGAGTCGTCAGAGGGCTTCAGCCGAACTTCGAATATTTTGAAGTGATCTCAAAAATTGAATTTAAATTGGTCCGCATTGTATTGGGTCAGGAGACATTCCTTTTTGTCCAAATTACATCTCCTCATCATTAAACGTCGTTGTCGGGTCGTTCGAGGGCTTCAGCCGAACTTCGAATATTTTGAAGTGTTCTCAAACAATGAATTTGTGCTGGTCCACATTGTATTGGGCCAGGAGACATTCGTTTTTGTTCAAATTACACCTTCTCATCATTGAAGGTCATTGTCGGGTCGTTAGAGGGCTTCAGCCGAACTTCGAATATTTTTAAGTGTTCTCAAACATTGAATTTGAATTGGTCCGCATTGTATTGGGTTAGGAGACATTTGTTTCTCTCCAAATTACAACTTCTCATCATTAAAGGCCATTGTCGGGTCGTTAGAGGGCTTCAGCCGAACTTCGAATATTTTGAAGTGATCTCAAAAATTGAATTTAAATTGGTCCGCATTGTATTGGGTCAGGAGACATTCGTTTTTGTTCAAATTACATCTTCTCATCATTGAAGGTCATTGTCGGGTCGTTATAGGGCTTCAGCCGAACTTCGAATATTTTGAAGTGTTATCAAACATTGAATTTGAATTGGTCCGCATTGTATTGGGTTAGGAGACATTTGTTTCTCTCCAAATTACAACTTCTCATCATTAAAGGCCATTGTCGGGTCGTTAGAGGGCTTCAGCCGAACTTAGAATATTTTGAAGTGATCTCAAAAATTGAATATAAATTGGTCCGCATTGTATTGGGTCAGGAGACATTCGTTTTTGTTCAAATTACATCTTCTCATCATTGAAGGTCATTGTCGGGTCGTTATAGGGCTTCAGCCGAACTTCGAATATTTTAAAGTGTTATCAAACATTGAATTTGTGTTGGTCCGCGTTGTATTGGGTCAGGAGACATTCGTTTTTGTTCAAATTACATCTTCTCATCATTGAAGGTCATTGTCGGGTCGTTAGAGGGCTTCAGCCGAACTTCGAATATTTTTAAGTGTTCTCAAACATTGAATTTGAATTGGTCCGCATTGTATTGGGTTAGGAGACATTTGTTTCTCTCCAAATTACAACTTCTCATCATTAAAGGCCATTGTCGGGTCGTTAGAGGGCTTCAGCCGAACTTCGAATATTTTGAAGTGATCTCAAAAATTGAATTTAAATTGGTCCGCATTGTATTGGGTCAGGAGACATTTGTTTTTGTTCAAATTACATCTTCTCATCATTGAAGGTCATTGTCGGGTCGTTATAGGGCTTCAGCCGAACTTCGAATATTTTGAAGTGTTATCAAACATTGAATTTGTGTTGGTCCGCGTTGTATTGGGTCAGGAGACATTCGTTTTTCTCCAAATTACAACTTCTCATCGTTAAAGGCCATTGTCGGGTCGTTAGAGGGCTTCAGCCGAACTTCGAATATTTTGAAGTGATCTCAAAAATTGAATTTAAATTGGTCCGCATTGTATTGGGTCAGGAGACATTCGTTTTTGTCCAAATTACATCTCCTCATCATTAAACGTCATTGTCGGGTCGTTCGAGGGCTTCAGCCGAACTTCGAATATTTTGAAGTGTTCTCAAACAATGAATTTGTGTTGGTCCACATTGTATTGGGCCTGGAGACATTCGTTTTTGTTCAAATTACATCTTCTCAACAATGAAGGTCATTGTCGGGTCGTTAGAGGGCTTCAGCCGAACTTCGAATATTCTGAAGTGATCTCAAAAATTGAATTTAAATTGGTCCGCATTGTATTGGGTCAGGAGACATTCGTTTTTGTACAAATTACATCTCCTCATCATTAAACGTCATTGTCGGGTCGTTCGAGGGCTTTAGCCGAACTTCGAATATCTTGAAGTGTTCTCAAACAATGAATTTGTGTTGGTCCACATTGTATTGGGCCTGGAGACATTCGTTTTTGTTCAAATTTCATCTTCTCATCATTAAAGGCCATTGTCGGGTCGTTAGAGGGCTTCAGCCGAACTTCGAATATTTTGAAGTGTTCTCAAACATTGAATTTAAATTGGTCCGCATTGTATTGGGTCAGGAGACATTCATTTTTGTACAAATTACATCTCCTCATCATTAAACGTCATTGTCGGGTCGTTCGAGGGCTTTAGCCGAACTTCGAATATCTTGAAGTGTTCTCAAACAATGAATTTGTGTTGGTCCACATTGTATTGGGCCTGGAGACATTCGTTTTTGTTCAAATTACATCTTCTCAACAATGAAGGTCATTGTCGGGTCGTTAGAGGGCTTCAGCCGAACTTCGAATATTCTGAAGTGATCTCAAAAATTGAATTTAAATTGGTCCGCATTGTATTGGGTCAGGAGACATTCGTTTTTGTACAAATTACATCTCCTCATCATTAAACGTCATTGTCGGGTCGTTCGAGGGCTTTAGCCGAACTTCGAATATCTTGAAGTGTTCTCAAACAATGAATTTGTGTTGGTCCACATTGTATTGGGCCTGGAGACATTCGTTTTTGTTCAAATTACATCTTCTCATCATTAAAGGCCATTGTCGGGTCGTTAGAGGGCTTCAGCCGAACTTCGAATATTTTGAAGTGTTCTCAAACATTGAATTTGAATTGGTCCGCATTGTATTGGGTCAGGAGACATTTGTTTTTGTCTAAGTTACAACTTCTCATCATCGAAGGTCATTGTCGAGTCGTCAGAGGGCTTCAGCCGAACTTCGAATATTTTGAAGTGATGTCCAATTTGGCCCACTCTCTACACAGAATATGATTCAGTTCGAATTTTGTATATTATCAGAGTAGACACCACATTTTACATCGCTATCGTTAGATACGTACTACGCCATCCAAAACACTATCCTCACCGAACCATATTGAAAGGAACATTCATTCTGAAGCGAGGACGAGTCCACTCATTAAACATGCGGTGTTCGGGCACTTCCATTGGTTTTCGAGCCCTAATTCCGAAGTTCCTTGCGCCATTCCCAACTTTGCTGGCGGTTAGCACTTTTAGAACATTAATCTGCTGTGCCTCTGTCGTAAAATCAGGATTTACCTTTTATATCTCTTGAGATTTCTGTGTTCACGGAGGTTGCTTGCATGTGTAGGTACATAGTTTGAAAATGCCATAGCTGAGCCGGATTGTGGAAATCCACACAGTTGTTTCTGTACACGGTGATCACGAAAACATGGATAAGACCGCAGTTTTTTTCATTTTGCCGTCTCGATAGATCAAATTACCAGTGAGGGCAGTCTATCGTAGTCAATGACCAAAAAAAAGACGCATTATACATAAAAAGGATATATGCAGTGTGACCCAGTTGAAAGCGGGACACCTCCCTAAAATTTGCTTTTGCTATTTTAGTGCTCAAAAAACTGTTCTTTGGGACAGATTATCATTTTCTGTTTACAAAAATCGAAGCCAGCTGCGTATATTTTTAAAGGTTAAAATTCAAGAAATCATAATAGCGATTTTATTAGTAAAAATTTAATAGAAATATATTTTTAAACTTTTCGAGAAATGAGTTTTTGGACGCAATACCTGACTTACCAATACAGGATCGCTCGAATTCAAAGTTTCAAACAGACGAGTCTTCTGTACATAATGCAGTTTTTGTATGCAGAATGGTTGAATAATAATTATGGATTTCGAAATAGTCCTTATATTGAGTGGCCGCCAAGATCACCGGACCTGACACCACTATTTTTTTTTTGGAAATATTGTGAAGCCAAAAGTTTACAAGTTCAGACCGTAGTTAGCAGAAGAACTACGCATCAGAATAACTGAAGCCAGTGCATAAATTACAACAGAACCACTGAGGAAACTTATATTTAATATTACAAGAAGATATGATAAGTGCATTGCAATGAATGGCAGATTGGTTGAAAAAACAAAAATTTTATGAACGTTCATTCCTGTTTCTGTCTTCAATAATCTGTTCTGTTTATTCGTTTTTGTTGTTTACCACAAAGATATTAACGATTACTCGATATTTATTTTAGTTTTCAGTCCACCAGACACTTGAATTGATCCATAATAAAAACTTCTTCGATTAGACCATAGAATTATTATTATTGGATATTTTTTGATGAAATTTGGATATGCGTACAAAAACATATGAGGACAATTTCTCGTTCAACAAAACGTCTGCCACATATTTTAAACTGTTGTTCCTGAGAGCTTTCTCCTTTTCAGGTCGCAGTGCATCAGTCACCATCCATTCTTACCATTTCCATCACCATTATATGGTTTCATTTGATTACCACTTCATTAATATTATTTTCATTTCAGATCTTCAGAACCCTAATTGAAATGAAGATCTCAGTGAAGAATACTGAACCCGCAACAGTGTATAGAATGACAGTATCGACAGCGAAGGAAACAATCCTAACTGATGAATCTAGACTTATCAAGCTATTGAGGTCAAGTAAAAATAGCATGCGATCAAGACTGTTCCCTGTGGAACTCTACGCATAATTGTTTCTTGTGAACTTTGGTGAATCCTTCAATATAACACTCTGCATGTATAAATAATTTTTTCGTTATTAAAGAAGGTTTAATGATCCCTCAAGAGTGAGTATACATATTTCTAGAACAGGAGGGCCGATGTTTCTGAGAAATAAACTAAAGAAAACAAACCCATTTTCTGCAAATACAGCAGGTAATGTCACGAAGGAGCAAAGATAAACTATTCAGTATCGTCCAACTGCATCATATGGACTATGACGATATTTGCGAATATGCTACAGAGCGATAAATCACACCCCAGCAAGTCATTATTCAACTCTTTGTCATGCACAAAGAGGAAAAGATAAATATGCGATCAAATGTTAACTAGAGGATCGGCGGAAAGCCCCATATCCGAGGCACTAACTCGGAATAAGAATATCATTTCCTAGTCCTACTTAAAAAGGATTGGAAAGGCTCGTCTCTGGAATGATATGGATTCCGTCTCATCCTTTTTTTATTCGGTCTCGCTTTAATGCGACGAAACTTTTGTTTCTGGAAGATTTATCGTCAGAAAGAAATAAATATAGGGTAAAGAAGAAACAGTGTGTTTGCGAGGGATCCAGTCGAGGCGTTCGAGTTATACTTTTTGCCGGATTTATTGTGCTACAACATGCGAATACTTGTTGATGGATAGATTGCATCTTGGGCAAACGCAAGTCACATCGTTAGGCTGATTAATTTACGCGTGTGGTCGAAAACGAGTTCATGCATATTTTCACCAATATGAGGTAACGATTTCGTCAAATACGGTGTTCCACGAGAAACAGGGGAACAATTTCATATGCCAATAATTTTGTTGACAAATCTTGACACAGGATGGAGTTTGATTTTATTTCACTATCACCTATTGAAGAAACAGGAGATGAAGCATTGTCAATTGCGCACACTGATGATTTCCCCTGATATCACTACTCCTCAGCAACTCAAATTAAATCGTTTATCGCTTTTATCTTATTTGTCTGATTTGAATTATGTAAAAGTGTGTGGTGCAGCTAATGAAAAGAAAGTGAAATTTGTTAATATATTTCGAATTTTTCATAATTTTGAGGGAAGTCAGTGCCATATTATCTTCAAAGTCGAAGTTAACAATTCTTGTTTTCTCCATACCTTGATGAATGAGACTCAATGGCATGAACCGCAGTAGTATTTTCATTTCATGTGATTATTGACTATTGATTTCCACAAACTATCTAAATGTTGCGTACAAATGGAATGAGAGTGTTAGTTTTTTCTTATTGTGATAAATGATGAAGACATATTTTTTTAAATTTTTGTGCATACACAGAGAGAAATAAATGTATGTTTTCTACACAATTGTGTATAATTTTGTCACAATTTGTTTCTAAAAAGTTGACAGCGCCAATTTGTTCATTATTTCTCTATAATATTGATGAAAGATTGGACAATTCTGTAAAATATCTGCACAACTGTGTCTTACACAACGTTGTGCATAAGCATTTTCTCTCTGTCTATGATTCAGTCTTGGCATTTACACAATTGCTCATTCTCAAGTTGAAGATCGTCATACTCATAAAAAAAAATCCGCTGAACTTTGTCAAATACAGTTTTCTTGAATATGCATACCAAATTCAAATTTCGATTCCTTGTTAAATAAATATTTCACAGGATTTTTACAGAATTCTGTAATTTTGAGTACAAAATTTTCGAAAATTAGCTAACGTGTTCATTTTTGTCTATTATTATTTTCAATACAAATTAATAGAGTATACTTATTTCATCATTCTGGATCGATTAGCGTTCACAAATTTGCTCTATTTTAAATTTTTTTGAGTTGAATGGTTTATCTGGAATTGAAAGATGTCATTATATACCTTTCCTGTTTATATTCGTACAATACAGTAATTTTTGTATGTGTACACTAAATTGGAAGTCGATTCCTAGTCAAATGGATATTCCATAGGCTTTTTACGGAACGTCTGCAATTTGAAGTTGAACATTTACGAAAATTTGCAAACGTGTTCTTTGAAAAATTTTATCTCATGATATTTTCGATTAAAATTAACAGAGTATAGTAATGTCATCATTCTGAATCGATTGATGTTTATAAAACTACTCCATATCTAACCGTTTGCGAGTGGTGAGGAGTCATATACCTTGAAAAAATAAATAATAACCAAATATTTATTTTGTTTATTTTCGCGAACTGCAGTCTTTTCTGAATATATACTTCAGAACTGAAGTCGATTCCTAGTCAAATGAAGATTTCATAAGAACCTCTGAAATTTCGGGTTGGAAATTTTGCTACGTGTTTATTTAAGAATTGTGCCTGTTAATAATATTCCAATTTAAATTCACAGAGTATAGTGATGTCATCATTCTAAATCGATTGGTGTTTTACAAAACTGCTCTATGTTTTACTATTCGTGAGTTGAGATGATTTTCTGGAGTTGAAGGTGCAACATACTTCGAAAGAAAAAAACTATTCTGAATCGATTGCTCTTCGCAGAATTGTAAAGTTGAAAGGGGCTATTTGCGTCATAAACTTTTTTCCATAATTTTTCTATCAATTTTCCAAAAATCTAGCCTCTGAATATATAAGCACACCGAATTTGAAGCCGATTCCCAGTCAATTGAATATTTCGTAGGCTTTTTACAAAAATCTGCAATTTCGAGTTGAAATCGTCCTTTTTTTCGTTAGATAGATTTCAAGTGTATCTGTTGATTTTGTATTTTTCATTTTTGGGGGTCTACCCCTTAGGTAATTTTTCGAGTAGTTACTACCTATTCTTCTTCGATCAAATTGAAACTTACAAAATATACTAATTTCATCATTCTGAATCGAATACTGTACATCCTTTTTTTTGTTAGTTCCCCTTTTTTATGTCATACCTTTTCAACTGGGCGTACATAAATCATATATTTAAGAAATCAGCATGGAATTATTTTGTATTTTTCATGATTTTTGGGGGTCTCCCTAAGACCTTTTTTCGAGTAATTACTTTTATTTTTCGAACAATTCAAAACTCACAGAGTGTACTAATTTCATCGTTCTAAATCGATTGGCGTTCGCAGATTTGCTGTATCTTCAACCGTTCTCGAGTTGAAAAATTCATCTGCAGTTGAGAGGGGTCCTTTACCTCAAAAACTTTTTTCTATGTTTTTTTTATCAATTTTCCAAAAATTTTTAGTTTTTTGATCATGCACACCGAATTCGAATTCTTTGTACACTTTTTCCTAGTCAAACTCACTCATTTATAAATAAGTACGCTGAATTTAATATCGATTCCTGGTCAACTAAAGATTTCATAGTCTTTCTACGGAACTTCTGCCACTGGAAGTTGAAAATTTTCGAAAAGATGTTGAATAATACATGATTTTTTGTCGATATTTTTATTTCTACTTTCCGAAGTATACTGATTTCATCCTTCTGAGCCGATTGGCGTTCGCAGAGTTGCTCTATTTCAAACCGTTCTTTAGTTGAGAGGTTCATTTTTGAACTTTTTTTTCTGCCAATATTTGCGACACTTTATCTTTTCTGAGTGTAGCCACCATATTAAAAGTTGATTCTTAATCAACTGAAGATTTTTAGTCATCTAACAGAATCTCTGCAATTTCTAGTTGGATTTTCACTTATAATATCACAACAGCTTAAATTATTTCCGGAAATAATTTAAGCTTGCGTGGTATTCGGTAAGAAAATTCCACACCATAATTTCCAATCCTATCTGACATTTTAAATTAATTTAACTGCTTGTCAAGTCCACAAGGTTTCGTTAAATAAAAAATATTACCAACTTTAGTTACACCAAATGCTAAAACTCAGATGGGTAGATCAGTCTATCGCCCTTTCATAATTTTAGGTCCCCAAAAGTGATACAAGTGTATTTTTTGTTAAAGTAATCCATAATACTTCTAATGTAAAAAATATAATATTAACATGGTTGCCTCAAATTGATATCCACAATTCTTGCAACCAATCGAAATCATCAATTCAAAGCATTCATGTACGTTTAGGCCAATCACAGTATTATTATAGTGAGAATTTCCTACCTTGGAAATTGCCATGGGAATTTGTTGTGGTATTTTGTTTTTTCGCGTTCCACGTTTAACATCGACCACCCCGTATATAACCCGGGAAGAATGAAGTTACAAACACAAAAGTTAATTACAGGAAAGTGCCTTGAACCACGCAACGGCTCCGAACTTCCAAGAAGAACATTAAATTAGAAAAGCTCAAATCGTTTCACCCAACAAAACGGAATGAGTCGAAAGTTTTCAATGAATGTCTAACGAGTATTATTCTTCACCATTTAACCTAATCATCATATCACTTTGTTACGCGAAAGGATGCCGACTTGCTCTTTGGCATAACTTCAGCAATAAAAAGGGATTCTCCATGGCAACGAAGGCTATTTTTCCGCGAATATGGCAGCACGGATATTCTGGAAGACATTCCAAAGATGGATACTGTACCTGGCATGTTTTCCGAGGATATTGTACGGGGCTGGATTGTTTGTGACGCTCTGAAATGCTGCCTTAGTCTGAATTCATCCATCAGCTCACTTCTGAATTCGTGCGTTAAGAATAACAACCTGGAATACCGCTAAAATATTCCTGAAAACAATGGATTTGGATAGATAATTCAACTCATGTATAAATTCGTCCATAAGAAACGTAAGTTTTGGCAGTTTGATATCGGATAAATAGGAACGTAACTGTTTGCATGTGGATAAACTGTTATTTACAACAACTAATAATTGTCGTATGACTTTATTGAATCCGACGCTGTACCCAAGGACGCGTTGCTATCAACAAAGCCAAATGACAACAAATTTTCATACTTTTTGTTACAAAATGTTGTTTTTAATTTCAAATGAGCGTTAACGGTAGATTTGATAGTGCAACTACTCAAATAATAAATTCTGCATAGACAACGCCACTTCAAAAAACATTTTGTTGAGAAAAGGGGTATGAACTATTACCTTCAACGTCGCAGCCAGAAATCTCAAGCATATTGGCAGATTGGGCGTATAATATGAAGAAATCAGACAAGTACGTAGTTAAAACAATGTGGAATACTGTAGCCAAAATTGTGCAAGAAAAATGATATATGGATTATAAGATTGTGTTTGACCCATTCAAAGATGTGACATTTCAAGCCGCTAGAAACGCTAAAAATGCTAAACGCAAGCAACTGCAGAGCAATTTAGATAAAAGAAAACAAGGTTCTATAGCATTCTATAGTTATAAAAATGGCAGAGCAGTGGGATGAAAATACTCCAATGGGACTTCAAAAAAAACTTTTTCATATCGCCGCTTTTGAATTAGCCTGGAGAGGTGGTGAGAGTGCGCAGTGTAAAATTTATTATTTCAAAGCCGAAAAATACAATAATGGAACATTGACAGGCAGAGTGGAGTACAACACGGTCTTTTCTAAAACAGCTCGAGGTGGAGAAAAAAGGTGCAGTGAAATTAAGTGTTTGACTACAAATAAAGAAAATCCGAACGTGTGTCCTGTAAGATTGTTAAAAATGCTTCTAGAAAAACGAAACAAACATATTTCTTCAGATAGATTATTTCTAACACCAAATCCGTTTTGGAAAAATGAAAATGCCAAGGGATGGTACAAAAATCTGCCCATTGGTATAAATGAAAATTCAAAGTGGATCAGAATTTCTGCAGAAAAAATTGGTCTAGATCTGAAAAATAAAATTACTAATCACTCCCATAGGGCTAGCACTATTTCTACTCTTGCCAAAGCAGCAGTCTCAGAACAACAAATTATCATGCTGACCGGACATTCGAACGCCAATTCTCTGAAGTCATACCTTCAGTTAGACTCACAGCATCATTCCACTTTAGTGACAAATGGACCGCGTTATGCATGACTCGCCCAAGATTCAACATGCTTTTTTTCAGGATAGTGAAAAAACTGTTCTGTCTATTACAAATCAATACTTCCACATTGAAATCTGGTATTTAGCTCAACACCTCATAACTTCTAAATTCAAGTTATTGCGTTTGGCTGAATTTTTTCATGACTAAGTTAAACCATTGTTCGTTAGATCATACCAGTATCTCGAAATTTGGTAATGGTGCTTGGTCAAGTAATGCATAACGCAGTCCAAATGTAAGAAAGGAAAATAATCAAATTCAGCAGTCTTCTTCGGGTAGGATTGTATACCAAAACTGTACTTTCACTGATTGTACATTTAAATAATATTTCCTGTTAAATGTACTTTTTGTTCAATGAATTATTGATTTAATTTAATAAATTATGTTCTATTCACTTTTGTTTAATAATCCATTTATTTGATTCGTTGAATTATCTCACTAAATACCACTCGAGGTTTTGTTTTCATCGTATAAACTTTAATTTTGTTCCACTCAAACTGGTAGCTTGTAATATGACTCGACCAAATAACATTAGATAAAATCACTCCACCTTCGGTGTCGTGATTTTATCATGTTATTTGCTCTCGTCGATTACCAAAGTAACCAATTTTTCGTACAAAATGAAAGTTTATCTGATAAAATAAAAACCTCTTGTGGTATTACCCTCGATAAATCAAGGAGTGTTATGGTTTTGCTACTCAATGGATTATTTCAGCCCAAGTAAAAAGACACGTTTCTTGTGTCAAACTATTTGATATGGACATACGCCTCATTTTCATACAATTTCAAACTTATTTGGATTCTACATGAATTCACCTATGTTATGTATCTCAGTGCTATTATATGTATGATACGAAACGAGGAATAATGTAGTGGAGGATGAAAAGGGTCTTCTTCCAGACGACATTTTCACCTTATCAACCTTAACAAAGAAGGAATGTGGCAAACCACATGTACTGTGGTGCATGAGTAAAATATAATGAATCTAGGTAGAAAATAAACTCTGAACAAGAAGCATAGAGATTGACGTAATCTTACTCAGGAACCTCTCAAGTAAGTCTATTGCCGAACTGATATACATTATCAGCAGTATAATCAGATGGCAGCACTGCCCGCAATGCTTAAAGCAATCCAAAATTGCACCAATCTTAGAACCAGGGAAGTCGGATGTAGGGATCAAAAGTTATCTCCCCATCTCACAGCTTAGTGCTGTTGCCAAGTCGGTGCATAGATTCTTTCTGAAAAGATTCAGGGAGCTTGGAGAGGAGCACGAATTCATCTCTACGGAGCAGTTCGGCTTCCGAAGAGGTCATTAAATGAGTCCTCAAGGGACCAGAATCGTCCACGGGTAGAGGAGCAGGGCTACCTGCAAGGTCTCGATATTGTTATGGACCTGCTGGACATTCAAAAAGCGTTTGGCGCGGTCTGAGTAGAGGGGCTCACCATGAACATGTAGTTGCCATCCCCTCGTCTCCTTATCCATGGCCTGCTCTGTCAAATCTGTCTGGTTTCGCCATCTTATGGTGTTTCCTCGAAATGTAGCACCTTGAAGTGTGTGTAGTGTGTGGGTAGAAGGAGCGAGTTTCTTCAATTCGCCTTCTCGTGAAAGCTCTGGTAAGGCTGGTTCTTATCCGGAAAGTGCAGCGGTGGCGAGTGATTCAATCTCCAGCTACCATGTAATTATGAGATGGCTCACAAAATATTGTAATAAAGATGTACCTGGGAAGCTTCGATGAATAAAACACACTACTTTGTTCTTTGAAATACTTGTATTGTACTCTATTACATCAGATATACTCGTGTCTACACTATTCTATCGGTGATGTCCTAACCTTTCTGCGTATCGTGAAAACATGTGTAGCAAACTGCAATTCCTCCTTCAAAACGTCTAAAAAATACATCTGAAAGAATATGAAAAGTTACAATCAACATTATAATGATATAAATATGAATACATATAATTATAGCCCAACCTATTTAACTGAAACCACATAATCGATTTACAGCAATTGTCAAAATCTCCATTCCCCTATAACAGTTAAATGAAACAAAATGAACATATGGGTCAAAATGCGGGAGAAATGGAATTAAGTATTTTTTCCTATAAATTTATTTTTCCGAGAGGCCCCGAGGCGATAGCAACTCTTAAATTTACAATGGAAATTTGGCCTAACCAACTAACGAATACTCCAAGTCCTCCAAGGATCAGTGATGGGCCCTATCAATTTTTTCATTTTTTTGTTCACGATAGGGAGAGCCCTGATTCCTTTGGAAACTTCAAGTTGTTTGCAGATATCACTAGAGTTTCTTGGAATAATGAATAATGTACTGCTCTGGCCCAGAACAGTTCTGCATATGTATATGAACAAATCGAAAGTTGGTATGATGTAAATTTTATGATACTGAACAGGTTTCAGAATTACTTGGCTCACGCATTGATAGCAGTTTGAATTTTCTGTTTCATATAACAGAAAACTCAAAAAAAAATTATAATTATAACATCAGTGTGAGTCAGAGGAGTTGGACTTTTAGCCTTACTACTTAACTGCTCAGTGTTCGTTTACTGACTCCCACTCGTGATATGGGATTATATTTTACTTCAGCCACAAAACTACTTCACATAACGTGTCGAGTTTGTAAACATCTTCTATATCTTCTCTATGATATGTAACGTTTCAATTCAATATTTTTGAATTGGTTCCGTTTCAGAGGCCACCTTTGTATTCTGTCAATCTTATCAGATTGACACTGTATTCAATCTTATTTCAACCTATTTTTTTTCAGATCTTCAAATTATCTGGTTCAACTAAGAACATCATTATGAGACGTTTGGCAAACATATACCTTATTATTATACTGGTTATTTCCACCTAACGTATCATAATTTCTATAACGCTAATAATGAGAGCAAGTACTTCAAACCACTTACGTCTTCTGCATTCGCTATTTTCCTCACACTCCAGAAGAACTCTATCAAAGCAAGAACCAGTGAAACGATGATACCAAATCCAAGTATAAGAAACAGTCCCTGGACATCCACCAGAGATACTTTGGAATCGGAAGATCCATCTTCATTGTTCGACTGAAAAAATCAATGGTGATCAAAATATATTTCAGAAGTTTCAAGAGTATAAAGTTCCATATGACAGGGTCTTTTCATTAGCATAATCAATTGTTGTTGAGAAAGATGAATTTGAACATAATCCGCGCACATTGGAACCAGAACATAAGATATAATCACCACCAATTTTCAAAACTCCTCGAAAACTTTATAGGTACAACTACTGACTGGACTATAAATACAGCAAGCTCTTTTGGAATAACTCATTTTGTAAAAATGTTTCATTCGATTTTATATTCAATTCTCATTTCTCTACATTTTACCGATCACAAGGGACTAACAAAGACACAGTATTCACATATAGATCAGTCTACTAAATCTATATGAAATGAAATTACGGAATTGGTGGTAGATACGGAAATGAATAATCAATTAGGGTTAATCATTGACTGTAGTGAATATTCCAATGATCCAAACAATGTGTGCTCAGATGAAAAAAATGCTCTATAGTGATTTTCATATATTATCGTTTGAGGACTTACTTCACATAAAGCTTCTTCCTCCTCAACTCTCCACCACTTGGTTTTCAGCTCAGCTAATTGACCCGACTCCTGCATCTTCAGGATAGCTTTATTTATGACACCTCTATATGGAGAATCTATGGAGGAACATTTGTTCAAATTATCGATCAAAGTGGTTATGGAAACATGTGAAAATAAACAAATCTCCATTTATGACAAATATAGCATTCAATTGTGAAACATTATTAGGCAGTAAAGGTATTTATCAATTATCCTATCACAAATCTAGACATCAAATCAACTAATAACATTCCTTGCATATTTTTGATGCATTCAAGTTCTCATTACTCTCATATGTTAGATTATAAGAGATGCAACTTCGGAACCCGGAATGTTGCAGCCAATTCGGAGAACCTCCGGACCATTGTGAACAGTGGCCAACGGAACGAACGAATATTTCATAGCTCCCCCCACTGACATATCAAGGTCACCTATGTACCAGACAAACCACTGAAGGTCACCAGAAGGTCAATTATGACGTCATAGTGGTAGGGGCAGGCTGAGAATCGGCTCTATTACCCTACGCCAGTACCTTGTGTAATAATTTTCAATTGATGCTGTGCAGGGTCGTTTGATTAATCACGGATAGATAGTGTGCTATGTGTGGTGGTATTATTCATGCTATTTAACATTTTCCACATGCGAGCGAGTAAACGTGAGAATTAGAATCAGATTTGTAGTCATGTGATAATATAATTTTTGGGGAATTATTATTCGCCACTTAAATGCTTGATAAACTTTCGACTATTAGAGGTATTTACATTACAACTTTCATATCGACATTTGACTTCTTAGAGGAGGAATCAAAAGTTTCAGCAGATTCACAAATAAATGAATGTGACACTTACTCATAGGCATAGCGATACCATAGCTTTTGGAGTCGAGCAAATCCCCAATTTGCTTCAGATCACAATTCCTTTCCATCTCGTATTCCAGTTGAGAAGACTCCATGAGGAAAGCATACTTAGCATTTTTGGCAAGGATAACCCTCTCAACGCCATCCGCGTTGGTGTCCTGGAAAACTGATGGATTCTGCTCCATGCTGGACCACATTCTCTGGTACGTCGAAAAGTTGGAGTTGCGGAAGAACGACTCCGTCGATCCACCTCGTAGCAGGCCGTATTTCACTCTGGATTGTTTCGCTAGGTCTTCCACACTGTTGATGGAGGAATCGATATTGGCTTGGGTGGAAAATACAGCAAAGTTAGCGATGTAGATGCTCGTGATGATCAGACAGAAGAACCACCAGGTTGCAACTGCTATTCTCGCTGACACACCTCTGAAAAGTATCACGATCCTCAGTGACAGAACTTCTAAGAAGAACATATTTTTCAGGGTTGTTCTTATTATGGAATTTTTAACTGCAGAACCCTTACAACATGGTGAATTCGGAGAAATTCTTACAAAAAAGTATCATTCCAGGAATGAACTTGACCTCCATCAAACAGGAACATATTCCTGTCTACAAGCCACTAGTGGAGTGATATTTCACTTTTCCAGAAATATTTTTCCCTCGATAAGGTAACGAAGGCACTCAGATCCATTTCGACGTCAAGATAAGAACGTATTGATGCCTGTTCCGCAGTTATTATTTCATCCACGTAACGAACACATATGTAACGTTAACTTGACGTCCGCTGTATTCAGTGAGTTCTGGGAGTATCTTCCGAGGAACAGATAAGTTCTCTCACCAGAGTTTTTAACGTTGTTAATTCTAATTCTGAATACATTTTGTGTCTCGAGACTCTACGCGCAAAGGGGTATTTTCCTCCGTAATTAGGAAGGAAACCATCTTCTTTTATCCAGTCTGATGTAATTTGAAATAACCGTTTGTTCCCTCGTGAAAGATAATGCTGAGTTACTTACTGAGAAGAATTCGCAGAGTCGGTTGATGACATTGTTCACTGGACCCTTGATGAGTTTGTTTTATAATACGTGAAAAATAAATAGGTTTGCAAATTATCTCTCTTTTTCCAAGAAGTTAATATTATCTACAGTTCTATTAATGGTAAAGATAAATTTATCATTATAATTGAAATAAAAAGTGACCTACTTACGTAGTATCGTCTTCTGAACATGAATTCAAAGAAAATTCTGAGGGGGTCTCAACTACATTTTGAGTTATGCCCTTCTGAATCTTGAAAGTGAGCCATTTTCAAAAACAATTTTTTTTATGAAAAATCACACAAAAAGCCTTCTCCTTTTTGGTGAAACTTTTTTTAGAAGTTACTCTGATATTTTAGAAGCTGTACTTACTTTGGTGCTCTGTCACTACTTTGTGTTATAATTGATCGAAGAACATTCCAAATGGTGTTTTTCAAATTCCATATATTCTCATGTGTTTCATCGAAGCCTTCTTGATTTTGGTTGGTTTCCCAATCATCCGCCGAAATCCTTCGGGAAGAAAAAGTATATTATCAAATTCTACTAAAAGGCGGTGATTTTTTGACAAAATGAATACGAAAACATGAAGCAATTATCTTGTGGAATAAGAAATGAGATATAGATAATGAAGAAAATCATGTAATAGACTTGTGGTGGGTCAGAATACATCCAATATTGTCCAAATAGCAATTTCTTATCATCAAAGGTCATTGTCGGATCGTCAGAGGGGTGCGGTCGGATTTTAAGTATTTCGAAGTGATCTCATAAATAGGATTCGAGTTGGCGCGGTTTGAAGTGGGTCAGAATACATTCAACATTGTCCAAATAACAACTTCTCATCATCATAGTTCATTGCCGTATCGTCAGAAGAGTGCGGTCGGAATTTAAACAATTTAAAGTGATCTCAAAAATAGGATTCGAGTTGGCGCAGTTTGTTATGGGTTAAAATACATCGAATATTTTCGAAATAACAACTTCTCATCATCAAAGGTCATTGCCGGGTCGTCAGAAGAGTGCGGTCGGACTTTAAATATTTTGAAGTGATCTCAGAAATAGGATTCGAGTTGGCGCGGTTTGAAGTGGGTCAGAATACATTCAATATTGTAGAAATAACAACTTCTCACCATCGAAGGTCATTGCCGGATTGTCAGATTAGTGCGGTCAGAACTTAAATAGTTTGAAGTGATCTCAGAAATAGGATTCAAGTTGGCAAGGTTTCTGGTGGGTCAGAATACATTCACTCCTGTCCAAATAATAACTTTCCATAATCAGAAGTCATTGTCGGATCGTCAGAGGGGTGCGGTCGGATTTTAAGTATTTCGAAGTGATCTCAAAAATAGGATTCGAGTTGGCGCGGTTTTTGGTGGGTCAGAATACATTCAACATTGTCCAAATAACAACTTCCCATTATCATAGTTCATTGCCGTGTCGTCAGAAGAGTGCGGTCGGAATTTAAACAATTTAAAGTGATCTCAAAAATAGGATTCGAGTTAGCGCGGTTTGTTATGGGTTAAAATACATCTAATATTGTCCAAATAAGAACTTATTATCATCGAAAGTCATTGCCGGGTCGTTAGAAGAGTGCGGTCGGAATTTAAATATTTTGAAATTATCTCAAAAATAGGATTCGAGTTGGCGCGGTTTGTAGTGGGTCAGAATACATTCAATATTGTCGAAATAACAACTTCTCATCATCGAAGGTCATTGCCGGGTCGTCAGAAGAGTGCGGTCAGATTTTAAATATTTTGAAGTGATCTCAAAAATAGAATTCGAGTTGTCGCGGTTTGTGGTGGGTAAGAATACATCCATTATACAGGTAACAGTTGATGAATTATGGCAGCAAGCTCATATGTAAATATTGATTGATTACATTCGATTTATCAGAACGATAACATGAAGAACTGAATTTGAATGGAAAGTACCGAACCAACAAAGTTCATTAACGATATTCTTGAGAACCCAATTTGATGAGGAATAACTTTAAAAAAAACGAAGAGAATTGAAAAATTACTTTGTAACTCAAAATATTGCCATAACAATTTTTTATCAAAAAAAAATTGGACCCGAATACAAAATGATTATTCAAAGAGAAATAAAATAGTTAGTCAATGCCTGTGGAATAAGTATTGGAGCAAAACGCAAAAATTGAGAGGAACTACAGAAAACTGTAGAAGGTTTCTACTTACAAAATATTTCATGAAGTTTTCTCCGAAATTTCAACATCCGTATCTGAGAACTATACCGTTTTTTGCACCAGACCAACTCACAGATTCCGAATGGATAATTTCATTCCCTTTTCCAGTGTTATCAATAATTAACATTCTATAATAAACATACAATACAATTACAGAAATAATGAATATTAACCTTTATTTCAAAGCAGTTATTCATTCATTTCTGTTATTGTTTGTCACCTTGAGTAAAAGGCTATTTTGATGACAAATTTTTCAATAAAATGTACTTTTTTTGAGCAGCCCAATGATTTAGTTTTATAATAGTCCAGAAAACCTCCATAGGAGTTAACCCTCGTCGACTAATAACAGTTTCATGTATGTTGTTACAGC
The DNA here is from genome assembly GCA_958502065.1 of Chrysolina americana. Taxonomy (NCBI): domain Eukaryota; kingdom Metazoa; phylum Arthropoda; class Insecta; order Coleoptera; family Chrysomelidae; genus Chrysolina; species Chrysolina americana. The sequence continues at coordinate 72,094,220 of OY293415.1, read as the reverse complement.
AAAACAATTGTATTGTAGGTGATTGTAACATAGTCTTAGAACCTCATGAGGGCTATCATGGTACTGAAATTGTTACTCAGGAGAGTGAAGTTGACAAATTTGTTGCGAAATTACATATGTCAGTTCAGAGCCAACTTGGACACCGTTAATAAGTTATTTAAGGTGAGCAACATCTAGCAGGTTGTAGATGTTGAGCAACATATGACAGCCGATAAATAATGGATGATAAATAAATGGTGATGAATGACATGGAATAAGTGACAGATGATAGTGAAAAGTGACAGAAAATATGAGCGAGGGATGTCTCGTGACAGCTTGACGAGCTCCTATTGGTTGATGGTAGAAGGGATCGGAGCTTTAAGTGGAAATGGTGGGGGTGGTTTGAAGCGACGTAATATCTACTTTCCATCAAGGTAGATGCAGAAGAAACAAATGACCTACCAAAATACAAGATCACTATCCTCAAACCATCGCATAACGAGCATTCGGAAAATGACAGAGCTCAATAATCAATCACTGAGTCAGAGCTCACAAAAATAGTATCAAAGGTACTAGACGAATTGGAAATACATGAACAGGAAACAAACGAAATTGGAAAACAGTATTCTCGCCCTCAAGGAGATATACATACGAACGATGAAGAGGCACTTTATGAAAATCAATTCAGCATTGCCATGTCCTCTCATTGTTTTCTATATAGAAACTATTTCATTCATCGAACCACTAACCTCAGAATTAAATAATGCACAGCAGAAACCAATAAAAACATATAAATCAAGTAATTCCAGACTTCCACAGAGAATGGTTTCAGAAAAGCGAATGTTTCTGGATTTCCTGTATTTTGCTTCCTATGCAGTATGCTGATGCCTGAAAAAACACTTAATAAAATTGATATCTGTACTCATCAACTAGAACTCACCCAAAGTCATGAAGGGAAGACTGAAATCTACCACTTCTTGACGTTCTGGGGTTATTGTTAGATCCCCTACCCCCATATGAGCTTTCTGAAAAAAAAAAAAACAATTGATATATAGTTACGGATACCTATTGTTTTGTGAATAATGCATTGTCATTGTCAATCGAGGACGAATATAAATGAAAGAAAAATTCCAAAGGGAATGTTCATTTCTCGAAATCATCATCAATCGAACTCTTCATATTCATTTCAGATGAACGAATTACCACTTGTAGATCAACTTAACTAACTGGTTTCCAAAAATTTTTCAGACAATAATGGTCTGCAAACGCTTTTTTGTTTAATTTTTCCAGTCCATTCTCAATTAATTTACGTCAAAATGTGTGTGAGATTCATCTAGGATCCTAATAAATGTACGATAGTGCATGCACAGGTGATTTGATGAATAATGTTGAGTAAAAACAGTGTATTCACCTCCAAACTTAGAATACATTGATATGTCGGTGTCATCAAAAAAATTGCTCCTTCACCAAAACTTAAAGTAATTGTTCTCTCAGAAATCAGCTATTGAGACAGGATGCGATATAATGGAAAATGTTGAGGAGGAAAAGTTGTATTCATATCCGAATTATCAAAGCTCTGAGTTATCGGCGCCATTAAAAGATAAAAGAACAGTGCTCCAACCAAAATCTAAATTGATTTTTCTCCTCAGAATCAAGCTTTTAGACCTTAATATTTCGGAGGTAAATACAACTTTTCTTCCTCGACATTTCCCATAGGATTGCATCCCATCTCCAAAGCTTGTTTCTGAGGAAAAAATTAATATAGATTTTGGTGAAGGAGCACTTTTTTATGACGCCGATATTTTAGGGTATTGAAAATTCAGTGGTGAATACAACTTTTCTTCCTCAACATTTTGGAGATGAATACAACTTTTCTTCCTCAACATTTTTCATTATTTCGCATCCTGTCTCAAAAGCTTGATTCTGAAAGAAAAATCAACTTAGATTTCGGTAAAAGAGCAATTTTTTTCTACGATTCGATATTATGGGGTATCAAATATCCAGAGGTTGTTGATACAACTTCTCTTCCTCAACATTTTCCATCATATCGCATCCTGTCTCAAAAATCAATTCAAATTTCTGTGACTCCGATATTTTAGGGTATTAAAAATTCAGAGTTGAATACAACTATTCTTTCTCAACATTTCGATAGTGAATGCAATTTTTCTTTCTCTACATTTTCCTTCAGATCGCAACCTGTCGCAAAAACTTGTTTCTGAAAAACAATCATTTGGATTTTGGTGAAGGAGCACTTTTTTCTATGACGGCGGTATTTCAGAATATCGAAAATTCAGAGGTGAATGCAACTTTTCTTCCTCAACATTTTCCATCATATCGCATCTTGTCTCAAAAGCTTGTTACTGAGAGAAAAATTATTAAAATTTTGGTGAGGGAGCAATTTTTGTGATGATAATATTTTAGTTTATAGAAAATTTGGGGGTGAATACAACGTTTCTTCCTCAACCTTTTTCACCAGATCGCAATCTGTCTCAGAAGCTTGTTCCTGAGGAAAAAATTTATTTATATTTTGGTGAAGGAGCACTTTTTTTTATGATGCCGGTATTTTAGAATATCGAAAATTCAGAGGTGAATACAACTTCTCTTCCTCAACATTTTCCATCATATCGCATCTTGTCTCAAAAGCTTGTTTCTGAGATAAAAAATAATTAAAATTTTGGTGAAGGGGCAACTTTTGTGATGACTCTCCGGTATTTTAAGGTATTGAAAATTTGGAGGTAAATACATTTTTTTCCCCTAACATTTGGTATCAGTCATAACTACATCTTCATGAAAAAGACCTACAGAATCTGCGATAACTTTCCTGTAAAGAAAAAATTATTGTTCAGTAATAACATTTTTGTATGATGTCGATATTTCATTTATTGATTTTTGATTCATGAAACGTGAATAAATCAAGTAGTTTTTATTAAAATGAGGGCGCTAGTCCAGTATCCTGTTCTTTTCGCTGGTGTGAACTGGACTAGATGGTGAGGGGTGGGCGCTGGGTTTGGGCGCCAGCGTTGGGCGCTAACTTCACACAAGTATACATGTCTTTAACTGAACTTTTCATCTTTAGAATATTAAAACCTTTTCATCACCAACTTGTTGAAGTTCTCTCGAGAAAATATTTTGAAATGAATGAAAATGCAAGTATGATCAATGAAAATATTGCAAAAGTTTAAATGAAAAGTAGTTGTCATATACCTGTCTAATTATGGAAGGGCTTGTATTCTCCTAAAATTCAATGATGATATGGAGCCCATAAGAGAGTCCATCTGCCTCAACATAAAAGCGATCTTTTTATCGAAATCGTAAGCAAAATCCTAGCAATTCCCTTGTCGCATGAACACGATGGTTATCATGTTTGAGTTTTCCTCTGAGTGTTTATATTTGTAAAGAGGTTTTCTATATCATAGCTGATGATGCTGCCTTCTGTTTTTAGATTCACCTTCTTATTGATGTTGAAGTCTTTTAAGTTCTCTACGTTCTACTACCTTATTATTGCTTCAAAATCGGACGCAGGTACTTGGCAAAGTTGAAGGTTGGAGAGTTTCTAGACTATTGTTTATTCGGAAAGAAAGGAAAAATAAATGATTCATATCGCCTAGAAATTACAGTACCTTGTCCAAAATATCCCCGATCAGTCCAGTCCAGCGTTCGTTGACTTGGTCCCAGTGACCGTACTGGTTCGTCTCTGTCAGTTGAATCTCGAATTCGAATCCAATTATTTTCGCAATGTCAGCAATGAGATCCATTGAATAACCTTCAAATCTTGCATTGCCCTCCAGTTCTTCCTCATCAGCGTTTGGTTTCAACATCAAATAGGGTTTGCCCAGCCTTAAAATTATTTGTTCAATGAATATAGTATCAACTCCCAAACCCCATCATAATACCAAACAATTCAATTCATGAATATTTCAATGTGTAAACTTATGTTTCATGTACAATTATGTTGACGTTGTTTCGTTTTATGTTTTTTTGTCTCTTGTCTGTGCATGTAAAACATTCTCCGAAATATATATTATTATTATTATCATTATTATAATCAAGAGAGACCCACTCGACTCTGTGTAGTGACGTCGAATCACAATTATTCCATACCCCTCCCTCCCAAAAAAACGGATTGTTTGAATCTAGTATTTCGATTTATTTGAAATATAAATACTTGGTTTGAGTAATATTTAATTCGTTCGAACATTGTTGTTTTGAATGTGACAAATCAGTTTATTTCACCCGAATAATAGGTTTGTTTCAATTTCTCCCTAAAAATTATTCTAGCCAATGCAATTATTTGATGAAGTCGAACGTGTACCATTTGTGATAAACAAGAATTTCAATAACTTCAACATTGAGTTTTTTCCATCGTGTTGTGTGGAATGGATTAGATGTGTGAAATCAAAATACAGTAACTAGTGAGGATTTTTTTCGAAGGTGAGTTGGTTGTCAATTAGGTCTATAAATACTTTCATTCGAGTTTTGTGAACCTATATACTCAATACTGACATATTCTTACATGTCTGTTATGTCCGATTCAATATATTAAATGTTCCCAAGTTACTTTATTTGAAGTATTCAAGTATTTCTTTTGTTTCGATTCGGTATTTCACTTATTTTGAATAAGTATTATTTTGGTCGATTTAGTGATCTATTTAATTCAATTCATTGTGTTTCACTCTGCACCAACTAACAACTTTTATATAAGTAGTAATTATTATGAATTATCAATTGTCAAGTACCTATGAGTTCTCATTTTACGTAGACCTGAAAAGCATTTTTCAAATATTTGTGGCATAATTAATATTTTATGTTTTCGTGCATATCACAAAGAGTATATGCGAAGAACGCTCCAAGGCAATAGCATTGATTTTATGAGATTGTCCAACATGCCGTATTACTTTCTGCGCCTATTTATAGATTCCACGGCTCATTTCCTTCTACATACTTCTATTATTCAAAATGAAAAACAGTTGCCGTTAATAGCATAAACAACAAAAAAGATATTAGAGCTTTTTCTATTTCATTGAATATCGTGAATTAAAAAACAGCATTTATTTTTGTATAGAAAATTGATAAAAAATTCAACAATTCTTCATAGCATTGAAGATTTCATTATTTTAAATTAAGTTTAAAAAGTTTTGCTCACAGTCCAATATATTTTTTATTTTGTAAAATGATATTTATTTATTTTCACTAACGTGCATTATTTCATAGAAAGGCAGAACTGGGTGTGAAAATCTAACAAAAATTCGTTGGAAACGACCCATTCCATCATCTTCATCCGCATCAAATCAGCAAGAGATTTCGAGGATGCAATGGGAAAACGAATAAATTTCAACTGTTATAAAAATTCTTTAGGTTACAACCATACACAGTGTCAGTTGGTTCATCATAAAATAAAAGAAAGTAATTGTACCTACCTCTTTCTGAACATCACCCAGTTTTATGTTTTGAATTAATGAATATATAATAAATGTTTGTTTTATCATGCTTCCTGTTTATGAAACTATTATAAGGATTGAAGAAATTGAATATATTATAATGTATTGTATTCACATCATTCTAGTACCAACAAAATATGAGAGTTGTTGCTTCCATAGCGTACTTTCCAGGGCCAAAATTATCTCCTAAACATAAATATCTAAAGACAACCATACAATATTTTGGCATTTTATCGACAATGTCTTCGAATCAAACAATATGTTTCCCCAAAAATAAATGATTTTTTCATTCAGGTGACTCAAACTACAATCAAGTAATTCATATTCTTGAACCAATTTCATTTATCCTGAATTCACAAATTTATCAATTTGATTCCGTAAAGCAATATACTCCACTCAGTACAATATATTCTCAAACGAAATAAATAAAAAACAACAACATTGCATTGTGAGTCTTGCATCAAACAAATTAGTTGAAGAATATATAACACTCTGCTTTGTTCAAGATTTTTTTGTATCAAACGAATATTTCTATTGGAATTATTCTAATAAACTCCCGTTTCCTTTGAAACAATAGGTTTATTCCACCATATTGAAACAAATATAGTTTGTTTGATTCAATACTATTTTTTTCTGTATTCAAGCTATTCGAGGAGTAATGATAATCTTTCTCAATATTCAACACGTTCTCATTAAACCGTAATCCCCAAGATGTATTATTTCCGATACTGTATGAAGAAAAATATATAAATTTAATTATCAATATTGCAAGGATCCAATTTTGCCGCAGCTCTATATAGTTGCACCACATGAAATCAAACCAATATCTTACTTGGAAACAACAATAACTTTCGTGCCCTGCAAATTAGAAACCGCCGTCAAAGTTTCATCGAAATCCCTGTTGACGCTCAAACTTTGGTTATAGGCGTACCACGTGGCTATCTTCTTCTCGTGCAGAATATCCACCACATAAATGTTGAAGAGGTTGCGGTTTCCAAAATTGTCGAAGGTCAGAGGTCCCGACAGGGTAGGAGTCGTTGGTGATCGCTGAAAATCAATAATTATTATCAGAAACTGTGAAGGAAATTGATTTTTTCGAAGCAGGAAGCAAGGAGGCGTTGTCACGCACGAACAGTTGGACGAGTGTCATTATGAGTTTATTGCTTTTTATTTGAATGAATAAATTCAATAGCGTTTATTAATTATTATAGTTATATTAATCATTAGATTTTTGTTCTTTTTTTATAAAACATTAGTCTTTATGTATTTTCTCTACACTCGTGAAAATCTTCCGTATAACATCAGGTTTTATTACCATTATTTTTTTACATGGTCAAAAAATGTTAGTGGAACATTGGCATGCAACATGTAAAGGTGGTGAAATTCAAATTGATGAAACCACATAGAGTCTGTCAAATGTATGGACCCACCCCCTATATGTTGCTTAGTTAATATGAGAATTATTAATAAATAGTTGATATGAAGTTCGTTTCCCTATTGAAAAAAAATTCGTAGATTTCATAGTTTTTTTTTATGGCTCCACCGCAAGATTGATCTTGGAAGGAAATATTTGACGTTTTATTAATTTTTTATGCTTGTATCTGATACATCTTTTTGGGTCTTCCTATTGTTTGTCTATCAACTTTAAATTCTTGAATTATACCAATTGTATCATTCTGAATCGATTGGCGTTCGCAGAATTGAGTTCATCTGGGTTGGGAGAATATTTGACGTTTTGTCTCTTTTTCATTCTAAACTTTGTATCTGAGCAGATATAAATCATATATTTTCGAAATCAGCATGAAATTTTGCGTATATAGGGCGAATTTCGAGTAGATCTGATGATTTTGAAATATTCATGATTTTTAGGGGTCTACCCCTTAGGATTTTATTCGAATGATATTTTTTCTGGTCTATTATCTTAAAATTTACGCAACATACAAATTCCATCATTCTGAATCGATTGACGTTCGCAGAATTGCTCCATCATCAACCGTTCTCGAGTTGAAAAGTTCATCTACCGTTTAGAGGAATCATTTCTTTCCAAAAACATTTTATTTTTCCTTTTTATTGGTGAAATGTAATCTTTATTGACTATACAAACCGAATATGAAGTTGATTCCCAGTAATTTAAATATTTCATTAGCTTTTTACGACATTTCCGCATGTTTAATCTTTTTGACGTCTCAGTTCTTTTTTATGATAAAACCTTAACCTTATGACCATAAGCAAATCATATATTTTCGAATTTTTAAAATCAGCATGAAATTTTGCGTGTATTGTGCGAATTTCAAGTGGATCTGATGGCTTTGTAGTTTTCATGAATTTTAGGGGTCTACCCATTAGGAAGGAGCTTTTCCTAATATTTTTTTTGCCTAATAATCCAAAACTTCAGCAATATACTAATTTCATCATTCTGAATCGATTGGCTTTCACAGAATTGCTCTATCTTCAACGGTTCTCGAGTTGAAAAGTTCATCTACAGTTAAGAGGGATCATTTCTCTCTAAAACCGTTTCAAAATGTATCCATCAAGAGAGTTGAAGAGAGAGAGAGAGAGTTGAAATAATATCAGTACCACCAGATGGGAGAAAAACAAAGTTTCCAGCGATATTCAACATGATGTATATTTCTATTTATAAAAATTGCTGATGACGTCACTTCTCCACCAATAGAACATCAAAAAATTATTTCAGTTCACTGGAAGATGTAGAGTGAAATACCGTTCAAATTTCATACGAATTTTTATCCAATGTCTCTCATATCAACTGGCGAATGACTGGCGGGTTTATACCGGGTGGCAACGGAAGTATTGCCTACGGAATATCTCAGTTATTGTATGAAGTAGGTTTGTGAAATTTGGAGCGTCGATATAATGACATAAGAGCTAGAATTTGAGCATATTGACATGTCGAAGTTAACTTCCGGTCTGACCGGAAGTAACATCAACTTTCATATTTTAAATGGAAACCCTATTTTTTTTTCTTTTCGCTTTATCCAGCATTCAATTCCCTTTCTAATGGCATATCACAAGTTGGTATCTAACCAGAAACTAGATCAGAAAAAAATTATTATTGAAATTCACCGAGTAGGCCGTGGAAGCAAAATGAAAGCCAAAAATTGAAAAGTTGGATATGGAAACCATACGTCACTTGATAACAGTTGCTACTACTGTGATATTTTATTTTCATTCGTCGGCGTTACAAAAAGCCGCCAAAAAAATATTGAAAAAATTGGGAAAAAAACAATACTCAGTAGGTCCATAACTTAAATAGGAACATACAACTTTTTCTTGCCTGTACTATTCAGCATAACCATTCCTTTCTAATGATATAATAGAAAGTAATTTTTTGAAATGAAATACCAAAAAATCCAATTATTATTATTCAAATAACAAAAAAACAGATTTATCGAAAAAAAATTAAAATTCAAATTGATAGGATTAAAGATAAAATAAATTCAAAACAAATGTTCGAAATGCATTCCCTCAGCGTCAATACATTTATTGACTCTGGTGATATTTTCATGTAAAACGTTTCTCAACATTTGGGGCATGATATCTTGGAAAGCTCTACGAATTTTTACTTCTAGCTCATGTAGAGTTCTAGGCTGTGTGGAATACACCCTATTTTTAAGATTCTCCCATAGAAAAAAGTCGCACGGAGTAAGATCAGGTGACCTTGGTGGCCACCTGACTGGACCAGAAAACGAGCACCGGTTTCGACAAGGTGGCTTCCAGGAGAGATTTGGTGTGAATGTTTGGGCAGGAATAGTTGGAACTCATATTGTTGGCCCCATTCTTCTTCAAGGCCAACTAACCGGAGAGAGATACTTTAATTTTTTAACGAATGAAATTTCGGAATTCATTAACAACCTACCAGCGGAAATAACTGAGAGAATGTACTTCCAGCAAGATGGCGCCCCTCCGCATAATTCAAGAATAGCGAGAAATTATCTTCAAAATCGCTTTCAAGAGAGACTTATAACAACCCATGGTCCAGTCAGGTGGCCACCAAAGTCAACTGATCTTACTCCGTGCGACTTTTTTCTATGGGGGAATCTTAAAAATAGGGTGTATTCCACACAGCCTACAACTCTACATGAGCTAGAAGTAAAAATTCGTAGAGCTTTCCAAGATATCACGCCCCAAATGTTGAGAAACGTTTTACATGAAAATATCACCAGAGTCAATAAATGTATTGACGCTGAGGGAATGCATTTCGAACATTTGTTTTGAATTTATTTTATCTTTAATCCTATCAATTTGAATTTTAATTTTTTTTCGATAAATCTGTTTTTTTGTTATTTGAATAATAATAATTGGATTTTTTGGTATTTCATTTCAAAAAATTACTTTCTATTATATCATTAGAAAGGAATGGTTATGCTGAATAGTACAGGCAAGAAAAAGTTGTATGTTCCTATTTAGGTTATGGACTTACAGAGTATTGTTTTTTTCCCAATTTTTCCAATATTTTTTTTGGCGGCTTTTTATAACGCCGACGAATGAAAATAAAATATCACAGTAGTAGCAACTGTTATCAAGTGACGTATGATTTCCATAGCCAAATTTTCAATTTTTGTCTTTCATTTTGCTTCCACGGCCTAATTTCAATAATAATTTTTTTCTGATCTAGTTTTTGGTTAGATACCAACTTGTGATATGTCATTAGAAAGGAAATTGAATGCTGAATAAAGCGAAAAGAAAAAAAAAATAGGGTTTCCATTTAAAATAAGAAAGTTGATGTTACTTCCGGTCAGACCGGAAGTTAACTTCGACATGTCAATATGCTCAAATTCTAGCTCTTATGTCATTATATCGACGCTCCAAATTTCACAAACCTACTTCATAGAATAACTGAGATATTCCGTAGGCAATACTTCCGTAGCCACCCGGTATACTCTGTATATACCACCTTGTAGATATGGTAATTCACGTAGGCTGTGCATTAGAAGACTTTCAACCTGCAGTTGTGTTAGAAACTTGAAATTTGGTATGCTGTCATAATCGATCATGTCAGTTCTACCCAAAATATTTTTAGTCCACGGAACGGCCTTCTGACTATGAGTTAAGAAATCCAAGTTGTGGTTACTCTTCTATTACAGTTTTAGATTAATTTACATTTTTCTAAATTTTTCCAAATTTCAAGTTTCTAATTCAACCGCACGTTGAATAACTTCTGTAGCAAGGCCTACGTAAATCACTCCAGGGTATTGTTAATGGTTATCAAAAATTATAAATTATTACAGTTAACTCTGAGAATTGTATAGTAATCATCATTAAGAGGAAGTTGATGGAATCCTTCTCCTCAGATTAATATAAATACGAATGTTCCTGCTTAGGTACTTACTGCTAGGTTAGTATTTCTACTGTTGGAGATAACTTGGTTATCAAAATACTCATTTAGGAGTTTAACTTCACTTCGTTTGGTGATGAAACAAAATAATATTTTTCTCATTTTCGAGATTCTTGACGTTATGATCGAATTCAATTCAGTAAGAGAGAATCGAAATAGTTAGAATCATCAAAACCTCTCACTCAAATCGAAAGATTTGTAATTCATGTTCACTATATATTTTAAACTACGGCGAGATAATTTTAGCAGTTTTGTCAAACCATAATCTTTGAAAGTGGTCAATGTTCGAATTCAATTTCAATAAATATATGGTATATTTACTTCAATACATTGATTCTTTGATTTTTCCACTCACCGTTCTCATGTAGTTGATCAAATTTCTCCCCTCGACAGACTTTTCTGATCCATTACAGTCAATACTGTTGGTCATCATTGAAGGCCCAAGCTCCGCTATAGTGTCGTTCAAAAACCAGAATGCATCATAGAATAGAACTAGTTCAGTCTGAAAAAAATATGTGAAGATACGAAACTCAATGAATTCATGATTTCATGACCAGAGTTTTTTCCTGAAATGACTTTTGGTGGAATGACAAATATTTTCGAAAGGTAAGATATAAGATATAACTAAAAGGTACCTTCAGTTTCTTATGATGAATAAGTTCTCCTAATTCCATTCTACGAACATAATTTTTGAGGAATTCACTATTGTCATCAAATATACGAATTGTGGTTATATTTGCTGTGGTGTGAAGTTCAGAATAATCCAACGTGTGAGCATCCTGAAAATTCAACAGTTCAATTGAAATCTAGAAATGACATTTCATCAACAGCTCATACTTCAGAGTTTCAGGCAATCTGGACATAGAAATGAAAAATTTAAAATAAAATTTAAATGTGGACCAAATGCTAGTCGATTATTGTTTTTTCGTATGCTTTCCAACCAAACAGTTTGTTCAACTCAGGTTAAGCTACTTCGTAATATTTTCAGAACTCCTAATTGATGATCCATAGACAAGCTTCACCAAACAAAAGGCACCGCGAAATTCTGAAGTATATCAATTATTATTAGAGCTTTCTGTTGTTCAGTGATAATAATCATACAACAAAATAAATGGGTTATACGTCTCAAGTATTATGCACAATTACAAATCTTGAATCAGTTATTTCAACAAGTAGGCATTTTGAGTATCGACGTTTTTTGAATCACTTGCCATAAAAGATGTTTTGATACTCACCAAGTTTGTTAGGAAAAAATTATTGTACACGTTGAGCATATTCATAGTTTTTGCTTGATATAATATTGCCATTATATGCTTTGCACTACAATCAAGTATAATGTTGGAAACCGTGGATCTTTTAATTTTTGATAGCGTCAATCTGGAATAAAATGAATGAAGTCGATTGTATTGTACTGAAAAGAACGATACTGGAGAAATATTAGTGGATTATTTCTGAAGATGAAAATAACAAGTAGTATGTCTGTGATACTATTGGGGTTACTTTAGAGAGGCAAATTTATCGCCTTTCTGCAAAAAATTAACCATTGGCTCTCCCAAAATTTATTATCCATCATGTACCACCCTTCAAAAATTGGGAACTTGCAAACTCACCTGAAATCTGGACCATGCCCCAGTTTCTTCAATACAATTTTATTCATCCTGTCATTTTCATTAAACTTCTGCAACTTCAAAATCTCTTGCATCTTCAACAGTGCATCATCCTCTTCAAAAATTATGACAAAGCTTTTCCAACCGAAACTTTTCACTATTTCTGCCAGCCCATGGGCAAATCGATTCGCTTCGGGAAAGAAATTCAATAAGAATCGGGATGTCTTGAGCGTGGGTGATCGCCAGGATGTTAAAATGTATGGTACCTGGAACTCTGATGAAATTGACTCTAGAATCGTTGTTGATGTGGCAGAATCTGGCCCCAAAATGGCAGCTATTCCACTGCCATTGTTCATCATTCTACACACTGAAATATCGAAAATAAACGATTAGTGGAAGATGTTATGGAGATGATTGTGTGATATTTCTTCTCGCTTCTTTCTATTTCTGTTCTTAATTCTTGCCATGACTCAGTCCTCATGATACGAATAAGTACTAAAGACCTGTTGATGTATGTGGTGAGAAAACCAGGACCTAGGAAAATGTCCTAGGGAATACCGTAAGTGAGATAATTTGTGTTCTTGAAATACCATCAATATCAACTTTTCTTCTGATTTCAAAGGTAACGTTTAAATAAATTATACACAGTGCCATGCAGGCCAGGATATTCCCGTTTTTATATAATTAATTCCTTACGTTTGGACCTTACTGAACATGCTGTTCGTGAACCAGAGTTTTGGGATTTGATATTCAATACATATCATCTATATCCCAGAAAGTTCCCCAGGCATGCACATTCTGTTGGAAGTTCCTGTGGCAATGAAATATTTTAAATGGAAACAACAATATCAGTGCCATTCTTGGCAGACATTTGATGAAATTCTGAACCCCGCTTTCATGCGTTGATATAATGAAAAGAAAATTGAAAAATAATATATCTAAATTTTTCATAAGCTCGACGGCTCAAGAGAAAATTGAACTGGCAAATAAGAGAATAATATCTGGTTTTCCAGGCATGGAAAAGGGGCTTCAAATATTCGTTCACCCCATCTTTTGGCATCGAATCATTCTCGTTGACTAGAATCCAATTATTCAGGAAGACTGGATTGTTATTGCAGATAAATTCTGTGCACAGCAGGAGAATGGTGATAATACTAATGGGTATATTCATTTTTTTTAGAGGTATTATAGTGTACCAACTGTAAAACACAATGTTGAAAAATGAAATGATTCAATTAGTCAATGGATATATTTTTGAGAGAGAAATTTGTTTGGTTTTCCTATCTCATAATCAAATTATATGGAATACACCATGGTAAAAGCCTGAAGATTATCTGATTCCAATTTAATATTCCATTGTTTTTATTATTAATGCCATTTACCCAAATCTTATCATGACTGGTTTTAGGAAGTAGTGTCGGCTTGGCTTTGATAAAATTCAGCGCTCTTTCTTTAATCCAATCACTTACTTGTTACACTAGTTTCATAGCTATCATGTGGAGAAACCTGCTGAATATCAGTGGAGAAAATTATATCTCTTCTTTCTGATTTTCTGTCGATTGTAGTGTTTATCAGAGTTTGTCTCTGTATAGTATCATCTCCAAATAATATTCCTGAAAAGAATGAAAACATATCAAGCATCAATCAACTGAGTTTAGAATAAAATCGCAATATTGTAAAATTTAAATTGTTTCTTATCAATATAATGCACAAATTGAAAAAAGATACCAGTTTAATAGATACCGCAAGTGCTCAAATTTTGGTTTTCCTCTAACCCTCACAAGGACAGAAGGCCTGGGACTTATGTAACTTCGAGGAAGGGACATACAGATAAAGAATGAAGTAAAGAGTAATCTATGACTCCATGCTGACCTGGAACCAGCATCTAGAAAAATCAACACACAAAGCCAGTGATGGTCAGATGCTTCTTTGGAAAAAAAATGTAGGCTTCAAACATATGTGTTGCACTGGTTGTTTAGAACGGTAGCCATGCTGTCCATTACATACGCATCTCTGGTGTGATATCCCAAGACACAACAAACAGGAGGCATAATAAGACTTGGCAAGGTGCGAACACTTGAAATCACAAGTGCAATTGGATCGACACCCACTTCTGGGATTGCCACGTCTCCACATAGTGGTGCAGGGAGTTCAGGGAAAGGCAAAGCTTGATGCCTCCAGACTGCGGGAAAGACAGCAACGTCAGATCGGGGACGCGCTTTGACCGAAAATGGATCCCATTTCGTAACGGTTCTGCTTCAATACCAGAAAAATCTGAATGGGACGACTCGTAGCTCAGGAAAGTTATGCAGGGAAATATCTGTTATTTGAGTACTGGCATCGGCTGGTGATTGGGCACACATACTTCTGATTTCAGGCAGAGGTGTATGCCATTCTTCAATGCGCGAAGGCAAATAATAGGAGGAATTCTGAAAACGCACATATTAACATTCTTTCAGATAGTTAAACGGCACTTATTAATGCCCCATGCAGTAAGAAAGTGACGAAAAACTGATATGGTTCCTGAACACCAGTGACTTGAAAGTGTTTGGAAAGCGAACGAACTTGGAAGAAGAGATTCGGGAATGCCTCAAATTAAGGGCAGATACCAGGGGTACTATAAAAGCCTCCGTAAGAGATTGGATTGGGAAAAATTACAAAGAATACTTGCAAAGCATCCCAGGAAACAAACAAGGGGAAAAAAACACAATGTACCGATCCAAATGAATCTCAATCTGCGTTACATCGAACACGATTGAGAATGACTGCTCGTATTATAACAGGGCCATAACTGTGTCGAGTCTTTGGTGAAAGGCATTCTTCCCCGTGAACAACTCGGACCAACTGTGAGATCCTGTTATGACCTCTGCGGAATCTGGGACAGGTCTCAGCCTTTTCTCGAGGTTCAGCAGCTTTTGAGATATGACTATCGGTCGATTTGTAGATTGTAGGAGGTCGTACAGGCTGTGCAACCTCACAAGCACCTCGACCTGTACGGTATCTTGTGCGTGACGCATTATTTATTTATCAGTTTCCTGGGAGCTGAGTTCCCTGATGTCGGAATGCGTTGAGAACGCCCTTTCCAGGAATTTGAACATTAGAAAGCAGATGACCTCCAAATCTCGCGAAGTTCTCGCAGTAGCAGCAACTATCACTCTTTGACTTGCCCATCTTTTTGGGGTGATACCCCAGAAGGCAGTGCCCAATTTCTAGTCTCTTTTGTCCAAATCGAGAAGCTTTCAAGCTTCCCTTGGTGATGGGCTCACTAGCTTTTTTCCCTCTCTTTGTTCTGGCACTTCATTCCAGTGAGACATTTCATCGAATTTTCAGCGTCGAAACTGTCCATTTGAGTGTGCTTTAGAAAGTCCATAGAAAGGTTCTGGGCCAGGAGATGGTGTTTTTGTCCCTCTTTGGCGAAGCAGTCTGCTTCTCCATTGCCTTTGATGCCCCTGTGATATGGCACTCACATCAGAGTTACCTGATTGTTAGCTGCTAGTTGTCTCAGGGTTTGTTTACAGTTCCAAGTCAGTTTAGACTCACAAGTGTGTGACTTTAGAGTTTCAAGTGCTGCTTGGGTATTTGACTGTATATAGATTTCTGCCCTTCGGGTATCCCTTTCAAGGCATTCTTGGGCACAAATCTCTATAGAGTGAACTTCACCTTGGTAGATGGTTGAGATCCTATCCCACCAAGGGATATTGAGAGCCTGAAATTTGAGCCTCCAACCCCTTCATCCATCTTGGATTCATCTCTGTGCCACACTGAGGCATCCATTACCAATTGAGGACCGTTTTCTGTGTAAATCTGGTGGTTGTTTATATGACCACTTCACTACACTTCGAAGTCCTACCTGATCGGCATGATATCTATCGGTTTAGACATGGCTTCTAGGGAAATGTGTTCCAAAATCAGATGTCTGATCAGATTTCTTGCTTTTGAGTTTTTTGTCTGCTACAGTCTGAAGGCACTATTCACTGCTTCTTTCATCACAGATATATGCAATGGTGGAAGGTTTAACATTACCTCTAGAGCTGCGATATGGCTCGTATATATTGCTCCTCTGGTTCTCAGGCTAGCTAGCCGCTGCACTTTCTGCAGCCTGACTTGTGCTGGAATTTATTGCATTTTTGACCACCATACCAGTGAGGCGTAGGTGACCGTAGCTTTGATGATCGTTTGCTATGACCAGTGAATCATTTCTGGTTTCAGACCCCAAAGACTCTGCGGCATGTCCAGCTTGCCGCTAGGACCCTAGAAATAATGTGGTTGACTGAGCTGCTCCATGTCAGTTTTTGGTCGATTATAACGCCCAGATATTACGCTTCTTTGGAAAATGTGAGCTGGGTCTCATCCATGGTTGAGGCTTTTAGTTCATACTTTCGCTACCTGGTGAATGAGACCAGTACTGTTCTGGTATCAAGATCATCAGCCACTTTAGTGATAATACTAAGCAGCGAGATAGGACGGTTTCTTATACGCAGATTTTGAAATAGGTACACAGCCCGCTTCAGACAACCTGGGTAACACTACCATTTTAAATTGCGTTAATAATGTAGATTAGGGCTATACAAGCGGTAGGTTTCGGAACAAAATTGTTTCGATACCGTCCTCCCGGCGCTTTTTATATTGAAAGCCGTTTAATGACCTCTAAAACCTCATCATTGTTCACCAGCAGGTGTCTCTCCCATGCGGTCGATCTGCCTCGAGCACTCAACCTGATCCTTTTTGAAGTCCGGCGACTTCCGGTGTTCACCGCTGGAGTTTTCTCCAGTTTGGCATCATGCAAGAATGGGTTCCTCTTCAACAAAAGCAGTTTGGAGCGAAAGTTTTTCAATATTTTGTCTCTAGATCGGAAATGCAGTCACACAATAACATTTCTCGGATATTATCAATCTGAAAGCGTCAAAGGCTACTATGGTTGTAGAAAAACAGATCATTGATGCCTCTATAAATAGGTTGATCCAACATTTCAATGATGTCTACCAAGTACGTCACAATTTCAGTTATTTTTTAAATTATACTTCCGTGTCAAAATACACCGTGAAAGTTGTGCGGAATTCAAATATACACTTCAGGTATGCTATGAAAATAATTTCAATTCAATGGATTTGGCTGAGAAATTTAGGAAAAAATAATTGTACCTACCTACTGTCAATGATTCTGAGAATGGGCAGAAATTCTGAAGTAAAACCAATAAGTGGCACCACAAAACTTTTTTAAAAACAACAACCGACATTTTTTTGGAATAATTGATACAGTGTATGTAGTCCACGCTTCTAACTGAAGCCGGAGACTGATTCTCCCAAATTTGAGAGGAATATAATTGTTTCGCGTAACGAGGATGTCGAAAATATTAATTATTTCAATGACCAGCACTGGGAACTTTATGAATAAATTGAGTGCAGTTCTCATGTTAGTCATTATGTTATTATTAAATTTAATTTTGATACTGTACAATGTTATTTCGGTTTTAATTCCATATGGTGGATAATGAGGTTATCGTGTTTGATACAGGTTTGAGTAGTACGATAATGCTCATGAGAAATAATTTTTGGATTCAACAAACGTAGTCATTTACTTATTGGTATAGTTTCTGTTGAGAAATGTACAGTCAAATTATTTCATCTTCAAATACCAAATTCATTCTAGAATATAAATATGTTCATGTATGATAAATATACACTATCGAACCTTTATACTTTTGTAATAATAACGTTAATGAAACAAAACAAATGGCGGCGTGATAGAATATTATAGGATATAGGCTCGACAGACCTTTATTTTTGGGTATATCATTACCGAGGTCAAAATATGCAACTTTCTTTATAAAACTCATTTACTGGCCCTACAGGGTGAGCTACGAATATGGGTTGAATATCTGAAGACAATTACGGAAAATACCGTTATGAGTGGATTTTTCTATAGTTTTTGTGTACAGTATGCTGTGGAATCATTGAATGACGTTGAATAAGTAATTATATCCGATTTTGATATTCCACAGAGAATGGAGATCAAGTTCTGTGTGGCGATACAGGGTGAGCCCAAAAAGACGAATTTTCAAAAAACTATAAAAAACTACGAATGTACATAGAGTTTTTGTATTACAGAAACAGCCGTTAATACCATATCAAGAATAAAACCATTGGAAGCATGCAGAGAGAACTTCAAATTTCGTCCAATTCTTACCGTGATTTCAATCCATATCGATGAGTTTGTTTGCTTTGTTCTCAAAAATAAAACTCATTTTGAATCAGAAATAGTAGAACATACCCATGAAACCCGCACAAGAAACAGATTGCTTCCATCCAAACATTCCTCCACTCAATATCAGAGGTGTCTATGTAATAACGGTTTTAAATTATTAAATACTTCACCCAAAACTATTCAGTACTCTAGAACTATATCTTGGAAGAAAAAGGGCCAATGTCCACATTGTGCCATTATTGTTGCATTGGTTGTGAAATGAAATTCCTGTGAGTATGGACATTGGCCCTACTAGCCACATTCTTTCCCGTTGAATGCGACAGAAAGTAGTGACAGTGCGTGACAGAAATAAAACCTTAAAAATGAGTAAACGAACTTTGAATATTTTAGAAATGTGCAAACAGGCTACAGAAGATGGTGAGTAATAAATTGAATGCTGATTCGGAACAATTAGTGTAGAAATGATGATATTCTTATAGGAAATGAGAAAAGCATGCTAGTGTCTCGCAGCCCGTCACAGGTGAACGAGAGTGATTTTGCGCCTAGTACTTCACAGCTCTATCCGTTGACTCCAGTTCAATGGGTGAGTATTTGTTATTTTTAAAACTGCCTTCAAAGTTCATATTACTTATTGTTCTCTTCAGGATCCCAATGATCTACCTTCAGGTTCTGGTGCATGTTATGAAACTGAGGCCTGTGAGAGAAGTTGTAGAGGCAGGATTGACTCATTCATATTGCATTAACTCTCATATTTCAGATCGTACCAGCGACCATTCCTTTCAACGAAATTAATGCTGTCTGAGATGATTTTGAGGTGAGCGTACATTTGAAATTTACTTATAGCATAATGAAACCAATGGACTCTTCCGAAGATAAGGATGACTCTGTGTGTGATAGAGATTACGCACCACTAGAGGAAAAATCTGAGTCGTCTGAAAATGAACTGAATGAAAACTCAGAAAGTAGAACAGTAGAAAGGAGTAAATGTGTGGGAGGTAGAAGAAGTAAAAAAGTTGAGGAAGACAGAATAAGAAAGCGAGTGCACAACGAGAAAGTATGGAAAGAAAATGTAAGAAAAGAAAAAAAAGAGCGAGGCGAAGTATATATCTCGAAAAACCAGAAGCTGAAATCTGCCAAGGAAATGAGAGAGCCTTGTGAATATAGGAAAAAATGCTTTGAGACATTATCAAAGATTTTTACTGTCTCTCAAGGAACGGCCAAGATCAGTTCATAGCTAAATCAATCAAAGAATCCCTCAAGTATAGAGAGCGTTTGCGGAAGGTAACTGATAATGATGACAAAGTGAGTAGGAGAACGTATACCAGAAAATATTATCTTACTAATTCTAATGGACAAGATATCGAAGTCTGCCAAAAAATGTATTTGAATACCTTGGATCTCACACTCAAAAAGGTAAGAGTGATAAATGAAAAAAAAAAAGACAAAGCGGAACAAATGTTTGTCCAAGAGATGACTGAGAAAGACACCGTAAACACACAAAAATTTCTACCGAAAAAAATAACACAATCAAAGAACACATTTTGAGTTTTCCCGCATATAGTAGCCACTACTCAAGAGAACGCACATCTGAGCCCGGATTTATCCATTGCTCTTATGTACAGACTATATTGTGAATACTGTCAAAATAATAACATAGATCCAGAGCGCGAGTGTCAGTATCGCAAAATTTTAATGAAGAATTTAATCTTGCTTTTCATGCCCCTGCGTATGACACTTGACAGTCTCAGGTCATTCGAGAATAATGTACTCAGCTCAGACGAGCAAGAGAGGAGAAAACAAATCGAAATTGAGAAAAACCAACATTTGGATATGGCTGAGGCAGCATATAAACAGAAAGCTGCCGATAAAGAAAAAAGCAAACAGAATCCCTCATTCATTGTTGGTTCTTTTGACCTAGAAAAATGCTTGCCTACGCCTTATCTCCGCAACAGTGTTTCATTTTACAAAAGACAGCTCTGGAGCTTCAATTTGATATGGAAAGTTGAGGTTCACAGATCTTTATGTTTGCATTTACTCAAATGAATTTAAATGATTTGATGATGATTTCATATATTTGACTACAATATACTATTGTGTATCATCTGCATTCAGATGTAGGTTGCAATGTGTGAGACATGCTATTATATTATTTGTACGAATACCAAACAATAGTGGCCCCAAAGTAGATCCCTGTGGCACACCACAAAATATATTTTTCTCAGAATATCGACCTATAGATGTCTCAACGAACCCATATCGTTCTCATCAGTAAATAGCGATGAGAGCAATCGCCTCATTAGAAAGTTCTACAAAGTATAAGAGATACAGCTGTCAAATGCGTTTTAGTAATCCAAATGAATAAGTTTGGACATAAAACGAACAATATTCGAGAGTGTATATAGGATATAAGTTTTGAGATTTTTTGCTATTGCTCACTTTTTCATTTTTAGATTTTGTTTTCTACCTCTTCAATGTCAAATATAATGAAACGAAATAATTTAAAGAATTGTGCTTTGACATTTTGATTATAGCACTGTAAATTTACATCTATGGGTACCTTATTTGCTGAGCATTGTAAGAAGGAATTGTTAATTTTGGATGGTTTATCAAGGAAATCTGGTCGGATTATTCAAAATATTCAACTTAATCTATCGTTTCCACATTAGTTTGGTATCTCCTGGATATTTGTTTCATCTTTGTGATCCTCGCTCTCACTTACTTTAACCTTCATATTGCGGATTCCCTGACCAATAGAACGAGTTGTATTTACAATGCCCCAATTCCTTAATTCGTTGACAAACTCATAATTGAATTCGGCCCGTTGACTTTTGGAGTTGCACAGACGGAATTATCGGGATCATCAAGCTCCACGGAAAAGCTGATCTCTTCTGTTGCTAATGGCAACTGGCTCCGTATTGTTTCACGAATCAGTTGGCAATATTCAACGCTTCCTCGGATTTTTATTGCGAACTGTGGCAGTCGCAGGGCTTCGCTCGACCAACTTTTCCGACGGGCCTGTCATAAACATCGGGCCAGCCCATTGACGAAATTGTGTTGCCATTAACAGTCTATTACGTTAATTGGTTTGGAACCATTTTGTGGCGGCCTCGGCAACGTTGATGACAGCTGAAGATTCTGGGTTTCAGGTGTCAGGAGGTCAAGTCGTGATTACTTCGATACCTAGGTGACGAACCGTTCTAGTTTGAATGACAATATTTCATCATATAAAGTCATTGCCGGGTCGTAAGAGGAGTGTGGTCACATTTTTGATATTTTTAAGTGATCTCAATAATAGGATTCGAGTTGGCGCGGTTTGTGGTGGGTCGAAAAACATTAGTTTTTGTCCAATTAACAATTTTTCATCATCAAAGGTCATTGTTGGTTCGTCAGGAGTGCGGTCGAATTTTCAATATTTTGAAGTGATCTCAAAAATAGGATTCGAGTTGGCACGGTTTGTGGTGGGTCGAAAGACATTCATTCTTGTCTAAATAACAACATTCCATCATAAAAAGTAATTTCCGGGTCGTCAGAGGAGCGTGGTCAAATTTTAAATATTTTGAAGTGATCTCAAAAATAGGATTCGAGTTGGCGCGGTTTGTGGTGGGTCGAAAAACATTCATTCTTGTCTAAATAACAACATTCCATCATAAAAAGTAATTTCCGGGTCGTCAGAGGAGCGTGGTCAAATTTTAAATAATTTGAAGTGATCTCAAAAGTAGGATTACAGTTGGCGCGGTTTGTAGTGGGTCAGAAAACATTCATTCTTGTCTAAATAACAATATTTCATCATGAAAAGTCATTGCTGGGTCGTCAGAGGAATGTGGTTGGATTTTAAATATTTTGAAGTGATCTCAAAAGTAGGATTAGAGTTGGCGCGGTTTGTGGTGGGTCCAAAAACACTAATTGCTGTCCAATTAACAATTTTTCATTATCAAAGGTCTTTGCTGGGTCGTCAGAGGAGGGCGGTTGGATTTTAAATAATTTAAAATGATCTCAAAAGTAGGATTAGAGTTGGCGCGGTTTGTGGTGGGTCGGAAAACATTCGTTTTTGTCCAATAAACAATTTTTCTTCATCAAAGGTCATTGCTGGTTCGTCAGAGGAGTGCGGTCGGATTTTAAATATTTTGAAGTGATCTCAAAAATAGAATTCGAGTTGGCGCGGTTTGTGATGAGTCAGAAAATACTGATTTCTGTCCAATTAACAACTTTCCATCATCAAAGGTCTTCGCTGGGTCGTCAGAGGAGTGCGGTTGGATTTTCATATATTTTGAAGTGATCTCAAAAGTAGGATTAGAGTTGGCGCGGTTTGTGATGGGTCAGAAAACACTAATTTCTGTCCAATTAACAACTTTCCATCTTCAAAGGTCTTCGCTGGGTCGTCAGAGGAGTGCGGTTGTATTTTCATATATTTTGAAGTTATCTCAAAAGTAGGATTAGAGTTGGCGCGGTTTGTGATGGGTCAGCTAACACTAATTCCTGTCCAATTAACAACTCTTCATCATCAAAGGTCTTTGCTGGGTCGTCAGAGGATTGCGGTTGGAATTTTAATAATTTGAAATGATCTCAAAAGTAGGATTAGAGTTGGCGCGGTTTGTGATGGGTCAGAAAATACTAATTTCTGTCCAATTAACAACTTTCCATCTTCAAAGGTCTTCGCTGGGTCGTCAGAGGAGTGCGGTTGTATTTTCATATATTTTGAAGTTATCTCAAAAGTAGGATTAGAGTTGGCGCGGTTTGTGGTAGGTCGGAAAACATTCATTCTCGTCGAAATAACAACATTCCATCATAAAGAATCATTTCCGGGTCGTCAGAGGAAATCGGTTGGATTTTAAATATTTTGAAGTGTTCTCAAAAGTAGGATTAGATTTGGCGCGGTTTGTGGTGGGTCACAAAACACGAATTCCTGTCTAATTAGCAATTTTTGATGATCAAAGGTCATTGCTGGGTCGTCAGACGAGTGCGGTTGGATTTTTAATTTTTGATATGATCTCAAAAATGGGATTGAAGTTGGCACGGTTAGTGGTGGGTCAGAATACATTCATTCTTGTTTAATAAAATGTTATCATAAAAAGTCATTGCCGGGTCGTAAGAGAAGTGTGGTCAGATTTTTTTAATTTTAAAGTGATCTCAAAAATAGGATTCAAGTTGGCGCGGTTTGTGGTGAGTCAGAAAACATTTACTTTTGTCTGAATAACAATTTTTCATCATCAAAGGTCACTGACGGTTCGTCAGAGGTGTGCGGTCGGATTTAAAATATTTTGAAGTGATATTAAAAATAGGATTCGAGTTAGCGCGGTTTGTTTTGGGTCAGGAAACATTTATTTATGTCTGAATAACAACATTTTATCATGAAAAGTCATTGTCGGGTCATCAGAGGAGTGTGGTCGGATTTTGAATATTTTGAAGTGATCTCAAAAATAGGATTGGATTTGGCACGGTTTGTGGTTGGTCAGAAAACATTAACTCCTGTCCAATTAACAACTTTTTATCATCAAAAGTCATTGCTCGGTCGTGAGAGGAGTGCGGTTGGATTTTAAATGTTTTGAAGTGATATCAAAAGTAGTATTAGAGTTGGCGCGGTTTGTGGTTGGTTAGAAAATATCCATTGTGGTCCATTCATCAACTTTTCATCATCAAAGGTTATTGCTAGGTCGTCAGAGGAGTGCGGTTGGATTCTAAATATTTTCAAGTGATCTCAAAAGTAGGATTAGAGTTGGCACGGTTTGCGCTGGGTCAAAATACATTAATTTTCATTTGAATAACAACATTTTATCATAAAAAGTCATATCCGGGTCGTAAGAGGAGTGTGGTCAGATTTTTAATATTTTGAAGTGATCTCAAAAATAGGATTCGAGTTGGCGTGGTTTGTAGTAGGTCAGAAAACATTTATTCTCTTCTGAATATAAATTTTTCATCATCAAAGGTCATTGCCGGTTCGTCAGAGGAGTGCGGTCAGATTTTAAATATTTTAAAGTGATCTCAAAAATAGGATTCGAGTTGGCGCGGTTTGTAGTGAGTCAGATACATCCATTATCGTTCAAATAACCACTCCTCAGCATCGAAAGTCATTGTCAGGTCTTCTATTGCCAGGTTGTCAGGAGAGTGCGGTCGGAACTTAAATACTTTGAAGTGTTCTCAAAAATAGGATTCGAGTTGGCGCGGTTTGTGGTTAGTCAGAATACATTCTTTATTGTTCAAATAACAACTTCTTATCATCGAAGGTCATTTCCAGGTCATCAGGAAAGGGCGATTGGAATTTAAATATTTTAAAGTGTTCCTTAAAATAGGATTCGAGTTGGCCCGCTTTGTGGTGGGTCAGAATACATCCATTATTGTTCAAATAACAACTTCTCACCATGGAAGGTCATTGCCAGGTCATCAGGAGAGAGCAGTCGATTTTGAAGTGTTTCCAAAAATTGGATTCTAGTTGGCGCGGTTTGTGGTGAGTCAAAAAACATCCAATAGTGTCCAAATAACAACTTCTTATCATCGAAGGTCATTGCCAGATTATCAGTTGGGGGCGGTCGGAATTTAAATATTTTGAAGTGTTCTCAAAAATAGAATTCGACTTTCTCCGAGTTTCCGAAATAGTCTTTATAAATCATAAATAGTTTTCAAAGTTAAGTTGAAACACAACAAAGGTTGATGCTTTTCTCTCAAATAATTGATTGAAATATTTTTTTTCAATTCATTCTGTCTAATATCAATGTGAAGGTATTTGTTCTGTTTCGCATTTATTGAATATTTTTATCTGTTATATTAGATTTTCATGTTTTCATGTTCTATTCTCTTTTACCTGTACTGATTCGTCCAATCTATTGTACTATAGTGAAAAGGAATTAATAAAAACATTACATTGCAACATTCCCATTGGCCAGTTTTAAATTTAACACACCCTACTTCACACGTACATTTTTCTCCTCGATCCATTCGCCAAAGCGCCATTTTGCGACGCGATTGTAAATGACCGCTACCCCGTATACATAAATTTAATGGAAGGAAATATAGTTAATAGTTTGATTCCGCTACAGCGAACAAAGTTAAATGGTATAAACATGTAACACCCTACAAAACACACTTTTACCATTAAATCGGAGTGGGTCTTCCGGTTTCCCTCAGTCGGAAATTACTCTGTTATCAAAATCCACTGTTAAGCGCTTTGAATGTCGACTGCCAAACGCTACCGCTGTTGATACAATATCTGGAATCCAAGCCCATTACTTTCAGTGTCCTACGAATTTCCTGGCATCAATCTGAAATAAGATCCGAGACTATTGATGTCCTGGAGTTGGATGAAGTCTCGCATAAAGGTTGATCGAGAAAAAAGGGACATTTTTACATGCCCGCAGACTTAGAATTATAGTGGGGTGGCAGGTTATAGGGAACGAGTAGCAAAGATTTAATATCTCAGAGAGGATACTTTTTGTAAAAGTCTCTTCATTTTCCCGAACTCAAAATGCACTATTTACACTATCTCCGTACGTTAAGTAAATTGAAAGAAGATATTTACGATATAAAAATTGTAAAGATCTATGTTATGAAATGGGATGGAAAACAACCATGCTCGAAAACTTTCGAGAAATTGGCTCTCGGTGGCTGAAATTGTAATGTGTTGTAGTGAGAAGTAACCATTACAAAAATGATGATGAGGAATTGTTATTTGGACAGGAACGAATGTATTGAATCCTATTTTAGAGATCACTTCATAATTTATCTGACTGCACTCCTCTGAGGACATGACAATGACCATTAATAATGAGAAGTTGTTATTTGGAGCGGAATAAATGATGAGAAAATTATTTTCGACTCACCACAAAGCATTTTCTCTAAAATTCGACCGCACTCTAACAAGAGAAAGAAAAATCATTGTAGACATATGGGATTTATCAACAAAAACTATGAAGTTATTCAGAACTGAAAGCTACGATTATCCTATTACTGATATCACAGACTATATGAGTAACCCTCAAAAGTGTTCGAGCTGGGGAAGACTTAGCCCTCTTCTTCTTCTTGCCTTTATGGTGACATGAGGTGATTTTGTGATGAATTCAATTGTTGAATATTAACTTTCATTTAGATGAACGGTGTATGAAATTCACACAATTAATAAATTTACAATATTTTTATGGAATATGATTCGAACCTGATTTATTCCATGCAATTGAATAAAATTGAGATATGAAAACCATGACAAGATTACCATCTTTGCATGAACAGGGATGAAACGAGAATTAGCGCCCACCAAAACGATCCACGTATGCTCTGGATATTTTCCACGATATTCCAAACAGTGGCACTGCCTGAAGACCAGGACAGATTTTCCTCATCCCACAGATACTTGAATGATTTGGTTTCTTTCGATATCAGAAAAAGTATGTTATTATGAAGACAAACACGAATACATATCAAACTAGAATTTCTTGAATCTATAAGTTTGAGAAAAAGTCGGATTACGTTCCTGCTCGCATAGAGACATCCTCTTTTTTTTTCTAGCTTTGATATCGCCTTATAATGTGAAGACACCAGTTCAAACTACGTCCGTTTTAAATCATCCCGGAGATGAAGCTACGTTTCGTCTGCAGTAAACGGACAAGAAAATGGAAACTAATATAATAAATCTCCCATTCCTACCATTCCCTTTGAGACAATCAAATGTTTCTATTGCAAAACATGGAAGCTAACCTCAATTTAGCAGCGGTTCGCCATTATTCCGACAATCGCCAGTCACACTGGCAACTTGAAACATTTATTGTTGTAGTAAAACAGGCTGAACCCTTGGAAACTTTATAATAAGCAATCTAGTCAAGCCACGAAAACTACGGTAGTTATTTACCAAGTCTCTTGTGCCTCTGGAGCCATGTTTTTAATCTCTTTTATATCTGACACTGCACAGTTTGCTAATTTAAATTCTTCCAGATTTATGGTCGACTGTTTTATAAGGCATCTAACACTGAAGTTCCGGAGTCATGTTCGCTTGCTACAAATAACTTGAATTGTTACAAAATATGTATAATATCGAGTGTTGAGGGTGAATCTCAATTCTCATGTTCGTTCTTTTCTTTTTCAGGAACTGAGCTCGCATTCTAGTTCAAGACGAGCTCGGTGAGTAGTGAGCCCGCCCGGAAAGGATACTTGGCACCGTCAAACAGCACTCTGTTGATAGGATACGAATGCTGGTGGTTGTAAAGAAGTCACTAGCGAAACGGGCGGGGAGCATCGCGGAAAATAGCGGCTAATTGGATGGGAACTTTCTGGAAGAACTTTAACAAGTTTCCGCAACCACTCCACGTAGGGACTCCATCCCTAATACAGTTTGAAACTTTCTGCAAGAGGCACAATTCAATAACTCCGGAAGAAGTTTGAAGGGCCCTCGAAGGCCCGAGGAACTCTTCTGCTCTAGCATTGAGATCTGGTCAAATCAGAGTCCAAACACACCAGGTTATCGTTGGAAGAGGCGTGTTTCAGGAAGACTTTCCCAGCACTTTTTCCTTCTGCATCTCCCAAGTGTCATCGTCATCGCACTACGGAAAATCCGCGAATACAAACCCCCATTTCCGAAGGCATGAAGTCACCCATTTATTTTCGAGGATGGCCTCTGGTGAAAAGAATCTTTATCAGTCCTAAAGGGTGATGAAAGAGAGTTAGATTAATTGTCAGTTGATGTCTTTCTCTTACTCTAGGGATAGTTGGTACATTGCTAATTGGATGAACTTTTGTGCTATATAATCTGGGTTTCAACTTTTAGGAAAGAGCATATTATTGGCATCTCTTCAGGCTTGAGGAATTGAACCTTTCTTGAAGCAGGTGTTGACTATCGTCCATTGCAGTACGGAAAATACGCGTATAAGAACCCACATATCCGGAGGCTTAAAGTCACCCATTTATTTTAGAGGATGACCTCTGGTGAAAAGAATCTTTATCAGTCCTAAATGGTGATGAAAAAGAGCTAGATTAATTGTCAGTTGATGTCTTTCTCTTACTCTAGGGATAGTTGGTAGATTGCTAATTGGATGAACTTTTGTGCTATATAATCTGGGTTTCAACTTTTAGGAAAGAGCATATTATTGGCATCTCTTCAGGCTTGAGGAATTGAACCTTTCTTGAAGCAGGTGTTGACTATCGTCCATTGCAGTACGGAAAATCCGCGTATAAGAACCCACATTTCCGGAGGCTTAAAGTCACCCATTTATTTCAGAGGATGACCTCTGGAGAAAAGAATCTTTATCAGTCCTAAAGGGTGATGAAAGAGAGTTAGATTAATTGTCAGTTGATGTCTTTCTCTTACTCCAGGGATAGTTGGTAGATTGCTAATTGGATGAACTTTTGTGCTATATAATCTGGGTTTCAACTTTTAGGAAAGAGCATATTATTGGCATCTCTTCAGGCTTGAGGAATTGAACCTTTCTCGAAGCAGGTGTTGACTATCGTCCATTGCAGTACGGAAAATCCGCGTATAAGAACCCACATTTCCGGAGGCTTAAAGTCACCCATTTATTTCAGAGGATGACCTCTGGAGAAAAGAATCTTTATCAGTCCTAAAGGGTGATGAAAGAGAGTTAGATTAATTGTCAGTTGATGTCTTTCTCTTACTCTAGGGATAGTTGGTAGATTGCTAATTGGATGAACTTTTGTGCTATATAATCTGGGTTTCAACTTTTAGGAAAGAGCATATTATTGGCATCTCTTCAGGCTTGAGGAATTGAACCTTTCTTGAAGCAGGTGTTGACTATCGTCCATTGCAGTACGGAAAATACGCGTATAAGAACCCACATATCCGGAGGCTTAAAGTCACCCATTTATTTCAGAGGATGACCTCTGGTGAAAAGAATCTTTATCAGTCCTAAATGGTGATGAAAAAGAGCTAGATTAATTGTCAGTTGATGTCTTTCTCTTACTCTAGGGATAGTTGGTAGATTGCTATTTGGATGAACTTTTGTGCTATATAATCTGGGTTTCAACTTTTAGGAAAGAGCATATTATTGGCATCTCTTCAGGCTTGAGGAATTGAACCTTTCTTGAAGCAGGTGTTGACTATCGTCCATTGCAGTACGGAAAATACGCGTATAAGAACCCACATATCCGGAGGCTTAAAGTCACCCATTTATTTTAGAGGATGACCTCTGGTGAAAAGAATCTTTATCAGTCCTAAATGGTGATGAAAAAGAGCTAGATTAATTGTCAGTTGATGTCTTTCTCTTACTCTAGGAATAGTTGGTAGATTGCTAATTGGATGAACTTTTGTGCTATATAATCTGGGTTTCAACTTTTAGGAAAGAGCATATTATTGGCATCTCTTCAGGCTTGAGGAATTGAACCTTTCTTGAAGCAGGTGTTGACTATCGTCCATTGCAGTACGGAAAATACGCGTATAAGAACCCACATATCCGGAGGCTTAAAGTCACCCATTTATTTCAGAGGATGACCTCTGGTGAAAAGAATCTTTATCAGTCCTAAATGGTGATGAAAAAGAGCTAGATTAATTGTCAGTTGATGTCTTTCTCTTACTCTAGGGATAGTTGGTAGATTGCTATTTGGATGAACTTTTGTGCTATATAATCTGGGTTTCAACTTTTAGGAAAGAGCATATTATTGGCATCTCTTCAGGCTTGAGGAATTGAACCTTTCTTGAAGCAGGTGTTGACTATCGTCCATTGCAGTACGGAAAATACGCGTATAAGAACCCACATATCCGGAGGCTTAAAGTCACCCATTTATTTTAGAGGATGACCTCTGGTGAAAAGAATCTTTATCAGTCCTAAATGGTGATGAAAAAGAGCTAGATTAATTGTCAGTTGATGTCTTTCTCTTACTCTAGGAATAGTTGGTAGATTGCTAATTGGATGAACTTTTGTGCTATATAATCTGGGTTTCAACTTTTAGGAAAGAGCATATTATTGGCATCTCTTCAGGCTTGAGGAATTGAACCTTTCTTGAAGCAGGTGTTGACTATCGTCCATTGCAGTACGGAAAATCCGCGTATAAGAACCCACATTTCCGGAGGCTTAAAGTCACCCATTTATTTCAGAGGATGACCTCTGGTGAAAAGAATCTTTATCAGTCCTAAATGGTGATGAAAAAGAGCTAGATTAATTGTCAGTTGATGTCTTTCTCTTACTCTAGGGATAGTTGGTAGATTGCTATTTGGATGAACTTTTGTGCTATATAATCTGGGTTTCAACTTTTAGGAAAGAGCATATTATTGGCATCTCTTCAGGCTTGAGGAATTGAACCTTTCTTGAAGCAGGTGTTGACTATCGTCCATTGCAGTACGGAAAATACGCGTATAAGAACCCACATATCCGGAGGCTTAAAGTCACCCATTTATTTTAGAGGATGACCTCTGGTGAAAAGAATCTTTATCAGTCCTAAATGGTGATGAAAAAGAGCTAGATTAATTGTCAGTTGATGTCTTTCTCTTACTCTAGGGATAGTTGGTAGATTGCTAATTGGATGAACTTTTGTGCTATATAATCTGGGTTTCAACTTTTAGGAAAGAGCATATTATTGGCATCTCTTCAGGCTTGAGGAATTGAACCTTTCTTGAAGCAGGTGTTGACTATCGTCCATTGCAGTACGGAAAATCCGCGTATAAGAACCCACATTTCCGGAGGCTTGAAGTCACCCATTTATTTTAGAGGATGACCTCTGGTGAAAAGAATCTTTATCAGTCTTAAAGGGTGATGAAAAAGAGTTAGATTAATTGTCAGTTGATGTCTTTCTCTTACTCTAGGGATAGTTGGTACATTGCTAATCAATTG
Source organism: Chrysolina americana (assembly GCA_958502065.1). Lineage (NCBI taxonomy): Eukaryota > Metazoa > Arthropoda > Insecta > Coleoptera > Chrysomelidae > Chrysolina > Chrysolina americana. The sequence continues at coordinate 72,062,878 of OY293415.1, read as the reverse complement.
AATGAACTTTTGTGCTATATAATCTGGGTTTTAATTTTTAAGAATGAGCATATTATTGGCATCTCTTCAGGCTTGAGGAATTGAACCTTTCTTGAAGCAGGTGTTGACTATCGTCCATTGCAGTACGGAAAATCCGCGTATAAGAACCCACATTTCCGGAGGCTTAAAGTCACCCATTTATTTCAGAGGATGACCTCTGGTGAAAAGAATCTTTATCAGTCCTAAAGGGTGATGAAAGAGAGTTAGATTAATTGTCAGTTGATGTCTTTCTCTCACTCTAGGGATAGTTGGTAGATTGCTAATTGGATGAACTTTTGTGCTATATAATCTGGGTTTCAACTTTTAAGAAAAAGCATATTATTGGCATCTCTTCAGGCTTGAGGAATTGAACCTTTCTTGAAGCAGGTGTTGACTATCGTCCATTGCAGTACGGAAAATCCGCGTATAAGAACCCACATTTCCGGAGGCTTGAAGTCACCCATTTATTTTAGAGGATGACCTCTGGTGAAAAGAATCTTTATCAGTCTTAAAGGGTGATGAAAAAGAGTTAGATTAATTGTCAGTTGATGTCTTTCTCTTACTCTAGGGATAGTTGGTACATTGCTAATCAATTGAATGAACTTTTGTGCTATATAATCTGGGTTTTAATTTTTAAGAATGAGCATATTATTGGCATCTCTTCAGGCTTGAGGAATTGAACCTTTCTTCAAGCAGGTGTTGACTATTGTCCATTGCAGTACGGAAAATCCGCGTATAAGAACCCACATTTCCGGAGGCTTGAAGTCACCCATTTATTCTCGAGGGACCTCTGGTGGAATGAATCTTTATAAACACCTAGAGAGGTTTTCAAGGTGGAATCAATAATACAATCATTTTGAGATTGATGTCATCCAATCCCTTGGTATGAGTTTCAATTTCACCAAGAGCCTGTTCAACAAAATGTTCGATATGTTTGTTCTGTCAATTCTGCTATAATTTTGAGTAATTTATCATTCTGTACGGAATGATCTTAACAGAATTCGAGAAGTAGTCATTGAACGAGTCTGGGTCGATAACCCAAGGGCAACACTGCGGGATATTTGAGTGTGTTTGAAGATTTCATTGATTTCCACAGAAGGTTGAGGTCAGATGTTAATTTATGCTGCAGGAAGGCTTGTTTTGTAACGATTAAATAGTTACAATCAATTGAATGGAAATCTGTGACGATGTCATGATTGAATTTGAAAAAATCGCGAAAACTAATGATATTATTTTGAAATGTTTGCTTTCCACACTTTACTTCACATTTTACAAGATGGTGGACAGATACCATCTATAATGTCAGCTTCTGATGAGATTAAAGATCAATGCAAGTTAGTGATTCGCACGAGACCAACGAGACGAGATTTTCATAAGGTCTTGTCTCGTCTCGCCGATGGAATAATAAGTCACGTCTCAAGTCTCGTCTCGCAGCCTCCATTCTCCTCTCGTCTCGTTTCTCGCACGAGAGTCTCGTAAAAGTATCGAAATCTCATCATTCATAATCTTATTGCTTCAGTGCAATAAAGAATACCTGAATACTTGCTGTAATATGAGAGTCGGAAGAGAAAATTACAATTGTTAAAAAATAACATCATGTATTTGAAAGTAATACAACTAAAGAAAATAAAAACCTATCATTATTTTATAAATGAAATAACTGAAAAAGTCAAAGGTAAAAAACAACCCTTAGCCCTCTCGGATGGAATGTGATAAGACCTTATAAAACGGACGAAAATCGAAATATAGTTATTTACGATACAAGTGTTAAAAGTGGAATTTTATATTGCGAAGTAAGCGTCCACGAGTGGAGCAACTTCACGAGCAAAATAAAATCACTTTTAACAAATGTATCATACAATATTCTTTGTCACGGAAGTATAATTAAAGATATTCAGACGAAATTTCAACGTTTGATTCACTTTTCGCATTGTTGTTTTATGTTTCCCTGATGTTTTTCCAGTTTTTCACATTTAAATGTCAACTGAAAAATAGCATATTTTGGTTGTCAGTATCAAAATAGCTATTTATGTAACCACCTGCGAAATGACACAATTTGTGTAATGCAATAGATAATTGATGCATGAATAGCTCTTTCTCTACTCTCTATTTTCTGCTTTTTAGTACAGTGGTAGTAGTTAGTATGGCTGGCGTAAATTGCAATCACTAAAAAAACCAACGGCACCTGAAGTGTGGAATAAAAATCCAGGCCCATATTTAAAAAAAAGAAAGTTAATGATATTTCTGAAAAAACCGAAACGTTGTGAGACAAGACACATGGCTATGTTTAAAGTTGATGCAAAAATGTTTTCAGATATTATGAAAATTTTGATAAATAAAAAGGGCCTTTTCGAAAATGCGTCTTTTAAGTTATTTCAAAATATCTGAAAAAAAATCATCTCTAGAATCACTCAGCAAGCGCCATATAGGTATAATTACTAACTACATTGTCTAAAACTTCTCCCATTTACTCGTTCTACTATCTCTAACAGTTTCCGAGATCGCAATATATCAATCCATTTGGACACACTGTATATCAAAATCTAAATGGCTAAAATTTAGAAAAGTTTGTACCGTATAGCCGATTCTCACATTATCTCTCTCTTATAGTTTTAAGATAGCAATGTAAGCCAAATTTTATTCACGCTGTATATTTCTTGAATATAGTTCATCCATTATCAACTATTGCAACAACTTGCATAAATTCAAAGGAAGCTCCGCGGTCCACGTGGACATATTGACGTGCGGCAAAATGCAAAATCTTTGGCTGGAGAGTATAAATCATCATTTAAATGAGATGTCGGCGTATCAAATGAAATTAATATTAGAAAGACTATACTTTAAACTTTAAACTTGCAAAAGTGGCAGATTTTTTATAACGAATCCTTTTGGAAAAGTTATAGATTTCACTATTCAAAACAAAAATATGCCGTAAATAAAAATGTGGTCATCGATGGTATACAGCCTTGAAATTGAGAATTCGCAGCAAACATTTCGGGAACAGTGAGTCTGGAAGTACTTGCTTCTGCCAGTTGATTTGGTTCATTTGGAAATATTTTAAAATATGCTTTTGGATGTTTAGTGCTTAGGTGTTTTCTTAATCCGGTAGTATTTCCCCGTGACATTTTAATTTCCTTCGAATTTAAACATATTCTACACCTGGCAATTTTATCTCGATTTGTCCCCTTCAAATCAATGTTGAAATAAGTGTCGAATTTGATTTTGTGAGAGTCGTTTTGTATTTGCATGCGAGACGAAGAGCAGCTGCTATTTAACGAAGACGACAATTCACTTTCAGTCACAGTATCACTCAAACTAATATTGTCTGGTATGTAAATATCCTCAGTTCCACTAGAAAAATCACCGGAATTTGATTCATCTTTGAAGTCAAAAGTTCGCTTTTTTCCTCTTGAATCGGCTCATTTTGAATTAACTTGGCACAATTCAGCACGCTCAAAAATTCGAACAACTACCACTATCCACACCGAACAACGAATAACTAAACTTGGAAGAAATAATGATCTTTATTTATTTCGATCACAATAGAAACACTTACATATCGCAAAATTAATGAATAGGGTTAAAAATCAGCGGCGGCGGCGGCGCGCTTCAGAAAGACAAAGTGATTACCGTCAACCGATCCGATAACGCCGACAGAGACTTTCAAAAGAAATTCTTGGTATTACACTAATAATTTTTTTATTAAAAGAATATGATGTTCATTCAGTTTTGTTTTATATATTTTTATTGGCTTTTCGAGTTCGCACATAAAAATATTCACCTGCGAGGCGAAAACGAGAGTCTCGAACGAGCCACTAATGCAAGTTCTTCTTGTTGCCGTTATTCTAGTAAGTTTCTTAAATTTTTGAAATAAAGTATACCCAATTCTATTAAATCATGTTTGGGTATTACCTGCAATAAAATGTTTTCCAAATCAACGAAACAGCGAATTGACCTTCCATGACGGAAACCATTTGTCTTATCGCTTACAATTCCTGAGCTTTTCAAATATTTCTTAATTTCTGCAAGAAATGCCTTTCTGAAAATCTTCCAAGAGTTATGTATTGCCTTCAAACTAAGACAACACAGTTGACCGGAATATTTCAAGGAATTCTCATAAATGCACGAGTAGCCACCAATCCAGTGGTACTTTCTATAAAAGCACTTCATCAAGGCCGGCATTACCCACAACTTGTTCCTTCGTCATAAATACGTAGGGATATCACCCCCAACGCCTCTCAAGGCTCGCTGGATGGAATGCTTCCAGCCACCACCTAATTGTTCCCTCCGTCATTGTGGACAAAACTTCGACTCAACTTTCGGCAACGGGAATATTTCGCTGCCGTGAAATATTGAATTCGCACTCGACCGCCGGATTTATGGCGATCGTTTTCGGGATTTGAAAGCGGCCGGAGTTCTCTGATGTGGCTGGCCTTTGTCCATTCGGTTCTGCTTAACGAACCCCGTCCAACAGCAGCAATCTAATCCAGAACGGTTCGTCGCCTGTAGTAGTGTTGAACGCGGTGGAAGAACTCCGCGCCTTGTTGGTCTAGTCCAATAGGAATTTTTCATTCCAATTGAGATGCCTAATAAATACCCTGGTGTGTCGACTGATTAGATCTTGTTTAGAATATTTTTGAAGACAAAACGAATGAAATCGCGGTCTACTTCTATAAACGGCTCCAGAGATGGCGCCTCGTTCTTGAGTTAATATTCTGGGGACATAGTGATTGTGTTTATGTTAATTGAATTTAAGGGAATATCAATAAATTCTTTAAATACCACACAAATTGTGTTATTTTTCCAACATAATCTAAATACCTTTTGAAAATCAATAGTTGTGGCAGTATCAAACGTTTCTAAGTACAATATCATTTGATACTGATGTGTTCCTTAATTTTCCTGTATTTTCCATACCGAAATTGAGTACCACTTAGAATATGTTACATACTTCGAAATCAATTTAAACATACTTTTTATTTTGAAACTCGCCTTGCTCTAATTGACAATACTTTAAGGCAAACATTTTTTCAAATCGATTCAATCAACTGGGTTGTTATAAACCATACTGATTCTTTAAAGTTTCTATAAGTACAAGTTATTTAAGTCCGTGATAAACTGAAAAAATAATCACTATTTTTTTATGTTGAAATGGTATACTCGCTTTTCAGTGTAGTTAGATGGTCCAAAAAATATTAATTTTCTGTCGAAAAAAATTGACAAAAAAGTAATATCTTCACTATTACATGACATTTAACTGTTTTTACATTCCAAAATATATTTGAGAGGGCTTACATTAATATCACATAAAGGGTTTAATTACAATATATATATATATATATATATATATATATATATATATATATATATATATATATATATATATATATATATATATATATATATATATATATATATATATATATATAATTACGTTCGGTTTTTGTGACTTGACGTCGGGGTCTCAATCTGCCTACTCCTTCGAGTTCTCTCTTAATTCCAATACAAAAATCAAAAATAGTAGTCACTAGTATATCAAGTATATCGTTGCACCTTTAGCGTCATTATAAACAGATCTGTTGAGAAGAAATCGTTTCCAGAGTTGATAAAAATAGGAAAAGTTATTCTGTTACCAAAGAAAGGTGATTCTCTTGATACTGAAAATTATCCACTTGTGACTATTCCAGTTTTTTGAGTAAAGAAGGGTGTATTTACAGAAAATTATTATCCTTTCTGTTGAGAAACGATATAATTACCAAGCATCAAAATGGATTTTGCTCAGGGAAATCGACGAAAAGTGCTACTGCAGCTTTCTTAGAAATTGTTTATAGTGGTGTTGATAGAGGAAAATTTGTTGCCGCACTTTTATTCGATCTTATCCAAAACTTTCGATTCCATAGACTATGATTTACCCGCTAATAACTTGTACACGACAGATATTCGTTGAAAATTTCTAGCTTGGGTACTTTCCTATATGAAATATAGGATAATATACAGGGTGTGTCAACGATGCGTGGATAGACAACCGAAAACTTTCTGGCAGTATAGATCTTAAATCAGAATATCGAACAGCATACATTCGACTGGCTAATATACAATTTCTTTTACAGTTACCCAACATGCAGATGTATATCATTTTTTCGGTGGAATATTTCATTTTTTAACGAGGAAATATTGTATTTCAACTATATATTCATCTAGATGAATAAATGTCACGTTTTTGACAATTCTTGTAACATTTAAATGTTCAACACCTTCTACCTCAAATGGTGCCACTTGTTTTCAGATATTAGACTTCAACTCTCTGATGTACTTGTAGTTTTTCCTCTTCTAATTTCAAAAACCGTATCCTTATCAGGCCATAAACCTGGTTGGCCATTTCTTCTGATTCAGTAGGTACTCAGTGAAAGGTTAGGTGCACATTTTTGCCTGTCTCATTTCTTGGGACTTGTTTCACCATTCTTGATATTGAGTCTCTATCCTCGTGTTCTTGTGAGTCGTCATCAGAGCTTTCGCTAAACCACAAGCGCGACCAGGACAATAAGATTACTTCTTGCTCGTTGCTCCTGATACCTAAGCTATGGACAGTTTGTTATGACTGGCCAGCTCTTGTAGGGTTCCAAGACAGTCCCAATTAAGTTTTTAGTTAACTTGAATAGAGCATATCGCTTCAATAGCTGCTTGGCTGTCAGAGTGAAGAGCAATGGTCCTTTCATTGAACTTTTGCACTATGTTGTATTGTTGCAACTCCTGCCCGGAATACATTAAGCTCAATGAGACTTGGGCTTGGTAAAATTCATCACTGCTCCCATACCTTCTTTGGTTATTGAGCCGTCTGTATGTATAGCAGGAAATTTCTGAATAAATTGGAGGATCTTTCTTCAATGCATCTTTGACTTGTATGGTTGTTCGAAATTTCTACCCAAAACATCTCATTTGCAAGAAATTCCATTATCGGGAAATATTATCGTATTGATTCAGCATGGAAAAGCACATATACCGGTTTTTTCCAATTATTCAGATGTGAACGTATGAAATAATCACCATTTTCTATGAGCACACACAAACCTTATGACTAGGGAATGAAAAATAATTTTTGGCATAATTTGGAACAATTATTTTTCTAGTAATCTTTCGGATCAACTCTCCATCTATCCTGAATAGTCTGTATGAAAATTTGTGCAATTTTCTCGGCAATTCCTTCATGATTTCATGATAATAAGAAGTCGCATAGGGAACATCATTAATGAATGTCGAACAACGAGCCCACAATTTAGAATTCGTCGTGTCACATAATGAACATTTCACCTAATCAGAATCTCGAATAATTCAATGAAGTGCACAAAGCATATTCAATGGATTCGCCCCTTTTCATCATCACAAGGTGAACGAATTATATTCTCCAATTAGCTCGGAAAGAATTCGTTCTATTGGAAAACAATAGGAGTCGAGTTGGAAATACACATTTTTGAACGAGAACAGAGGACTTTTGTCAAGATTGCAATTTGCATACACATCAGAGTTTTGAATTTCACGTTGGTTATTCATGAGGCAGAACACGTTCAATGAAATATGAGGTGGAAACATTTCCATCTATGTTCATTTTGTTCAACAGCAACCACGTGAAAAAATATTCAGGCTATCATGGAGAATGATACAAGAATCCTGTAAAACGCAAACTATTTTGACATAATGGGCACACATAAATAATTTACTATCAGAGGCTTCTTCGACGATGTCATCGATAAATACACTGAACAGTAAAGGCCCTACATGGGAGCCCTGTGGCAACCTGATGTAGCAATGTTATCATCGGATAAGGTATCAAACCTAGAATCCTCATATATGCACAGATCATCTCTTAGATAGAAAATTATAACGATTGCACGTTGGAAAAATTGAAAACTGAAATAATAATAATGATAATAATATGAACTTGTGTTGCTGTCGATCAAGAGGACACACAGCTACTATCTGCAAAGGGACCTAACGTGGAGCCATATTGGCAGCAGGTGTAGTGAACTCTGAATAAAGAAGAGTTTTTTTTACATCCGATTCAGAAAATGCGTGGATGGCAAGATTATTGCTATGGCTATGGCAAAATCAAGGATATCAATTATTCGATGTTGTCCTTGAATGTGATAATGCACCTTACCATTCCAGATTTTTAATGTTCTGGCCGGAACTCAGGCAAGTCTTCTTCGTTTGAATCCATACTCCTCAATGTTAAACCCAGTCGAAACGATATGGTCTAAAATAAAGTCCTATGTTAGAGGAAATCTTCGAGTTCTCCAAGTCAAAGGTCCGGGTATTGGAGAACAATGGCTCGAGTACATTATTGACCTAACAAAAGTTAAAATAGTTGGGGGGGATGGTAGTAGGGCTGCACAACACACCACCATTTACCATGCTGCAGCTTTAGCATTTCAAGACATGCCCATTGGCCGATAAGTATTATAATTCATTGTTCTCATATTCATTATTCTTACTTATCAAGTTCTTGACGATTTCTGAATTACAAGCGATGGTTTCGGAATTACAATTGCCGCTTTCTGAATGACAATTCACTAATCTGAAATTAAAGTTACACTTTCTGAATTACAATTTACTAATCTGAATTACATGTTACGGTTTTTGAAACCCAATTAACACATCTGAATTACAAATTGCACTTTCTGAATTAGACGTAACAATTCTGAATAACAAGTTATATTTTCTGAATAACATTTTACTAATCTGAATTTCAAGTTACGCTTTTTGAATCAAATTTGAAAAAGGTATTGATGTTCCTTGAATTTCATCGAAGAAAAAGTGACAGAACTGAACATAGTCACAGTTATTTTAATGAATCACAACATAATCTAACACTGTAATTTTATTGACCATAGGTATATTATGCATATCAACCAGAAATTAAAGAAGATCACACAGAGTTTTTATTTTTAAGTAAGCAATCAGAATGTTCAGAAGCCCTAACATTTCTCATAACACCATTTCGTATCCAAAGGGTGATCTCACTCGAACTCGTTTTGAGGCCCTGATATTATTTGCAGATCAAGATATGCGTAAAATATGAAATGTAACGGAACTTTCATCAAGTGCGTAACTCAACAAACTTTTATCTGCGTTCTCATCTCAGGCTCGTTGATTTATATTTCGCCAACTCTCTAAACAAACTTTCGTCATTTATTCGTCATATCTCCGTGGACTCAATTTATACACTTCAGCAAATTGTGAGTTGTAGCGATTTTTTGTGATATTTTGCTTTCTCTGCATGCAGGGTTGGAGAGACGAATATGATATGACGTTTTGAAGCTATTGTTACGATATTTGCTAAATAATACGCCGAGCACAATACTAAACTGTTTTTATTGCCTTCACTATAAACAAACAACTACTTCACTTGATAATAGCAAAATAACGGAAGTGGCGAATAACGGTGACGTTATTTTCAACGGAAGTGATACAGCATTAGGTCCAGTCTCGCTTAATATTCATGAATAGGAAGCTTTTTACTCCGGTATTTATAAAGACTACGAAATAGACAGCACCAGTTTCTTCGATGCTAGAAATCCTCACTTTGATGTCCCAATCATTATACATGAGGCATTGAATAAATGCAAAAATCATAAATCTCCGGGAAGTGACGAAGTTCCTCTCGAATTTCTAAAATTCTTGCCCAACAACTGGATCTTGTATTTATGCACACTTTTCAATTAAATTTTAGACACTACTTTAATTCCAAAATGCTGGTCCGGTGTTATTTCAAAGATGATTCACAAAAAAGGTCATATCTGTAATCCATCTAACTATCGAGGTATAGCACTCGTTAACTGTATTGCTAAAGTTTTTTCTCGCATTATTGACACCCGATTAATGAACTGGGCTGAATTATATAACATACTACCGGATGATGTTTATACTCTCTCGTCAATTATTCATCTCTCTCTTCGTTTCAAGAAACGTAAAATATTTGCTATTTTCATTGAATTCAAGAGGACCTTTGACAGCGTCAACCATCAACTCCTCTGGTCTAAACTCTTTCAACTTGGTGTCAGTTCCCATTTTGACAGATTACTCAGAGCTTTTTACTTAAATGCTACCATGTCTCGGAAGGAGTCTTATAAGGGGAAGTTCTCAGCCCGCCACTATTTTCCCTCTTTGTATTTGATATCGAAGATTACTTCATTAGAAACGATGCTTCTGGTGTCAACATAGATAATTCAAATGAACTTCACATGCTTTTATATGCTGATGACATTGGTATTTTGAGTCAATCTGAGGTTGATGTTGGTAGAAAACTGAGACTTCTCGAAAATTATGCTTCCCTCAATAGCCTCACAGTAAATACTAACAAAACCAAGATAGTATGTTTCTCTAGAGGACCATATGAAACACACAGTAGCTTCTTGTTCAAAGGGCACCCAATAGAAATTACGAATTCCTACACTTATCTTGGTTGTCAGTGTTATGTCTAACTGTATCCATCTCTGGGGCCTGCGGTATGTTGATATAGTTGAGCAAGTACACACACAATTCATAAAAAAGATTTTATCACTGCCGTTCCACACTCCAGACTATGCCGTCAGAGCGGAATGCGGCCGTGTCAAAATAACATTGTATAATATTTTCAAATGGGCGTTAAACTGGTCAATACATATTCTTGAAATGGATGACAGCCGGGTACCCAATATGATTTTCAAACGGCAACTGCAAATTTCCAACTGTGATCCCAAATACAACTGGGCATTACAGCTAAAAACTTTCTTCATCGACATTCACGCTAACGAAATGTGGGACAACCTCTCCCACGAGCGTCATTAAATCAAAGAAGAAGTCTCTTCTACTGAAGTTCAAAGAAAAATTATACGAGCAGGATAGGATACTTCTGCATCGTTCATTATTCGTAATAATGTACAATTCCTTCTCCATTTTGCATAATGTACCCCAGCGATATATCTCCCTAAATATACCTGTTAAATATACAAGAGCCATTGCTCAACTTAGATTATGTAACTAGATCTCAGTTAAATTCTCCTACAAAGGCTCAACGTACAATATCAACCCAAACGAACACTGCACAATCTGTAACAATAAACAATTAGAATCGATCGAACACAATTTCTTCAACTGTCCTATATACTGTTCAATAAAACCAGCATACTTGAAGTCTTTACCGGATGTGGCTACTTTGGCCCATGCTCTTGATACTCTAACAGCAGAAAATGCCAAGACCATCGCTAAATATTTGTGGAATGAATTAAGACTACGTTCTTTCATAATCAATGAGTGAATCCATGAATAGATCTATGCTCACTAGTTCACCACCCACTACTATCAGTTTATTAATTTATTTAATTATTTCTTCTTCTTCATTCTTATTCTTGGTCTTGTTCTGAGATATGTTAAATTTTGTACACTACTCATGATACTAATACTAGGGTGAGTTAAACTATTGCGACAACTTCAAAACCATTAGTTGAATGTACTGCGTCACATACCTTATCATAGTATTATCTAGGATAGATCATTCTTATATGTATGTATGTACCTATTATCTCTCATACTCTTGCCATAAAATGTATTGTATTTTAAGAGGCAATAAACGTATCTATCTATCTATCTATCTATCTATCTATCTATGTGCATATAAACTGTTGGACAACTGAATTGAATAATTCAAAGATTTTGACCTAAGACTATCAAGACCATCAAGGCCAAGTCCAAGACTGACCCAGTCTTGTTTTGGTCTTGAAACATCAAGAACAATACCAAGACCAAGCCTTCATTAATTTTTTGAGACCAAGACCAAGACTGATCAGTCTTGGTCTTGGTTTCGCGAAGCCTTAGGGTGGGTGAATAGGCATAGAATTTATCGGAGTTTGATTTTTTCGATAACGAATGTGTAACGGGTGTAAGCTGCTACATACCTCACTGGATGTTGATAACACCTGATCGTCCACAATGTCTACCGACTCGTTTAGCGATACACCCTGTAAAGCTATCGAAATATCGAACAAAACACATCCATATTTTCCAGAAACCGATTCACATGGAACAGTGCAGTCTATAATGGCACCGGAATAAATATGGAGAAGTTACAATCAACTTTGCCATGCAGAAAATAATAATTGGCACATGACGTACATTTAATTAGTTCACGGTGAAGTGACTCCAAAGCACTCCCTAATTGGATGGAATATAACAATCGAACGTAGCCCTGGAACACGTAATTATGTTGGTATTCGGCTTGTTTATGTGTTTCTCTCTGGTGTTTGTCATTCTCATATAAATCTCTTTGATCTCGGCTACAATTCTGGAACGTTGCGAAAATATCTCCGGAGATATAGCGGAAAAATAATTTTATTCATTCCTTTCGGAATTGAAGTTCGTCCGGACTGAGTGGAGATCGATTTTTCTCCAAACAATTACAATGCTCGAACGAGAAACCTCTACAATCAGGGGATACTGGGAAGCATCTAGATAATAGTTTCGTCATTCAGTTGATGACGGTTAGATTTTGTAATGAAAACATCACAGAGCGACCACGCAGTTTGACATAACGAGGAAATAGTGCTTTACGTCAGTTGAATCATTCGTGTGTTTATCTCTTTCATTTATACCTCAGTTCAAGTATCTTACCTGTTGAGAGAATTTTGTATATCCTTCTATAGCATAAGAATCCATATACAGATTTAACAATTCAACATTTTTTTACAAGTTCAGGTACATAGAGAGTGAATATTCATTTTTCACAACGTGCTCAATTGGTGTGGTCTGTTAGAATAAGTTCCAAGTTCATCTTCAAACATCAGCTTTTCATCGGTGAGTAATCAAGTTTGTAAAATTTTTCCAGCGTATTTCATACTTTTTCTTTATAATCCAAGTAATATTTTTCAATTATGCACCTAGATTTTTACCCAAAAACAACATTTTATATGTCAACCATATATGGCTTCATATGCATTATCTTCAAATGTGTACATTTTATATGAGAGTCATATATGGCTTTGTATGCATTCCATAATTATTTATTTTGATGAAATATTTTTTGTTTTCAGAAATGGATGCCAATAAATTTTACCATAATTCGAAATACGTCATCGATATTCCCGTTGATGGAGGGGTGAGTGATTATGAGGAAGAATCAAGTGATTCAGATTGTGAATATTTGCCAGCAAGTGAAACTGAAATTCCAACCACCTCAGATGGAACTAGGCAACAAGGCAAAAATAAAAAAATAAATCTGTTTAATCGAAAAAAGGAAAAGATTGACTGGAAGGAAAAAAACATGAAAAATTACAATGAAAATGATTATACATTTTCAGGTGTAACTAACTGGAGTCCAGTAGATTTCTTTAAATTTTTGTTTATTGATGACTTATTGAAGTTGATAGTTGAAGAATCAAATCTAAAATCTGTCCCAGATAACGTCAACAAGCTCGCCAATATTACAAAGAGTGAACTTGAACAGTTTTTAGGAATAAGCATATTCATGTCACTTCTAAAATTGCCTTCAAGTAGATTCTACTGGAATACTTGTATAGGGCAACCGCTTGTATACGAGACTACGACTTGTAACAGATGGGAAGAAATTTAAAAAAAATCTACATTTCAACGACAATACCAACTTTAGACGTCCTGGTTCACCCGGCCATGAAAAACTTTTCAAAATAAGACCACTTGTGGAAAAAATACGTGAACAGATTTTGCTCGTTCCTAGAGAAGAGTATCTTTCTATGGACGAACAAATTATACCTACCAAAGCGAGACACACTCTGAAACAGTATAATCGAAAGAAACCCAAAAAATGGGGATTCAAAAATTTGGTACTCAGTGGAGTTTCAGGATTCAGCTACGATTTCGATATTTTTGCTGGGAACCAAAGTAACGTCATTCCTGACGGGGCACCAGATCTCGGAGCAAGCGAAAATATAGTTACCTTACTAACTACTACGGTTCCTCGACATAAAAATCACAAAATATTTTTTGACAATTGGTTCAATAGTCCCAAACTACAAGTTTATTTGTCAAAGAATGGTTTGCTGCCTTTAGGAACCGCTAGAATGAAACGTATAACAGGCTGCCAAATGCCTACGCTGAAAGATATGAAAAAGCGTGGCCGTGGAAGTATGGTAGAAAAAATTGCTGTGATAGACGAAGTAGAACTCTCTTGTGTGTGTTGGTACGACAACAAATTAGTAACCATGCTTTCAACTTATGTAGGCTGTTCACCTGAAACAACCAAAAGGCGCTTCTTTTGAGAAGCTCGTGAATACCGAGAAATTCCATGTCCTAAATCAATAGACGTTTATAATAAACATATGGGGGGCGTGGATTTGCTAGATTCTTTGTAAGGCTTATATAGGATTCAGTTGCGTGCAAAAAAATGGTATAAAAAAATATTTTTTCATCTGTTGGACATGTGCGTGGTAAACGCATGGATCTTGTGGCGCCAAAAAAGTGATGACTATATGCCATTATTTACTTTCAAACAAGTTATTGCTCAATATATGTGCAAGGTGGGCAAGACTAGTTTGTCCAAGAAACGAGGAAGACCATCATCCAATGTTAATTCACCAAGTACAAGTCGTGGCGGAACCCCATGAGAAGAACCACCAAGAAAATATAGAAAACGGCCAGTTATGCATGGGGGACTATCCACTACAAGAAGTACGCACAGACACTATTGGTCACTTTCCCACATGAATCGAGACTGATGTGCTATAATGATTGAAAATTCAGGTTTTTTGTTTCCTGTATTAAATGTAAGGTAGCTGTATGTCTTAATAAGGATAGAAACTGTTTCATACAATTTCACTCGTAATTACGCAAGTAGTTTCAGTGCATAATAAGCCATATCTGAATATCTTCATTTTTGTGTTTTTCAGTTTTACTGTATACGAAGCCATATATGGATTAAATTTAATTTTTTTTTATTATTAGAAATAAATTAATTTTTTTGTTCATCTAGTGTGTTTGTGCCTCTTGGGTCATAATTAACAAAAAAAAAAAAATTGTTATGTAGAACATAATTCATGCAATAGATGGATATATTGTCACTCTAATTTCGCATCCTCCAGATCTGAATTCAGTAATTCATTTGGAGATGATAATTGTATAAATTGTTGTTCCCATAGACAGAAAAACCGTCAATAGAAACTTGATAGATATCATATTACAAAAAACTGTCACTGAAATATTTTATTCTATATATAATTTACGTCACATCTCAAATCTCTCATGAGAAAGCTTTTTGTCTATACTATCTGGCTCTACAGATTCAAATCGCAGCCCAGAAACCGATAACTATTCAAACATTATTCAACTGCACATCCACTTTGATAAATCGCCCTTTCACATAAGTCACATATCTTTCTTTTGTCTCGTTATCCCGAGGATTTGGCCATTTCTTTATGGTTGACCTCTAGCTTCTCTATTCGTTTAAATCTCCTTCATTTATTTCCCTTTTAGACTATTATCGCCTATTTTCTTTCGCCCTAGAAAGATGTTACTAATATCTTCGTTTTATTGGGGCCTGAACTGTCGTTTATTCAGTGGAACACTTTCTCAAGTTCTGCAGGAAGATATTGGAAAAAGACGTAAGCATATGCCAAGTATTTTATGGATCTATTTCTGGCGTGGATTATATTCGTTCTTTCAGTTTCATCACCGCATTTCGATGAAACGGCAGAATTGGGGATGTGAAACTACACACACTATCATATCGTGATTCTCGTCATATAGGGGAGACTAGGGAGGCTTGATACACTCAACAGTCCATCCAAAATAACTAAAAAAATATTCATCTTGCAAATTCTCTAAATGGGTACCCACACAACTGAATAACTTGCAGTCAATTTCGGATACTTCACAGATGTCAGTTTAGAATGTGTATTGAGTTATTAACTGTTTTAGTAAAATATGCAAAGTGTATCAGTCCTCCCATAGTGAGGGAGCTTTGATACAATATATGGGAGCTTTGATACGTGACTAGGTTTTTACAATTATTATAGACATTACTTTATTTAGAGCGGCTTTAACCTCTGAAAGTTTTGAATTTTGAATAATCTAAATCATCTAGCACTTTAAATTTTTGTGGGTAAGAGTAACTCTAAGTAAACCCGACAAATTATTTACAAAACTTTTTTTATTCTTGAAAACTTTATAAACTACTATGTAAAACTTTTACAGAACATTATTCTATTTTGAAAAATTAATGGGAAATCTCAACTTTTTGAAGATCTGTCACTTCCGCCCACAAAACTCGGTGGTGGTAGTTTAATGACATCTTCCTCGGGCACAAAAAATTCATCTTCTACATCAGGATATACAAAATGGAGAGCAGGTTTTTTGCGATGCATAAAATTTATAACATATTCATCCTCGACTTTTTGTAAGACTTGGATAATGTAGTATGCTATTGTCTTTTTTGTGGCAAATCATACTAGCACGTTTTTATTTTCATTTGCTACTCCTACAACAAAATTTTCTTCTACTATTTCTTTCCCAATTTGTTTATCAATATCAGATGATCCTTCGAATTTTGGCTCCTTCGATGTGTCAGAATCTTCGTCAACAATATTTTTTGTCTCTTGTTCATTTTACCTTTGTTTTTTGTCTTATTTACTGTATCGTCCACAATTTATCTTTTAAAGTTTTTTTAATATTGCGCTCCCTGTTCCTTTCATTCCGACCTCTATTCATGCTTACGTTAATTTCCTCCATGTTAGGTGTGTCAGTTAAAATTTTAGTTATTCTGAGTTTACTGCTTGAGCTGTACTGTTTCCTTCCGGGGCCTGAGGAAGTGGTCGTATACCCTCAAGCATCTTCTTATGTGTAATCTGTGCAAAATCAGATTACAGTGTATGGTATGTATGATCTGAATTTGATGGTGTGTGTAATGTTCAACAAGTATGCTGCTTCTACTTCTGGTGTACGTTCCCTCTGGGTATGCTCTTCAGTAAGAGAAAGGCTATTTCAGGCGATGTTACTGTTCTGTTTGTTTTCTTTTTCCATTTGAATGACATCTGAAGTGATAAGGAATATTATTGTTTGAATGCCACTATTACGGGAGGCATGATACATGTATCAAGCCTCCCTAATGTGGAATATTTTACAAAACATCGTATTAGGAAAACTCTAATTATATTGCAAATCTAAATCATATGATAAATTAAAGCTAAATCTATATATTATCACATATAAATTGAACAAACGGGATATTCTGAAACAGTTGTCTACAAAAGATTTACACTTACCTTTACAAAATGTACAAAATATGTAACCAATAAAGAATTTTTGTCACCGACAAGTTATCTTTGCGCTTAACGAAAACGAACTGATATTAAGTGTAACGGCCACGTGCAAGGACTCAGCTCTTGACAAATTTAGTAATGGCGAAATATTTTAGGCGGTTAATTTAAACGTGTATCATACCTCCCACAGTATCAAGCCTCCCTAGTCTCCCCTAGTGCGAATTGGATTGAATAGCCTTCATTCATCTTAAAAAACAAAATAATTTTATGGTATTTTCAAAATTATTTTGATCAATACTAGTTTGAAAAAGTAAGAGTTAAAGAAACACAAATATTATGACAGCTGGGCCGTACTGTTTTTCAATAATATATATTGACCAGAGCATCAATAAAAATAGCTAGATTGTATAACGTTGAATTTTAAAAATCAAATTATAAAAATTCGTCAAATGATAATAAGTTATTCCTAAACGGAGATTTTTCAAGTAATTGAAAAAAATAAACTGCACCATAATAATTCCTAGGGAAACGTGAATGATTGGGTGATTATCTGGTGTTATGGTAGTGAAAATTAGATCAATTTTGATATAGATGGAGATATACAGGGTGTCCCGAAACTATGGTGCCAAATTGAAACAGAAGATTCCCCTTGAAAAATAAATAGGACATTCCCGATGTTTCTTTCTTCAAATGTAGTTCGTTGTAGAGATACAGGGTGTTGAATATGAAAAATTAAAAGTAATTTTTATTCATAACTTCCACAGTTTCCAAAATTTTTCAAAAAAATTTCAAAGAATGTTTTTGTTCAATAGTTGCTTCTTTTTGAAGATGAAAATATATTTTCGGTTGTTACCAGTGGCGTACAAGAAGGGCATCATTCTCCATTTTTTCCCTATTTTTTACGCCACTGGTAAAATCAGAAAAATTATGCATTTTTCGCATTCCTCATTAAATTTTTAGTAAAAAATGTATACTTGTTTGAATCCGGAAAAACTAACTGTTTTTTAAATAATTGCGATTTTATGAATACAAACATACTAGTAATGAAACATTTGTTTGGCAGAAATCAATTTTACAATCCCAATTACTGGTCCAAATAACATCTTGATATTCAACCAAAAAAATGACACTTTCAAATTTAGTTTTTTTTTTTGTAACCATGAAAGTGGCGAGAAAAATGCCTTTTTGTTTTTCAGATTCAACAGCCTGTACCTTTGCAAGAGAAACGCATGTTGAAATGTCATTGATTTTTTTTTGGTAAAATATTCAGTTATAAGTTTAACCAGTAATTAGGATTGTAAAATTCACTTCAGCCGAACATTTTTTTCATTACTATAGTTATGTTTGTTTTCATAAAAGCGCAATTATCTGGAAAACGGTTGATTTTTCTGGAATCCAACAAGTATACATTTATTACTCAAAATTGAAAGAGGAATGCAAAAAATTATTAAATTTTCTGATTTCACCGGTGGCGTAAAAAATAGGGTAGGAAAGGGACCATGATGCCCTTGTTGTACGCCACTGGGAACAACTGAAAACGTGGTTTCTTTTTCAAAATGAAGCACCTATTGAACACAAACATTGCTTCAATTTTTTTTGAAAAATTTTCTCAACTATGGAAGTTATGAATAAAAATTACTTGTAATTTTTCATATTCAACACCCTGTATCTCTGCAATGAACGACATTTGAGAAAAAAATATTAGGGAAGTCATATTTAGTTTTTGAGGGGAATCTTCTGTTTCAATTTGGCACCATAGTTTCGGGACACCCTGTATATGTATAAAATATAATACGCGAAAAAAGTCCTAAGGGGTATACCCCTAAAATTCATGTAAAATACAAAATGATCAGATCCACTTAAAATTCGCACTATATTCGTAAAATTGAATGCCAAAAATATATAATTTGTACATGCCCGGAAAAAAGGTTTAGCAGAATAACGAAATGAATCATCGAAAATTTCCTTACATGATTACGGAAGTGCTGTAAAAAGCCTATGAGATCTTCAATTGATCCGGAATCGACTCCCGGTATGCATATTCTTAAATGATTGCTTTCCATGATGAAAAGTGGAAAAAAATTTCAAAATCTTTTGGAGGGAAATGCATGATATCTCTCAACTCTAGATTGCAGAGGTTTCGTAAAAAACCTACAATATCTCCATTTGACACAGAATCGACTTTAAATTCAGTGAGCATGTACAAAACAGGTTGAATTTCACGACAATGAAACAGGAAATTATTTAAAGAAATGTTTGGCGGCAAGTTACAGCTCTCAATTCAAAATGAATTCTTCAACTCGAGAACGGTTTGAGATAGAGAAATTTTGCGAAAGTCAATCGATTCAGAATGACGGAATTAGTATCTCCAGTGAATTAAAATTTAATTTTTTTGAAACCATCGAGTTTTCGTAAAATCTTATTTGATAGTTTTTGAAAATACGCAAAATTCTCTTGAACGAATTTTGACGAGCTGACTTCAGAATTGAATTCGACGAAGCATTAAAGAAATGAGGGCAAGTTTTTCGTCGGAATCGTAAAAATTGTAGTTATTTTATTAATACTTTATCGAATTGAATTTTTCATGCAGTATTTGAAATCAGCTCGTCGAGATACGTTTGAGGAAAATTTGCGATTTTTTGAATAATGAAAAATAACGATTTTCTTAAAAATGGTTCAACTAAAAATTGCAGAGGTTTCGTAAATAGCCTATCGATTCTCTGTTTGATCGAGTTTTTTAAACCCTCCATCTTGAATACTAGTTATAGGATCCATCAGTAAATTGAACTGCGCAATGATGAATATATTGAAATTTTAGCAAAATTTTTGATGGCATACTTGCAATCTATTGTTTCATCGATAGCCATCATTACAAATATAACATCATCTCGATTATTAATCATAATATTTGAAATTGTTCCCACTATTTCAGAAGCCCAACTATCCTAGGCCTTAAAACCCCATTTCGTGAATGAAATATTAATAAATCAGGATTTGTGTCCCTGTGCTTAACAATCACTTACAATTCCACCAATAATTTATTCAGGATAACCTAATCTTCCTCATCCAAAGCGAAATGACATCCTCTTTCAAACTGAATACCTTTTCCATTAAGGGTAAATTAAGGATATGAAAGATTAATTTAATAATCTTTGTTCATGCGAGTCCCAAATGGCATTTAATTTCTCTAAAACTAGTCAGTATCTCCGGGCTATCTACTCGGACAGGTACAAAGGAGCCTGAATAAACTTATCTTGTTTGCCATCTATTTGCCAGAGGAAGTCGGAAATTAATAATTTGCGGAGCTGAATTCAGCCGGGGAAATATTATTCTGTGTGCACAGTACATTCTGATTTACATTCTAATATCGTAAATGTTCTGTCTAGCTACGTGGCCACGGACTACCTGATATTGAACTTACGATGGTCATTACGAATGGAGGTGGCAGTCCCCGGGTGTGTTTGCCTGGAATTGGGTTTCCGCGGCAAGAATAAGATTCGGTTTTCAGCAAGAATAGCTTGATATTGTTTTAGTACGAAAGCACACGCCATTGCGGTAATAGCTGTCTTTAGGAACGAGAACTGGATTGTAAAGACTGCAAATCTTGTGTTAACTGACATAATCTTACAGCAAGTCATGTGTACGTCGAGATGATTTTGAATAGGATCTGACTTCGATTTTTTTAACTTAGACTTTCAAGAGTTTGGTTCATTCAAGAAGCCAATGAAAAAATACGAATGTGATTTTTAATGGAAATAGAGTTTTGAACAAATAACGATAATTAACTACAATGTAAAGACAAAAGTAAATCAAAGGAAATGCTCAAAATGCTGGCCTTGTTCATGATAACACAACTGTGCCCTTCGTTGAATATTATTAATTGCACGATTAATTTCATTCTTCTTCAATCTTCCGAAACCACTATTAATACTGTGTTGAAGGTCCTCAATAATTTGATATTCCCTCTGACCATAAACTCTTTTCTTCAGTGTACCCCATAAGAATGTATCCACAACATTTAAGTCTGGAGACCTTGCTGGCCACCTTACTGGCCAATTCATTTGTTACCAAACCTTTCAGTCAGGTAATTGGAAACTCGTCTGGTGTTCTGCCGTGGAGCACCATGATGTTAAAACCAGATGTTGTTATAGTTAGCCAAAGGTAGATCATCCAAATAGTGTTTGAAAATCGACATTAAGAACTTGAGATAGGTTTCTCCATTCAGAATTCCGTTAAATAAAAGACGACCTAAAATTCTATCTTTGTGAATTCCTGCCCACACGTCAATACTGAATCGCACTTTCTCGGAACTGCCTGGGGTTATTTATGCTCCAAATGTGTTGTAATTATCCAATCACTTGAATTTGTATCATATCTATTTTTTCTTTATTCATGAAAGCCATTTTTCGACAGAAATTCAATTAATTGTACAATTACAAAATGTCATTGAGTGTGACAAATTGAATTTCATATTTAGAAACATCAAAATGAAAGCCTATTATAATAAGAATATTCTTTTTTTAATTTTCCGATTGATTCGGCCGTTACTTGATGAAGATCCATAGTAATTTGTAGAAAATACCCAGGAAACGATTTGATCTTCACGACAACAATCTTTAAATCAGAGTTACCTTGAAGCAAGAAATAGATAGGGCGTCCAAAAAACCTATATAGTATATTCCAAATTTGTCTTTGACTGCTTCTTGATGGTCATTTGTTTTAGTTTAATGCAATTCAACGGTGAAACTAGTTTCAATTAAGGAGCGACTTGCGTTGCAACTTCCAGCCCTACAAATCTCTTCCGCAAAGTGAAAAATACATTTAATTTTCCAGGGACAGCATACCCGTTGAGGTTTCTGGTAATAGTTTCGTAGCGGTTACCCTAACACATATTTATGCGAACCGTTCTCAAATTCAAACTCCTGCTGTTTGTATAAAGTTTAGTATCACCTGCAGGGCTGAGCCCTTAGTCAGGTATTCGCTAATTACGCTTAGTTAACGCCGGGAGTTTCAAACATGGCGGTTATTGCGAAATGATGCCTGACGGTTGATTTATACGGCCGACAGAATTGATTTTTCGTGTGAACACCCGCGGGAGTTACACTGGTCGGCTCCGAATAGGCCGAGATTCCGAATGATTAACATAGGTTGGAGTTACTCGATGGGTGCGTTGAATAACACGAATTATTGAAAATATTGAAAAATTGATAATTTCACAGACAGAAGTTTTCAAACATTTTCTGTCATTTAACATTTTGTGAAACAATTATGTAATAAAGATCCTTTTGGAGGTTTACTAATTTATATATCCTGGAAACATATAATCATAACAATAATAGTTGAAATTGTTGAAATTGTTATTTCCGTCAACCAGATGCACACCCTTGAGAGTACAACTCTCGAAAGTCTTCGAAAGATTTGTCCGAGCTAGGGAAGACGCAGCCCTTACCTGTTAACGTGTGATGCCATGCACGAGACCGATGACCATGCTAGAAATCGAACCCATGACCCTTAGGTTGAGAGACAAGCGCTCTATCATCATGACCATCACGACCCATAGTAAAAATAATAATTGAGTAGTTTCCCTGAAACACGCCTCGTCAGGAAGACTCCTCTGCATCTCCCTATTGCCATTGTTCGTTGCACTACGGGAAATCCTCTGTTTAACAGGGATGACTCCAAACTTTATGCCTCCGGAGAAAACGATCTTCATCAGTCTCTAAGGGTGGTGCAAGAGTACACGCATGCTATCGAAATGGAGTTTTTTTCAAAAGAGGACGATGCGAGGATTACGGAGAGGACGTTTAGCTCGTAGACGAAAGCATCCTACATCATCTGGAGGCCGGAGAGGGGTGGAACAACGCCACACTCAAGGGGTAGCTACTGTCAAAATCTCTCTCCGACAGATCTGGTCATCAGAATTGTCGGGGAAGAAAAAAGTTGCTGCAACTAATATGGTTGTCGTTCCGATTCTACTCAACTTCTTTGAAGTAATGAAATGGACTCAGGAAAAACTGCGACAACTCGATGTGAAAACTCGCAAATGATGCATCTCCATATCGTCTGTTTCTAGGTTATACTTCCCCAGATAACGGGAAGGTCATGGACTTTTGAGCTTGGAGTGACTACATATCAGAATAGTGATGGATGGAGCCTGTAAAGTCATTAGGAGTTCTGATCCCCTTCTCTGCTAAGTACGCGATCATGGAAAAGTAGAGAATGGAGCATTTCTCTTCAAGGCAGCAACCCGTGCAGCTGTTGAACTCGGTTTCGATTTCGACACAGAATGGAACTGGTTCCAACTCTGTCACCGAGTTAGAAACAGTATCGCTGTAGCAAGTGAATGGCAGAAAGAAGGTTTTTTGAAAATTCATGGCCAGTAGCCAGTTCTGGAAGAAATTCATTACATTTTTGAATTCTTATTTTTTAGAGTTTGCCAGGTTGAGTCTTCATATAAAATCGCAGTATCGTCAGCAAAACTGATGATGCTGCCTTGTGTTGTTGCTTGAAATAGCTCATTAATGTATACATTGCCTTGTGGTACGCCGTTTTCCAAAGTTTTTCGAAAAGCCCACGTCAAAGCTGCGGAGAGTGAGAATCTCCTACAGCTAAGTAAGGATAAGCCAAAGCCAATGGTTGAGGAAATTTTCATTTCACATTTAGTGTAATTCTCAAGTGTATCGGACCTTTTCGTATTTCTCATGATATTTAAGGAGACTTTTTTCTAGTAATTTGTTTTTTCGCCCATTGATCTAAAATTCACAAAGTTTGGCGTTCGCATAATTGCTCTATCTCAATCATTTGCAAGTTGAAGAGTTTATCTGGCGTTGAGAGGGGTACCTAATTTCTCAATAAAATTTATTTTTGATCCGTTTGTAAAGATACAATGGGAGGGAACCTGGCGATTTTTAAAATACGACAAACAAAAATTTCATTTCATTTCGTCTTAGTTATTGTATTACTTGACTTTTTTATTCGAATCCCATTCCATTTATAAAATATGAATTTTGTGGATAGTTGGTATTTGAGACAAAAAATATCCAGAAATTTTGTCAAGTCGTTATAAAAATTAATCTTTTTCAGCTGGTCAAGATACATTTGAGGTACATTTACGATTTTTTATAAGGTCGAAAAGATAACACAAGGGAATTTTGGTTGTTTCATTTCTCCATTATATTGTTACGAGATTGATAAAAATTCCCTTATCTACGCCGCTGAGAGTTCCGTAAAAAAACAAATCGCATACAAATGTGTTGACGCCGTAGGCATTTTGGTAATCGAGCAGTTCTAAGAAGTGATTATTTGGACGGCCTTCTGTCCCGAGTATTCTAGGAATTATCGCGAAAGATCCAGTCGGCCCAAATGGGCTATATAAAGAGATTTCACTGGGATTAAGATGAAGCAGAATTTATGAAGAAGTGATTAGAAGTTTTTGTACAAGTAAATAAGTGTTTGGAATATTTAGCTAGTTGTATTGTTGTATAGATAGATTAAGTGTTTTATTAGTCAGTGAAGAACTTAGTTGTATCTTCTTAGTGAAGTTAGAAAATAAACAGTTTAGTAGTGTGCTCGGCATTATTATTTAGCAAAAACGTAACAATATTAAATCTTGTATCTGATCATATACAAATCATTTATTTTCGCAATCAGTAAGGAATTTTGCCTATATGTAGGAAATTTCAAGTATATCTGATGATTGTTTTTTATTCAGGATTTTTACGGGTCTATCCCTTCGGATTTTTCAATAATATTTTTTTTTGCCGATCAACTTAAAATTCACTAAGTGTACTAATTTGATCATTCTGAATCGATTGCTCTGTCGTTGACCGTTTGCGAGTTGAAGAGTTCATCTGGAGTTGAGAGGGGTAATTTCATACCAAATTATATTCATAATACGTATCGATTCAGCTTGTGGAGATACATTGGACAGTACTTGGATGTTTTTTTTATTTTTTGGGAGATGAAAAATAAAAAATTTCAATGAATTCAATTTTCTGTTAATCTTTCTACAATGCGAAATTAGCTCGTATGTTTTTATCGAGAGGCTATTTCACTCAAAGAAAGTTTATTTTGAGTATAAGTCAATATTTGCGACTAAAAATCTGCTGATGACAATTCGTCAATTCGTCATACATTTTTTATTTTTGTTACGATTTAAAATCAGTTTATTGTGATACATTTAAATTACATTTGCGATTTTTTATAAAACCAAAAAATCGAAAATTTGACTGTTTGAGGGAATTTTGAGCCCAATTAATTTTTGGTTAGCAGGAACTATATATAGTTGTGACGCAATTAGTCTCATACTGTTTTGTGGTACACAATAGAGAAATTGATGACTCGTCTCTCTGTAATGAATGTTATTGAAATTGAGTTTCATTTCAATCTACATGAATGATCCAGTTACTCCAAGCATGTATGGTTTGAGTTTGCAGATGAAAACAATAGAATCTGTGGAACTACGGGAGCTCAATCTGAATTATCGACAGCTGCTATCTTTCGTGTTGCCCTGTATATCACTCATTCGTTCCAATGAAAGATGTAGTCACCATCTGCTCACCACTGAGCCATTCAAAACCACCACAGAAGCTCACAAACATTTCATGGGGAGGCACTGGTTTAATATATTTTTTCATTCAACCTCAGTGAAACGAAATTCTATACGATATATCATTAGTTGCATCACCTCCATTAGTTACACTACAACCTCTATCAGGCGATACAGCTCTTCATGTAACGCGATATTTTTCGTGAAAGCTCTATTGTCTCAATATTAGAACAAAACACTTTTATAGAAGGACGTGTGTCAGTTAGTCTCTTCAAGTGGCACTTGATGGGATTGACATGATCTCTCCTCATATTGTTTACATGCATTCCATTATGGAAAATATTTCATGTTGCACAGTTCATATCCCTATTTCAGTGGTTAATTTTTCAGTAATCCACAGAGAGTAGGTTGAAATTAGGAAGAGCAAAGGAAGTATGTGATGTGGGACAAACAATTGGAAATATTCAAAATTGAAAATATATTGAGTTTGAAATGGGAGAGAAAATAAATGACAGGAAAATTATATCCGATGGAATATCGGATATAATTTACCTGTCATTTATTTACGAGTGTTGAAAGGCAATTGAATCAGTTTTTCATGAAAAATTACTACGTCTTGAAGAAATCATAAAATTTTTTCATTAACTCTATATCTATTTGTACTATATCTAGAAACAATAATATGATTTCTCTTCAAAAGGTCATATCTTTCCAAGTAGATTACACCGAGGATAATGATCATATAATAACCATAATGAAGTTATCTACAACTCCCGGTCACATTTTCAGAATCTACGATAAATTTCAATATAACTTCTTTTGAAACATCATATATCTAAAGGGCTCCAGTTTTCAAAGATTAGAATTTCTTCGAAAAATTCAACAGATTCAACAAAAAAAAAATTTCTGGAAACAAAGAGACTCAGGAATAAAATGGGAATTCACCTAAATAGAATCTGAAGCTTCCAAATCTTCGTAAACTTTTCAAAAAAATTATACGTGTTACTCAGAAATCGGCGCCAAATTCGGATAAGTACTTATCGTGAAAATTGTATTACTAACTGTTTTCAAATGTTAACTCCATTTTCAGTCAACCCTAGTGGATTCTACGCTGAAAAATAGAAGGAGTTTATGCTTACAACCCTATAACCTAACTTGAGTGTTTTTTTAGAAACTTGAAAAAACTAAATACGCCACCCAAAATCAGTAAGTCGACGCCCCAGAGAAAATAATAATAATAGCCATCTCTACCCCCACAAGCTATGCCTTTGGTTACACTCTATGAGTGTTCATGAGGGAGTAATATCATTATTACTATTCCCACATTTCATTTTGTATCTACCAAGGATTTTTCTGGATACGCTCTGAAGTACGCCAGGACTGTATTTTCATTTTCTTCAATATCTACGATGGGCTAACTTTTTTCTTGCATTTTTAAGAACAGCCCATGTGTTTCGACAAATACCGTTCAACTCAGATATGAGGTTATAAGCATAAACTTTCCCTATTTTTTTGGTGTAGATTACGCTGGCGTTGACAAATGGGTTTGCCATTTAAAAATAATTAGTTATACAATTTTCAAGAATTCGGCGCCTATTTCTGAGCACCCTGTATGATTTTTTGAAAAGTTTTCACAGATTCAGGTAGCTTTAGGTCTGATTCAGGCAAATTCTAACAATTTTTGACCTAAATCTCCTTGTTCTGTATGGCTTTTGGGTTTTCGGTCGTATATCCATTTTCTGAATCTCTTTGTTTCGGAAATATAATTTTTTTTTTGTAATGGCCTGAATCTGTTAAAATGTTTAGAATTAAGATAATTGAAAGGTGGAGCTTTCTAGACATGGGTTGTTCCCAATAAATTCCTAAGAATGCGATGAAAAACAGGGTTTTCTTTTCGAAAAAGCAGAGTTGGGTCCACTTCCGGACAACTAATAATATTTTTGGTGAAACGAGCTCCTTGGAAAACTCCCGAATACAGACTCAGAGAAATAAAATAGTTTTCCATATACATTACGACTCAGCTTATCGTGGTGTACCCTATATACGATAGGATTTTATCACTCACCTGAGAACATTATACAGTGAGGACCAAAAGTCCGTCGCCCCCCTGTAACTTCTTTATTCTACATATTACAAAAAAATGTTAAATACATTAGTTGTAGGGTTTCATTCTGTCTCTTTGATGGTTTAAGTTTCATTCACACAGAGTGTCTCAAAAAAGCACGATGACTTAGAAGTTAATTTTTTTAAATGGGACACCCTGTATTTCATTGCATTATTACATTCTACGTTGAATTCTGTACAAGATTGATAAATGGTTTTCTATCAAAAAAGTTAATAGTTTTGGACTTATGAACACTTGTAAATAATTATTTCGACTACTTTTGCACCAGTTCACGAATAAATTAATGATGTAGGCTATGCACGCTAGGCGCGTTTATTTTATCCATGACAACGAAAAAAAACTCTTATCTGTTTTTGCCAAATGTCATTGACATTTTGTAGGTTTTCAAAACTTTGTTTCAAACGGTTTTCAATTTCTCTTGTTGATTAATATGGCTCGTTCAGTAGCAGACAAAGTTGAAGCCGTTATCATATTTGGTGAAGCTAACCGAAATTACCACGCTGCTATTCGCATTTTCAATGAACGGTTTCCAGAACGTCCGATGTGTCGAAAATATCTGCAGAAATTGGTGGCAAAATTTAACCAAACTGGCACCGTGAAAGATGCTCTGAGATCTGGGAGGCCGAAAATAATTACGGAAGATGTTGAAATTCAAGTACTAGCCGAAATGGTAAACAACCCACAACAATCAACTAAGCAAGTAGCTGAGACATGTGATGTTTCTAAAACATCAGTAAAGAGGGTTTTAAAACAAAATAAATTCCATCCTTACAAAATAAAATTTTTGCACCAATTGGTTGAAGATGATCCAGACCGGCGACTTGAATTTTGCGAGACCATGGCAGAAAGAATTGTTGCAAATCGACTTTATTTGCAACACATCTGCTTTAGTGATGAAAGCACTTTTTACCTAAATGGAAATGTGAATACCCAGAATTGTAGATATTGGAGTGATGAGAATTCCCATGAATTCCACGAGGGGCATACTCAATTTCCCCAGAAAATTAATGTTTGGGCTGGTATTTTAGGTAACCACATTGTCAGCCAGCTCGCTCACCGGACCTCTCACCGTTTGATTTCTTTCTCTGGGGCTATGTGAAATCCGTAGTTTTAAAGACAGTTTGTGGGTCGTTAGATGAACTGCGCCGTCGAATTATTGAAGTGTGTTCAGAAATAACACCTCAAACCTTGATTAATGTTAGGGAAGAGTTTACAACCCGACTATTTATGTGTCAAGAAATGCATGGTGGACATGTCGAACATCTTTTGGAATAGATAAAAACTCACCGTTTTTAGTTATAAATTAAAATATCTCTTCAGTTTTTAATGATTCTTGATCTGTATTTATGGACTACCTTATTTGTTAATAAAATGTTTCAATTTCATTTGTACTAGTTTTTCGTGAGATTCAACAACTCTAACAATTGTAAAATGGTACGACGAGGTAAGTTACACATGGTGCCATCAGCAGTTTGCAACATTGGATAGCTTTCAAAAAGTTAGGATAGGAAAGTGGAATACATTGTGATTCATTTGTTACGATTTTCTCATTGAACTGGCGCAAAAGTAGTCGAAATAATTATTTACAAGTGTTCATAAGTCCAAAACTATTAACTTTTTTGATAGAAAACCATTTATCAAACTTGTTCAGAATTCAACGTAGAATGTAATAATGCAATGAAATACAGGGTGTCCCATTTAAAAAAATTAACTTCTGAGTCACCGTGCTTTTTTGAGACACTCTGTATGAATGAAACTTAAACCATTAAAGAGATCGAATGAAACCCTACAACTTGAGTATTTAACATTTTTTTGTAATATGGAAAATGAAGAAGTTACGGGGGGGGCGACGGACTTTTGGTCCTCACTGTATATTCAGTGCGGCTTTCAATGGTCCCTCCTTGTTAACTTTCAAACAGTTTGTCGTATAAAAAAAAAACGTTTGGAGGGTATATCTAACCGATAGTATGTTTTGAAATAAAAACATTGTAATTGTTTGATAGATGGCGCGGAGAAGCACATCAACTTAAAAAATCATGGAAGGTCAAGTGTCACGGAATTCGAAAAAATGTTGATGGTTGAAAAGATGATTGAATTATCTTTTCAACGATGTGACACAGGACCCCCCCATGCCATTTATGTTTCTACGTCAAACCGTTCAAAGCAATACTTTATGAACAATAGATTCGTCGTGACTCAAATTCAAGAAGATCAATTACTCACCTTTGGGCAGTGGAACATCAAAACAATTTCACTGAATCTGAACTATTGTTGACCAATTTCAAATAAACGATATAACTTAGATTAGGAATCTACTGTGCGATATAGCTATTTATGTACCAAGTGCGTTATACAGATCCAAACGCCCGGAGGGTAACATTCACCGAGGGCCTTTGATCAAGACCTGCACCTCAAAAAGTTTCACCATTGTTGAAGAAAGCAAAATAGGAGCCTTGAACTTCGTTAAAAAGTACATTGCACTACGACCAAATGGACGTAAACCACGTATTTTTTTTTACCTACAGAAATAATTATTGCATTGAGTTACCTGCAGGTAAAAATACTATAGGAAGTGTTCCTTCTGTCATAGAGAAATACCTTAATTTGGAAAACCCGAAAGGTTACACCGGACATTGTCTACGCCGAACTTCGTCAACGTGTCTTGTTCTAGGTAGTGCTTCCTTTGAAACACTAAAATTACATGGAAAATGGAAGAGTAGTACGGTAGCGGAGAGCTATATTGAAGAAAGTATCTACTCGAAGAACAAAATTGCTACAATGATAGCCCATTCCGTTTCCGAAAAAGAAAATATTAACGTTCCGAACGAAACCAAATGCACATTGGTCAACTCACAGAACTTCAAACTTACTACTAATCTTTCAGGAACATTTGAAAATTGTAATTTGTATTTGAGAGAAAATAATCAGTCCCTTTTTTATGTACAGTTATAAATGATACTCTCTGAGTAATTAATTTATTGAACTACAGAAAAAAACATTTAGCGGGCGTTATGACTCATAATGCCCTCCATAACGCCCCGGGCGTTATGGGTCTGTTAATAGTAACCAAGGTATTACAAAGCAGTCATGGACAAGTGAAAAATAAAATTAATTTGGTAAGGTGGAAAAATATTCTGGAAAAACTGGCATTGACAACTATCATTCCCTCAAAGGTAATTCAATTTAAAATGATACATTCTGCAATGAGAAATGAAAAAATAATATCACCTAACCCTCCTCAAATATTGGGTACTTACTCTCCGATTGTACACAAGATGATTGAAAAGTTAGTGTTTCTTTAATATCTCAAGAACATGGCAACTGTACTCTCCGCGTTCCAATGAACAATAGGCAACGGCTCAATTCAAGTTCATCATCATATTTGTGTGTACTTTGCGGTCGGATTAATCTCCTTCTATAGTCGCATTCGTAATCCTTTGTTACCGCAGGTGATTGAAATGCGGTGTGGCCGCATATTGATTATAATCAAAATGTTGAATAGCAGCCGAGGCAAGAACACAAATAGCTCGTGTTATGATTTATTCTCTCCCGGCTACAGCACCACATACTTTTCTCTTTTGGAACTACTTCATAATATCATATGATATAGATTTTAAATGGGTTGTAATGTACCATATTAAGCATGTATCATGGAGGGTTGATCACGATGGCTATAATTCTTTAAAGCCCTAATGCCATCCCAAAAAAAAATTTAAGCGCTAACGTTGAGGGTGTCTTTAAAAAATCTGGATTTTCGAAAAGTTGCCGTTTCATGTAGAAAATATTTCCATTGCCTTTAAAACTCATCAAATAAAAAATTAATTGATTATATGGACACAACATTCAACAACAAACATGAAAAACCTGAAACCCAGAGAATCTTTGAGCAGAAAATATAAGTAAGAAAAGATTGGAATAGGAGGAAACGTATTGAAACTGTTTTAAAATCGTTTGCTTTAACGAAAGCAGCAAGTGCTGATAAAGGATGAAATTAGCAGTGAAACGATTGTAACTTATGACGTTCCACAGGATATAGTTCTAGGACCTATTTTCTTCATCATATAACTGAACGACCTATGTTTGTAAAGTTATACAATTATAGGTTAGAGTAGACCATATGTGTGTTAAATTGAATACTCAGTACCCTTATGAACTCGGAACACTAACCGGGAACGGAGTCACTTGCCTTGGATATGCTGACGACATAGTCATTATGGCCAAAGAAAGGGACCTAGAGACTACCAAAAGAGGGTGCCTTTCTGTGAGGTTGAGAATCAATTCATCAAAAATCCCAGTAGTACCATTCACTAGAAGAACAAAGTTTCAGTACCTAAGGGCTGTTTGCCTTGACAGAGCAGACTTAGAATGGAAGTAAGAGGTGAAGTATTTAGGGCTCACCCTAGACTCGAAACTACTCTGGAACAGACACGTAGAAAAGATCGTTAACAAAGCAAAGTCATCACTAATGTTGTGTAGGAACATTGCAGGAAAAACGTAAGGCTGTAACCCATCAATACTGCGATGGATGTAAACCATGATGGCGAGACTTATGATCACCTACAGAGCAGTAATGTGACATAGCAGAACCAAACTTGCCATAACAAAGAAAATCCTGGAGAAAGTGCAAAGACCAGCATGTCTCAGTATAACAGGAGCAATGGGGTCGACTCCAACAGCAGCAATAGAGGTAATTCTGGACCCCACTCCTCTCTATATCATGGTGATGAGAACTGCTTGGAGAGGAAACCTCAGGTTGGCTAAAGTCGGACTCAAAGGAACAGCACCCAACGTATGGGGCTCAACCCCACCGAAAGTACACACCTTGCCGATCTCCCAACTGGAGAAATTACCAGGAAATTTAGTTTCGAGAAATTTTATCGAACGGAATTGAATGCCAAGAGTGGATGGGGCATAGAATCCATTAGGGCACTGGGAAAGAATACCATGACATGGTACACGGACGGGTCCAAAACTCCCGACAGAACTGGAGCAGTAGTCTTTGGGCCTCGCACCAAATACTCCGAACCCATGAGCCAGTTCCCCAGTATTTTTCAAGCGGAAATTAATGCCATAGAAAGGTGCATTCAATTCAACCTCGACAGGAAATACCGGAACAAGGAAATCGCAATCCTCTCCGATAGTCAAGCAGCCATCAAAGCGTTGAGCTCATATAACATCAACTCAAAGATGGTCTGGGAATGCCTAGACAAACTTAATGATCTAGGCAGGAACAACAAGGTGATCCTCCTCTGGGTGCCAGGGCACGTCGGAGTGGAGGGCAATGAACAAGCAGATACCCTGGCATGAAAAGGGGCATCAACGCCACTGATCGGGCCAGAACCATTGTGCGGACTTGGAAAATCTTAGTTCCAATAAGAACCCAATCAAACTGAAGAAGCAATGAGAACAACATACTGGCAAAGACTTCCAGGGCCAAGGCAGGTCAAAGATTTCCTCGGCAACTTCAACCGAGCAAGATCGAAGACACTGATTAACCATAGCAAAACTAGTTTGAAGACAATCACGGGATTTCTGACGGGGCACTGTAGACTCAAAGAACACCTAAGGAAGCTAGGCTTAGAGGAGGGCAGCACCTGCAGATTCTGTGGGGAACATTCAGAAACACCACACTATATATTGATGGAGAATTATGCTGTACATCACAAGAGATTGAATGTAATGGGATCACACCATCTGACTGTGGGAGAAATACCACGAATAGACCCCCTCAAAATTTCTTAATTCCTCAAGGGGCTTGAGGGGCTGCTGTAAACAAAAACACCTTGAAATAGCAGAAGAAGATGGGACATAACAGATCTAATTAGATCGCAGCGCATCAGTCACTATCCATACCTACCATTACTATTAAATGAGCAGAGACTTAATTGTGCAAAAACCAGGAGTGATTTCTTAAACCAATGGAAACATCTTCCATGAACTGGGGAAGCTTGTGTTGAAAAAATTTCAGGGCTAAGGCAAACCAAAGATCTCTTCGGCAATTTCAACCGAGCAAGATCGAAGACTCTGGTTAACCTCAGCAAAACTAGTCTTGAGACCTAAGGAAGCTAGGCTCAGAGGATGACAGCACCTGCAGATTCTGTGGGGAACACCCAGAAACACCACACCATATAGTGATGGAGTGTTATGCTGTACATCACAAAAGATTGAATATACTGGTATCACATCAGCTGAGTGTGGGAGAAATACCACGAATAAACCCCTTCGAAATCTTTGAACTCCTCAAGGAATTGGGGTTCGAGGGGCTGCTGTAAACGAGAACACCTTGAAATAGCAGAAGAAGATGGGGCACAATAGATCTAATTAGATCGCAGCGCATCAGTCACCACCCATACTTACCATTACCATTACCCTCATGACAGAATGGTAAAGTTTTTCTAATCAACGCCATGAAGTGCGACATCTATTGAAAAAGGATGTACCACCGCACAGAACTAACCAGTCTAACACCTATCCAAACTAACAGATCCACAATGAACACAGAATCATCGGTTTTTCAGAAGGTAAAGGTAAGGAAGGAATCTAGTGAAACACAAGGAAGTTGGAAAACTCTCCGCAATCGCATTGTACTTGATCGTTAAGAGAAACTACATTCGGATTGTTTATAGCAGAATTGTACTAAAAAATTTCAGGAAAATTGAATGAAGAACTTTTTGGGCAAACATGCACAATATACCTTATTGTTCTTGACCTATTTGTTCTTGAGTTTAGAGGGAATGACTTTCACAGTTATTCTAAATAGAAGTTTTGTATTGATGAATCATTTTTGAAGATGTGGAAGTGAGAAATAACAAGTGAGGGATATTGGCTACAGACTTGTAATCCAGATGTAGTCTTTTTGGTGGGTCTGCTGGAGAGTGAATTAAATAGATATAATATATTTTGTGGATGAATAGAACCAAAAGCATGTAGGGCTCTTAT
The DNA here is from genome assembly GCA_958502065.1 of Chrysolina americana. NCBI lineage: Eukaryota > Metazoa > Arthropoda > Insecta > Coleoptera > Chrysomelidae > Chrysolina > Chrysolina americana. The sequence continues at coordinate 72,027,990 of OY293415.1, read as the reverse complement.
TCGGCCCGTTATGCACCCACCGCTGCTGGGAACTGATTTAATTTTAACACACTCTGAAAGTTTAGAACGATGCTTCCGAATTGCGCTTCCAGTATGGATTCGACTGCTGGGCATTCAATTGAGATGTGGGTGGCTGATTTCTCATCATCCAAGCACCATCTTTATTCACTTTTATCTGTGATACCTATAATGTTGAGGTACTTGTTAAGATGGCAGTAAACCGTCAGGTGCCCAACCACTATTCTGATTTCCTTTCTGATCATTGAGAGCAGAGTCTTGGTCCTCCTAGTACAAGGGAATCCGATGTGAAGTTTCGATTGTCTCATACCTGCCTCTTTCCATGTATCCTGGATTTGACTTCCACGGTTTCCTTCATGGTTGAGACGCTCCATGATCTAGAAACTTCTAGATTTGGTTTTGGTACAATCGTTGAGCTTTTCGCACTTTTTCTTGCCAGATTATCGTCCGGGGATCCAGAGTAGCTTCACCTTATTGGCATTTGATAAAAGACTGGGTTAGCTATGAATTAATTTCTTGAGATGCCCACAGTTCACTATTAGTGGTATTTTCATTTTCCATTTTCAGCTTCAGAGTTATTCTGTAAGTTTTCCTCATATTGATGAATCTGAGATTGATATTGTTAATCAACCTCGCAAATAACTTTTATGATCTCGTGCATCAACATATTTGATGTTCAGAATAACGTTATTCAATCTCATTTCGTTTACTTCTCAAAGTACCTTTTGTTCAAACGTTTCCTTCGCATAACCATTGAAAGCTGCTATTGATTCAACACCCAACACGTTCATATTTTCATTAATCCAGACAACTATGTAGAACGAGCCCGTTTGCATAATACTTTCATTGTTGTACATATTATTTTAATGAGTTTGTATGTTCAGGTAGCTCCTAACAAGTTCATTATGCCAAGCTATGGTTGTTTGAGAGTTTGATGTAATGGCCGCATATTTGTTGATGAGCGGTCATGTAGCAACCGAGTGTTTGACGCGCTTTGATGCATTCCGCCATAATAAGATCACGATAGATCAGAAATGGAACAATTAATGTTATAACACAATAAAGAAAATTAAGGTAATTCTTTACGACAAAGATATTCTGTATGATGTTTTGTGACCTCACTGGTTATTGTGATGTGTAAATGATTGGAAAAAGGTCGAAATAACTGTGGAACTCTAGACGACGTTTCGACTTATATTTAGTCATCCTCAGGGCACTACATGTGATTATTACTCAAAATTTAATAAAAGAGAATAAATACATCAGTGAGTATCGAATCAAAAATTCAAAATGCCAAAAAATAGTAAAATATATACACATTTAAACTGTGAAGTGTATAAGTTCGGATAAAAGTTGAAGGGTACTTTGCTCTGCACCTTTCTAGGAATTCAAATTTAGATGTGTCCTTGGTGGAAAAGTGATGTCATCGGCTTTTCTTTCAATATATCATGTTTATTATCGCTAGGAAGATTGGTTTTTCCTCTATTCAGTGGTACTAATATTTTTCATTTGTTTCGAAAGGTAGAGTATGTTTTATATTTTAGTGTCCCAACTGTAAATCATTCACCTATTGCTTAATTCGTTAAAAAAAATTCTCAATCGGTAAATATAGTCAGGCAATTTGACGTTTTTATAAAAAAATATTTTTTATATGTAGAATTGACAGTTGATACTTTAAAATATTTCACTTACGATGTTAGGGTTAGGGTAATTTAAGGTATCAAAAACTGAAAATATTTCATTTATGGTTGAAGGAATATTTTATATCGTTTTCAAACAAAATGCGAGACTTCTTGTGCAGCGACATTTGCGAATCTTTTTCGGCGACTTTCCGAATCTGGAAGCTTTGAAATAAATTCTACTGTAGGACGCCCACGGACTACAAGAACTGTGGAATTGGAGAAGGTGGTTCTCGAAGAAATTAGTGAACATCCAGAGACAAGCACAAGAGAAATCAGTGAATGTGAGTCACATGACCGTTTACAAAATTTTAAAGGAGCAGCAATTATATTATATTCAGCATGTCTAGGCACTTACGCTACGTGATTTTCAACCACGTATCGAATTTGCTTGATGGCTCCAAAAAAAAAGTCGAACAATATGCTCAAATTTTATCAAAAATCTACTTCATAGATAAGGCTAATTTTTCGTGAAATACTATCGAGAACTTTCATAACAATCACATCTGGGTGGAAGATAACCCACATGCGATAACGCACCCTTATTTTCAAGACAGATAGGCATAATTGGGGATTATTTAGTTGGGCCCTATTTTCTCCACTCACGTTTGGATCGAGATGCTCGCCAGAAATTTCTGAAACACAAGCTTCCCCAGTTTATGGAAGATGTTCCCATTGGTTTACGAAATCACTCTTGGTTTTTGCATGATTAAGTCTCTGCTCATTTAATAGTAATGATAGGTATGGATAGTGACTGATGCGCTGCGACCTAATTAGATCTGTTGTGTCCCATCTTCTTCTGCTATTTCAAGGTGTTCTCGTTTACAGCAGCCCCTCAAGCCCATTGAGGAATCAAGAAATTTTGAGGGGGTCTATTCGTGGTATTTCTCCCATAGTCAGCTGGTGTGATCCCAGTACATTCAATCTATTGTGATGTTCAGCATAATTCTCCATCAATATATAGTGTGGTGTTTCTGGATGTTCCCCACAGAATCTGCAGGTGCTGTCCTCCTCTAAGCCTAGCTTCCTTAGGTGTTCTTTGAGTCTACAGTGCCCCGTCAGAAATCCCGTGATTGTCTTCAAACTAGTTTTGCTAAGGTTAATCAGTGTCTTCGATCTTGCTCGGTTGAAGTTGCCGAGGAGATCTTTGACTTGCCTTAGCCCTGGAAGTCTTTGCCAGTATGCTTCTCTCAGTGCTTCTTCAGTTTCATTGAATTCTTCGTGAAAGTAAGATTTTCCAAGTTCGCAGAATGGTTCTGGCCCGATCAGTGGCGTTGATACCCCTTCTCGTGCCAGGGCATCTGCTTGTTCATTACCCTCCACTCCGACGTGCCTTGGCACCCAGAGGAGGATCACCTTGTTGTTCCTGCCAGATCATGTAGTTTGTCTAGGCATTCACAGACCATCTTTGAGTTGATGTTATATGAGCTCAATACTTTGATGGCTGCTTGACTATCGGAGAGGATTGCGATTTCCTTGTTCCGGTATTTCTTGTCGAGGTTGAATTGAATGCACCTTTCTATGGCGTGAATTTCCGCTTGAAAAATACTGGGGAACTTGCTTATGGGTTCGGAATATTCGGTGCGAGGCTCAAAGACTCCTGCTCTAGTTCCGTCGGGAGTTTTGGACCCGTCCGTGTCCCATGTTTCGGTATTCTTTGCTCCATCCACTCTTGGTATTTGATTCCGTTCGAAAAAAATTCTCGAAACTAAATTTCTTGGTAATTTCGTCAGTTGGGAGATCGGTAAGGTGTACACTTTTGGTGGGGGTTGAGCTTCTTACGTTGTGTGCTGCCCCTTTGAGTCCGACTTTAGCCAACCTGATCCCCAAGGGTGGCTGAGGCGTTGCAGCCAACGGGTGTAGCGACTCGTGGGCGCTAGCTTACCGTACACCGACGTCAAGAACACACATTTTCCCCCGACACTCAACACACACACTCACACCCATTACAGAGCGATGCGAGAACTTGAAAATCTGTCCTCGGTGGGAGCCAAGGAGGGGCCTTGAATCTGGTGCTGTGGGACTGGTAGCCAGTGAATGAATCGCCCGCGGCAGCCGCACCACGCGATCGACAACCAGCCCTACCAGGACTTTCACGAGGAGACAGATGGAAGGAATTCGCGGTGAGAACTGAAGAACTAGTCTTTAATGGAAGCCAAGGAGGGACCTAGAATCGGATAGTGCGGGTCTGGTAGCCGGTGATAAAATCATCCGCGGCCGCCGCACCGCCCGACTGAGAAACAGCCCTACCAGGACTTGCTCCCTTGTCAAGCACCCACATATATATAACATAAGGATTCATTTTGAGGAGAAGAAGGTTGTTTTGAGAGCATGTCACAGATGAGGAGACAGGGGGATGGCAAAAAAGGCCCATTGGAACCTACTTGCCTGGCTACAGTACTGCCCCCCCCCCTGCTACTACTACTTACTAGCCAACCTGAGGTTTGCTCCCCAAGCAGTTCTCCTCACCATGATATGGAGAGGAGTGAGGTCCAGAATTACCTCTATTGCTGCTGTTGGAGTCGACCTCATTGTTCCTGTTATACAAATTATACAAAGACATGCTAGTCTTGGCATTTCCTCCAGGATTTTCTTTGTTATGGAGAGTTCGGTTCTGCCGTACCACACTACTGCTCCGTAGGTGATCATAGGTTTCACTATCATGGTGTACATTTAAGTCTGATAGCAAGAAATTTCTCAGACGTAGCATATCACCAACGATGGATAGGAAGAGGAGGCACACGGCATTGGCCTCCGAGGTCATCGTACCTCAATCTCGTTGATTTTTTCTTTTGTGAACACCCAAAATCACTGATATATGCTATCTCCATTGAAAATGAGAAAACATTTAGAGATCGCATCATAACTTGCTGCAAAACGATAAGAAATACTCCCGGCATTTCTCAACAGCAGCGGAGTTTTTTGATGAGGATAGCAGAAGCTTGTATTACTGTTGGGGTTCGTTACCTCGAACAGTTGTTGTAATAATTGTTTCGTTCAATTATTATATGTTCAATTCCCTAATAAATAATAACGTAGTACTTCTCCGAATTGATTTTTTTTTTTAAACTCCGAAATGTTGCACTTTCTAAATGAATAATTAAACCTGATAATTTTTCTTATTTGGTTTGATTAAGCCGTTTGATAATGTTCAGTTTGAAAAAGTATATGTTCAGAGTTTGATGAAAATAACTGCAGTTGCAAATAACTTATGAAAAACCCAACCATGTTTTAGAAAATTTCAACCATCTGTATCTCGTAAACAAATCATTTTCGATGAACATTTTATAGGAGAACATTTGTTTATTTTGACAAGGTCTACCACATACCAGAGTTTTTGCAATTTCACTCAGCCCTCTAGCTTCATCGATAGAAAATTGTTAATATCTTGAAAAAGATCACACCCAGAGCGTTTTTGTGGAAATATACCTTTTTTACTTGAAAAAGGTGTGGGGATGAAGTTTCTTCATGAAAAGTGCAAAGTGTTTATTGTCAAAAAAAGTTAGGGTAACTGAAATATACTATGACAGCGTACGCAGTGCCCTCTAGGTGCTACATTAAAATCAATACGAAATTATGATTTCCCACGTCAAATTACGTGCAAATAACTTATTTCTTGCAAAAGTTATTTTGGAAAAATGAAAAAAAAATAAAATTACACCACCCTGTATTTCCGAAACGAAGCATTTCCAGAAACAAGTCTATATAAACAATTTTTTTTGAATTGTCTCAGGAATATGTCATTCGAATATTTGAACGTACTTATGCTACACCGTGCATGTAGGTGTCTAGAACGTCGAGCAGAACCTTGTTTATTACATTTGAGCGCCTTTTAATCACATTTCACGTGCATAATACTCAATCACCAGCACCGTGACGATATGCCATCCTTGATACCTACCCTACATACTTTGAAACTAACACAAATATGTGTGCCTAAGCCCGACTCTTTCCGCCATTGTCACGTTCAGATTATCAGGTGAATGCAGCTTCGCCAAATATCACGCGTTGGGTCATATATTTGATTTAGTTAGTGTAATCGATAGAGAATCTGTGCCGATGGGGGCGTGAAATTATTTTCAAGTCCTCCTTCATCGATAGAGGGTGTTTGGAGAGCATTAGGGTGTTTGATCATACACCAACAATACCTGTTTGTCTATTGGCTGAGAGTCCTCCCAGTGGAAATAGCCTTCGGGAGTTTGTTACGTGGAACAAAATATCAGAGCATCAATTTTTCTGGCTATGTTTGACTCGTCATTGTTGATGTGTAATTATGAAATGAGCCATTCACAAAAGCCGTTTCAAAAACTCTAGAATCGCTCAATGAGAACAATATTATCCTGTTCTAGACGAACACCTGTAATGAATGAAGTGTTGAGTGTATTGCAATGGCTACCAGTTGAAAGAATGTTCTTATATCAAACAATGATTTTCATTTTCAAAATGAAAACAGATGATGCGCCAACTTATCTTGTTTCTGAAAACCATAACTGTAATACCAGATCTAGAAATAATATATTCCTTGAGCCTGTTGAAGCGAAGAAATCGCAAAATTTGTTGTTTTTTTAAAGGGTTAAGTAATTTTAATGACCTCCCAGATGAGTTTAAAAAGGCAAATTAGCTATCTATATTCAGGGGTAATATAATAAGTGGTATGATTATTAACGATAATTTTTTGGAATATTAATAAATTGCAATCCCAAAGCTGAAAATATTTTCTTGCATTGGGATTGCCAATAAATTGATATTCCAAAAAATTATAGGTTATTAATCATACCACGAATTATATTCAGGACGACAATATATCGATTTGAAATAAAGAAAAATCGTGTAATTCACAGAAAACAAAATGTAACAACGTGAACACTAAAGAGAAAAATTGGGGTAATTTTATTTTAATTCGTTACAGTTGAAGGTTTGAAGATTGAAGGTACAATTTTCGAAAAGAACGCGTGGACCTGTCTTTGTTGTCACTTCGGTGTTGGTAGTTGCAGCTATCACATTGTTTATTACAGTCGAGACTAGTTTCTTCCATATTTCCTCTCATTTTGTTAACAACTTTCTCGTGAAGCTTAGGCTGTATTGTGAAGTATGGTGCAATGGAATCAGAATTACCATGACCAGTAATTTTGATGAGTTGCTGATCTGAAACATCTGCGTTTGCAAGCTGTGTAACTGTGGTAGATCGGTGACTATGATTAGTGATTTTTCTTCGCTTTGTATCAAGCCCAGCTTGTTCTGCAGTATTTTTAGTCCATTTGGACAACTCACAGATCCCCACGGGAGTGTTTTTGTACCAACCTTCAGAATCGGCCGATTTCAAATTAGGATTTGGTGTAATGAACAGTCTGTCTATTTTAATATGCGGCGGACGTTTTTCAACATCTGAATAAATGAACTGGACATAGGTCTGGGTCAATTTCGTTGGCAGTCAGCTATTTATTATTAGCACAACTTCTTGCACCCCCTTGGTTAGTCGCTGCTTCGTTACCCCTCCAAGCAAGTTCGGTAGCAATGATATTGAAAAACTTCTTCTGCAATCCTGCAGGTGAATCTTTGTCCCAACATTTTTGCAGAGATGACAGTTCCTCTTTAGGAAAAGCAGCAGCTCTTTGCTTACGTTTCTCCGGTATCTTTTGTAACTGCTTTCTTTTGTAATCTCGTGCGTCCCTTGAACCTTCAAATTCTAGGTCACTAAGTGGGTTAAATTTTATTCCATAGCTTTTCAAACAACTTTCTTGTAGTCCCTTGGCAACAGTATTCCAGTGTGTTTTGGTAACAGATTCTTTATAGTCTGTACCATCCAATTTCCACATATTACAGGCATAATCTTTCAAAATATCAGCCAGCTCCACAATTGTGGTATTCGCATTGACAATATAACCCCTGTTTGTGCAAAAATTGTTGAATTGCCTGGTAATTGATTCTTTATTTCTGGTCGTTTTCAACGGAACACTCTTTTCCACTGCTTCATCTATGATACCAATGGCCATTTGTCCTCAACGATCGCTCATATTGATTAAGAAATATAAATAGTCAAAACACATCAATTTGACGTTTATACTTTAAATCATTTTCACTTGACAGCTAGTAAACAAAAACTAAGCAGGTTTATCACCGTAAAAATACAGCGACAAGCTATATTTTCACTGTAATTCCGATTCTATTGGCTGAATTTCAAAATTTGAAATCCACTGATTGGTTGTTAAGCAAGGAGATATATTGTCAAGGTAAAATCAACAGTTTCTTCATTTGATATAGTTTGGTATTGTTTGATTTATCTAAGCGATAATTTTTCATTATGAAACTGATCAGTTTCTGCTTCTTTTTTGATCAATATTTCTGAATATAGTTCTAGAAATTGCATCTTATAATTTCCGTTTAACCACTGTATACAGTGTCTTTCAAAAATATCGGATCGGTCTCATATTTCAGAAACGGCCTAGAGAAAATTTATGAAAATTTCGACAGGGTGGCCCGATTCAATGGTGATATCGGCAATGCTGCCAAATCAACACTTTTCCAGATGTTCAGGGTAACTCAATTTTTTCAAATGGAATACCCTATTTGTTTTCATTGAAATCAATTCAGCGACGCCTCATTACTTGTGTCTCCAAATATCAGATTTTAAATTAATGCAGTTTTTGAAATATGACAACATGGCTTTTTCGTTCAAAAGTCTGGGAACGTTCTAACATTTTCAATACCGTTAAAGACAAATTCGTAAAATTTCACACAAGATGGTTTTTGATGATGCCTGATTCAATGGTGCTATCGGCAATGTTGCCAAATCAAGAGTTTTTCAGATATTGAGGTCAACTCAATTTTTGCAAAAGGAACACCCTATTTGTTTTTATTGCAATCAATGGCAGGCATGGACTATATCGCTCCCGACAGAGAGCGCTAGTGTGAGTGGAGGTCATGAGTGACAGTAATATCAAGTAATAATATACAATAACACTGTAATTAGTTGCTGTTATGGAGAAATACGGCCCTATTAGTGTAAAAAGCCTCATTTATAAATTAAAAAAAGGAATGCAAATACTTCCAGCCGTAAATAACAGTTGATACGAAAATTAGTGGATGGAATCGGCGCATAAACGTAAGTTAGTAGGTTAACTTGTCTATATTTGGTGAAATTTATTTACTGGCTATAAATCTTATTCTTTCAGATTACTCGATTATGATAGGAATAAACCTTTCATGTCCGTTATGCACTTATTAACTACTCCAATCTGACCTCCACTAACAATTGCGCCATCTACGTTAAGCTTGCCAGAATAAATGCCATTCAGTGACGCCCCATTACTTACCTATGACTCTAAATATCAGATATTAAATTAACGTAGTTCTTGAAATATGACTAAAATTCCATGTTGTCGTATTTCAAAAACCACATTAATTTAAAATCTGATATTTGAAGGCATAGGTTTTGACGGGGCGCTGTATTGATAGCAATAAAAATAAATATGGTTTTCCATTTGAAAAAATCGGGCATCATCAAAAACCATGTTGTGTAAAATTCTACGAATTTTTCTTTAACCGTATTGAAAATATTGGAACGTTCCCAGACATTTGAACGAAAAAGCCATGTTGTCATATTTCAAAAACTGCAATAATTCAAAATCGGATATTTGGAGCTATAAGTAATGAATATCTGGAAAAGTATTGATTTGGCAACATTGCCAATATTACCGTTGAATCGGGCATCATCAAAAACCACCTTGTCGAAATTTTCGTAAATTTTCTCAGCGCCGTTTCTGAAATAAGAGACCATTCCTATACTTTTGAAAGACACTGTATATACATTCACTATACATAGTAGTCCTTATTGCTCATCTGTAAACGGTTAAGTATCATTGGGGATATCTGACTATCATTCCATAATACTCTGTCTGAATTATTCAAGTATTTCTGGACGCTATGCAATTAATTATTTAGTGGCACTCAATGGATTTTACTGTAACTATCGATGAGCCCAACTGATGTTAAACACTACTCTGAAGAATATTTTCTTCACACAAGTGAATACGTAAATACGCCACTGACCGTAACTACTCGACTTGTTAACAAATATTGAAAATCCTGAATCGAAAGCAGTTTTAGAGAAAAAAAATATTTGAAGTTTTTTTATTCTCTGAACACCCAGCATCTCAAATGGTATGCATCCAAGGACATGAAATGATAGGAATCACATTATTTGGAATGTGGATAAATCTGTATGAGATGTTCGTCGGTCTCACTCTGACTCACTCTGTATAGATGGGTAGATTCAAAAACCAACAATCCTCAATTATACTAGAACTGTTCTCAAGAAAGATCTTATACCAAATCCACCAAGACAGTATACGCTTCTTGTAGAGTTTGTACTGTGCCTTTTTCAGGATTTTTGAATCCAACGAGTGGACGTGCCACCAAAAACCAGTGAGTCACTCTGGCGCACCAAGGCAAATAATAATTACCATGCTCTATTCGCACAGGTTGTGCTTTGGGTATACTCATATATCTGTTTTTGAGCGAACATATTTTTACTGTTATAGAGACCGAGTTGAACGAAACTGTTTCAGAATATATCAATAAACTGTAGATTTAATTTCGAATAATGAATGCAAAAATTTTGTGTCTTTTCTAGTATTTCGTGAAATATTTGTTTCTACAATGGTTCTTGTTAGAGATAAATTTTATACAGGCCGTTTCTTTTCTTCATGTGGTAACATTGCTATATTCTAAACCATAATAGATACAAAGACGATTAAATGGGAAAAATGTAACTATTGTGGTGAGCAGAACATTGGTCAGAGAAAATCTACGGGGACTCTCGCCCTTCCCGACTTATACAGGGAAAACTAAAAATGCTGTTTTCGTTTTTTTACGAATAGAATGGTTATTTCAGAAAATATAAAAAAAATAAAGGGGAAAGTTTTATTGTATTCAAAATGTACTAGAACTACGTAATGATAAATTTTTAAACAAACGTAAAAAACCGAAAACAGCATTTTCAGTTTTCCCTGTATAAGTTGGGAAGGGCAAGAATCCCCGTAAATTTTCTATGACCAATTTACTGCTCATCATAATAGTTACCTTTTTTCATATTTAATCGTCTTTGTATCAATTACGGTTTAGAATATAGCGATGTACCACACGATAAAAGAAACGGCCTATAGATGAATCATCTGTTTTGTATAAAATGTTCCCTCATAAACAATATTCCACACTCATTCATTATAGCGGCGCCATCAAAATAGTAAAACAGACTGAATATGTGCCGTATATATTTCGAATCAGTGTTAGGGTGTGACGTATGTTTTGGCACGAAAAACAAAGCCAAGTTTTCATATTGCGATATCCACTATGCTAGGGAAAATGTTCCATATAAATGGGTAGAAAAATAGATTGATGTTCATTTGCTATTGGGGTTTTAGAATGCCACAGCAGGTATCAATAATAACTGCGTTTCATGTTCCCAGAGTATTACTCAATTGAAGTTTTATCCGCAATGACAAATGGAGATATAGTTACTGAAGACCATGCAAAGACAAACACTCTAAGGGCCGGTTTTTCAATGTACTTTTACTTCGAGCTAAATTTAACTCATGGTTGGAATGTGAATCGAATCCTTCATCAAGCAAATGTCATATTCATTCTAACCACGAGTCAAATTTAACCGGGAGTCAAAGTACGCTAACACGACATTGATAAACTGGGCCTAAATGACTTTCACAATTACAATAACATACGTACATCTACAAATCATCAAGCCATTGGAGCATATTATAAATCTATACAAACGGAGAATTACCGGAGCAATGGAAACAAGCTACAACTACACCAGTGTACAAATCAGGAAACCGATGAGTACCTAGTAACTGAAGGCCAATTTCTAAGATAAACGGTTTTGCAAAGGTTCTTGAACACAGTATGAAAAGAAAAATCAATGAGTTATTAGATATAAAAGTGTAATAACCTAGAGGCAATATGGCTTCAAACAATATCAAATACAGAAAATGCCGTAATAGATTTTACAAAAAGCTATTTTCCTTCATTTGGCCTTTGAATTTGATTTGACACTGTTTCACATGACATTTTCCTGAGCATTGTCCGAGGTTTAGCACATATTTTGTTGCAAGACTACCAATAGCATAGAACGCAGCGGGTCAAAATGTTTGACGATATGAGTGAGTGTTCAACAGCTACTGTAGGCGTCCCTCAGGGTACCGTATTAGGGCCTTTTCTATTTCTAGTGTATATAAATAGCATCAGTAAAATTGAACACTTCCAAGTTTACATGATATGGTACGCTGACGATACTGTCGTTTTTTCACAGGTGACACATGGCATGAACACAGGACAGCAGAGGACGGAATAAAAAAGATAAAATAATGGCTAGATTATAATCTTTTTTGAATATCGAAAAAACAAAGTTTATGACTCTCATATTATGAAATAGCGATCAACGACATAATCAACTGTCGAAAATACATAAACATACTAAATTGCTCTCAGAATATACAATGTTTGTGACCAGCGATTGAAAAGAAAAATAAACTAAAATATTTAGGAGTTACAGTTGAAGTCATACAGCATGAAGTCTAGGATAGCTTTATTAATTACTGAAATTTAAATATTCTTGTGTGAATAAAATGTTATATAAAAGATTTATATAATAATTAACTATATTTTTACCATTATGCTTTGACCACGCTCAGCAACAATAATATAATTTGTGGTATGAAATTGTTCTAATGATTGAATGTGAGCCAGGAATAATAAACAAAACTTCTGTTTTCCTTCAAATGGATGATTTGTTGTTCTCACAACTCTTTCAGCTATTGTCCGTTTTTCTACGGAATCATTTTTCAATTTCGTCGTCTCTTTCGAAGCCATCTGTCGGAGCTATTTGTTAGAATCATTCGAATGAAAAGTTTCGTAGAAGCAAGAAACAATCATTTTACTGTCGTACATCTGCCGTGTGGTGACCTACGATAAGTTTGGCAATAACTTTCCCAAATGTCGTGAAAGTGATGGATACTTTTAATTTTGGGGTTGTTTTTGATGATAGTTGTTCTATCCTTTTCTGCCGATAAATATACAGAGTGAGCCATCGAAACGATAAAACTTTCCAGAAAGACATTGAATCCTTTAGTGCTGTAACCGCCACTCCAAGAACTTTGAATGGTAGCATATGGCAAGCGATTGGAGAGTATTCGTCTTTTGAATTTAAAGCAGTAAAATGGATTTTGTCAAGTTGTTTCCGAAATAATCAATGTTAAATTTTCGAAACATTCTTCATTTATTTAAAATGGAAACCAGATCTGATTGTTGGGACTAAACCCTCGTACTGCAGAGAAAGAAATCGATATAATGAGGAGCAAGGAGAGACTACAGAAGAAAACGATAATGATTAGAAAGAAGGCGAAAATGATATACAAGAAGAAGAAATAAGTGGAAGAAGAGAGAGAAAATGAAACAAAACCCATCGGAAAATACACAAGATCTGAAAAAAGAGTGAAGATACCCGAAACATTAGGTTTTATTTAATATTTTCAATTTTCTTTCGGTTTGGGAGGATTTTAGAAAAGATAATTGTGAATACTTTGTATTTTACTTTCAATTTCGTAATTTGTTGTTATGATGAATTATATTCGATTTAAAAAACACATTGACTGATCTGTTAAAAATCTGTCACATGAAAATTCTTCGAAAACTACAAAAGACCCGTCTCCCGTCACTGATTATGCAACTTAGTATAATATTTATTCAAATAGTTCAGTGGTGTCTTCACACCAGCCAATAAATTTTTTTCATGTTGAATTCAAATATGGTGAATGAGCAAATATTGATTTTGGCAAGGAGCTGCCATCGCACTCCATTTCTTTCAAGATTTTATAAATCTGAAAGTCTTTCAGATAGTTACGCATTCATCGAAAAACTTAATTGGAATCAGAAGGGATGCGAGAAGTTGACTTATGAAAATAATATTTCACTCACGAATCACAAAAACACACCGAAGGATTTATTTTCTGCTACTAGTTGTCTAGCCTCAGAAGGGATGCGAGAAGTTGACTCTTGAGAAAATAAAATTTCAATTATGAACCGCAAAAACAAACTGATTCATTCATTTTCTTCAACTGTGTAGTTGTCCAGTCTCTGATAATATTATTTGAAATAGTTTAATCAATGGTAGTGTCCAAACAAGAAAAAAAATCAACATAGTTGTTTGTGATCGTTTGTGATTGTAGGATTGTATGATGAAGGTAAAGTTATCAACGTTCCTAGCTTGAAAACTTACTACAAAAACTTTCGAGAATTGTCTCTGGTAGCAGGTAGATGCCAGTTCACAAAAGGCAGAATTTTAAGCAAAACAACTTTTTTAAATGAGGCTAAGTTAATGAAAAAGTTGACCACCATCGAAAACTAAATTCCTATGATATGGCATTACCATTCCTGCGGCGTCTGAGTGTACACCTGTTCTACGTACACTCTAGGCAATTCCGCTCCACCCAATATCCTCGATATCCTCCAGCCTCATTGCATTCGACACGTCCCGTCGATGAAACGAATCCATGGATAACGCGACAAAAATAGCACCCATTTTGATTCATTCCACGATTCTTAGTTATCTTGTCGCTGGTGGTTTCTCGTCGATTTCGAAAAGTACACATGTACCTGATTCCAGACTCCTCCACCGAACGTCACGTACTGAACGCCAGGAGAATTTGCCTTCGCCAAATATCACGTTCTGCGGCCGTATAGTTGATTTGGTTAGGACGAGCGGATGGTGGAAGGAATCGTGATGTAAAAATGGATTTAATGATATTATTATAACGAGCTGTGATTCCTTGTCCGCCGGAATAGTCGGTGTTTAAAGGCAGTTGTGGCAGTCGGATTCAACAAGTGGATTCGTCGAAACTGGAAGTTTCGAAGAGATTCTGACAGGTTTTTGGAAAAGTACCATTCATTTATTCATTTATTTTCATATTAAGATGCAAGCTCTCACGAATAAAGTTTCTTCAACTCTAAATGAGAACAAGCCAAGGTTATGCATTTTAATCGACCTGTCGAAAGCTTTTTACAAAGTCTTTCATGAATTGCTCTTACTTGAAGATATCATGCTCAGAGGAGAGGAGAGGAGAGGAGAGGAGAGGAGAGGAGAGGAGAGGAGAGGAGAGGAGAGGAGAGGAGAGGAGAGGAGAGGAGAGGAGAGGAGAGGAGAGGAGAGGAGAGGAGAGGAGAGGAGAGGAGAGGAGAGGAGAGGAGAGGAGAGGAGAGGAGAGGAGAGGAGAGGAGAGGAGAGGAGAGGAGAGGAGAGGAGAGGAGAGGAGAGGAGAGGAGAGGAGAGGAGAGGAGAGGAGAGGAGAGGAGAGGAGAGGAGAGGAGAGGAGAGGAGAGGAGAGGAGAGGAGAGGAGAGGAGAGGAGAGGAGAGGAGAGGAGAGGAGAGGAGAGGAGAGGAGAGGAGAGGAGAGGAGAGGAGAGGAGAGGAGAGGAGAGGAGAGGAGAGGAGAGGAGAGGAGAGGAGAGGAGAGGAGAGGAGAGGAGAGGAGAGGAGAGGAGAGGAGAGGAGAGGAGAGGAGAGGAGAGGAGAGGAGAGGAGAGGAGAGGAGAGGAGAGGAGAGGAGAGGAGAGGAGAGGAGAGGAGAGGAGAGGAGAGGAGAGGAGAGGAGAGGAGAGGAGAGGAGAGGAGAGGAGAGGAGAGGAGAGGAGAGGAGAGGAGAGGAGAGGAGAGGAGAGGAGAGGAGAGGAGAGGAGAGGAGAGGAGAGGAGAGGAGAGGAGAGGAGAGGAGAGGAGAGGAGAGGAGAGGAGAGGAGAGGAGAGGAGAGGAGAGGAGAGGAGAGGAGAGGAGAGGAGAGGAGAGGAGAGGAGAGGAGAGGAGAGGAGAGGAGAGGAGAGGAGAGGAGAGGAGAGGAGAGGAGAGGAGAGGAGAGGAGAGGAGAGGAGAGGAGAGGAGAGGAGAGGAGAGGAGAGGAGAGGAGAGGAGAGGAGAGGAGAGGAGAGGAGAGGAGAGGAGAGGAGAGGAGAGGAGAGGAGAGGAGAGGAGAGGAGAGGAGAGGAGAGGAGAGGAGAGGAGAGGAGAGGAGAGGAGAGGAGAGGAGAGGAGAGGAGAGGAGAGGAGAGGAGAGGAGAGGAGAGGAGAGGAGAGGAGAGGAGAGGAGAGGAGAGGAGAGGAGAGGAGAGGAGAGGAGAGGAGAGGAGAGGAGAGGAGAGGAGAGGAGAGGAGAGGAGAGGAGAGGAGAGGAGAGGAGAGGAGAGGAGAGGAGAGGAGAGGAGAGGAGAGGAGAGGAGAGGAGAGGAGAGGAGAGGAGAGGAGAGGAGAGGAGAGGAGAGGAGAGGAGAGGAGAGGAGAGGAGAGGAGAGGAGAGGAGAGGAGAGGAGAGGAGAGGAGAGGAGAGGAGAGGAGAGGAGAGGAGAGGAGAGGAGAGGAGAGGAGAGGAGAGGAGAGGAGAGGAGAGGAGAGGAGAGGAGAGGAGAGGAGAGGAGAGGAGAGGAGAGGAGAGGAGAGGAGAGGAGAGGAGAGGAGAGGAGAGGAGAGGAGAGGAGAGGAGAGGAGAGGAGAGGAGAGGAGAGGAGAGGAGAGGAGAGGAGAGGAGAGGAGAGGAGAGGAGAGGAGAGGAGAGGAGAGGAGAGGAGAGGAGAGGAGAGGAGAGGAGAGGAGAGGAGAGGAGAGGAGAGGAGAGGAGAGGAGAGGAGAGGAGAGGAGAGGAGAGGAGAGGAGAGGAGAGGAGAGGAGAGGAGAGGAGAGGAGAGGAGAGGAGAGGAGAGGAATTGTCAAAATAATAATTTCTTTATTCGAAAGATTTCAACACAGGATATGAATATGTCGATGATTTTTTTCCAAGGAATATACCAATAATTTCAAAAGTTAGCAGGTGGGGGGAATATTTACAACTACGGTATACATATTATATCTTTCTACTCTGAAAATTTGAGAACATTTGCATCTGAGAGAGCATAATTATTTATGGAATTTTATGTGCATTCATTCACCGAGTAATTATTTCTGAACTCTCTGTAATCATTCAAATATTTCACGATTCCCTCGAAAATGAAATCTCCTTTCCAGTTCGTATTTCCGAAGACGAATTCTTGGAATCTGGACCTGGTAGTTGATTATGATGGAAATATATTTAATGGAAAAGGCTCCCTAAGAGCATTTCCGGTACTTAGATAAATAGCATTTAGAGTACATCTCATTAGTAGTCTATGAAATTACAAACTTCGTATAACCAGTACAGTAATAGAACACAGCAATATTGCTGTAGCACGAATTATTAAATTCCATCTACGTAATTGGTATTCGTTTTTGTGTAACTTTTTACGGCAATTTCATCAAGCGTAAGGTAATCGCGACCACAATGGCCTCAAAGTTCGTAAAATTCATGACAAATGTGAATTTTCATGGTTATTTCTTGTTCGAGTGGTTGATGGGTTCGTAAACGGGATTTATACCCATATTAAAATTGGTTTCTAGTTGATTCTATACATTTAAACTGCGGAACAAACAGTTTATGAATTGGTTGATTCTCTCTGAAAATGGGCATAAGTAGCTAGCATCAGAATTTATTCCCTTAATATATACAGGGTGATTCCTAACTACGGTTCCTAGCTACAGGAAGTGATTTGTTAGTTCATTTCAAGAAGGAAAGTTCCTACAAACGAATGTCCAGAGTTGCTTTGTTTCTAGTAGACAGGGCATTAGAATGAAAAAATAGTTAATTACAAAATATCATGAATATGAGGCGCTCATTTAGCCCTAACTAGATTGGGGCCAGTGACGTATCAGCCTACAATATTGTAAAAAAAATTACGCCATTGACTTATATCCATAGGAACTTTTCTTCTTCAAATGACCTAACGAATCAGAATGTCCTAAAATGATATTTCTTTCAATGAAACACCCTATATTTTTTCATGCATTTCGATTCATAATAACATTCTCAACGAAAAATTTCATTTGACTTTTTTTCTTGAAGGTGAAAATAAGACAGTTTTGTCAAAAGGAAACATTTATAACAAACGGATTTGATGAAGCGCTATAAAATATGTAAATGTTCAAAATGTTCAAAAACACCGCCTTCTTGTTGAACATATATTTGGGCCCTTCTATTGACACTACCTGTGGCATTCAACAGTTCGGCCATCAATTCTATTAATTATAGTTTCAATATAATTTTTCAGTTCATCTACATTATTGTTTCATTTTGTACAACTCATTTTTCAAAAATCCCCAAAAATAAAAATCTAGAGGTGTCGTGTCTGGTGAACGAGGGGGCCACTTAACAGGACCATTTGTAGCAATCCATTTGTTTCCAAAACAGCCTCGCAGCATTCTTCTTACGCCACTGACATTATGTGCTGGTGCTCCATCCTGCTGAAAATAGATCATCTGACGAGCCTTCAAATCAAGATCGTCAAAAAACTCTTCCAACACTCTTGTTAATATATTAATGTAACGGAGTCCGTTCAAAGAACCATGGTAGAAAAATGGATCGATAATTTCTGCCTCTAAATAGACCACACCAAACATTTATACTAAATCGTATTTGAGGATTGTGGGGATGGACTAGAAATTTATATATATTATATAAATAATGAAAATTATCTTTATTATACATCTCACGATTTGAAAAACTAGGCTCATCGCTCCATATAATATTTCTATAGAAGTGTGGATCTTGTCTGCATTTATTCATAAACCACCAACAAAACCCCAATCGTCTCTCAGGATCACCAGGTTCTACATATTCCACAAGAAGAAACGCAAATATTTGATTCATTTCCTATAAGAGGTGTTTTTTCACCATAGGTTCACTTGATGCCTTGTGGTTCCGAATGATTTTTTTTTAATGTTGTCCAGAATAGGTATTGTACTAGATGTTTCGAAGTGTAGCCCAGTTTTTGTAAGAAACCCTGTATTTGAATACAAATACTGCTGTAAATCTGAGTTTATGCTTAAGTTATCTCTCCATACGTAGAAAGAAAAAACTTTTTGCGCATTACACTCATCCAGTCTCTCTCATATTTTCATATTTGTGCCTCCAGCCATTCTCATTCCCATCCCTTCTCACACATTCCCGCTTTTTCCATCCAATCTCTTTCAGTAATATCCGAGCCAGTCTACAAACGGCCTTGCCCCTATGTATTAAAAAGATCAGATAAATAAAACTCATCAAATTCATAGTTCTGAATCAGCATTAAAAGTCCTTTCCGCGGACTGGGCTGTGCCAAATCTGAAATGAAAATCTCCGCGATATACGAGATGGGCCGACATCCAAACAATATGTTTTCTTATCAGTCTTTAACAAGTTTTCTGGTCTGTAATCGGTGAACTTGCTATCGTTCTGGGAGGCCGAATGACTCGCGCACTTGTCAAGGTTTTTGTTTTATCTGCAAACGTCCTCGGAATATCTCTGCGAATTGCCGAACTTGGCCGTTTATAGGTCTTATCTCGAGTGGACACGCGGGATTGTGACAGGACCGGAACGGAAAATTTCAGTGGGTGATAATAAAAAACGTTGTAACAAACTTTCAGTAACTCCCAAAACATCCTATATGGATTTTTCATAATAAAATATCCCATTAGCCACTTTGGTCATTAGCGAAGGTATTATACAGGGTATACCACGATGAGCTGAGGCAATATACAGGGTGTCCCATTCAGAACTCCGCGGGCAAATATCTGGAAAATGAAAGAAGATATCTCTGTTTCGTGAAAGCAGATGATTTTAATGTCAAAGGGTCCTCTTATTCACGTAGGGCGTGGCGACATCGACGCCATTTTTTTCATACAGCATCCCAGATTTTACATACTCCGTAAAATATTGATAAATTCATCCATGCGAATGAATCCTGAAAGAAACATGAAAAATGTTATCGATATAATCATGCTCTAATGCCAAATTGTTAGTAAATGAATCTTTGTCACACTTCAGCATTTGTTTCTTATTGATTCTGTCAAGAAAGCATACCTACTGATATTTCAGATATCTTTAAAAGCCACACGAATACTTCAGTTTTTCCAAGTTTCTACAAAAGAATTTCAATTTTGATATAGGTTTATAAGCATAACTTCTCCTATCTTTTGCGTAAATTCCACTTTCGTTTAGAAAAAATGGGGTTACCATTCGAATAAAAAAATAGTTTATCCAATTTTCGATTTAGTCCAATATATATATATCGAAGGAAATTGATATTTTTCACGATATTATACTCAACAATGGTCAAAAATCATTCTAATGAAGAAAGATGCTTGTTTTGACATGTAGAATGATATATCCAAAAATCAAAAAAATCTATCGAACCCCAGGAATACATGTATCCAATGCCATGTCCTTTTTATTTATTCACTGAGCTCTGTATATCTAACGATACACACAGTGACTGTGATATAGTTTTCACAGAAAAAGGTGAGGTGAGAGTTGAAATTAATCCATCCTTAGGAAGATATTGTCGCAATTCAGTACTCGCTTGGCTTTTCGAGAGGATTTTATGCTATGTTCACCCATTTCACATTTATATAAATAATTTCAAAGAAAATTATATTTATTGATTCAAAGAACAAAAGGAAACGAAAAAACCTGTCATTTTCAATATGTTGGTCGAAATCAAGTTATCTAGAAGAAAAAATTTTAAAAAATTTATTTTCGAAAATTCCATGATACGAGAAATTTCTTGACGTTTTATGAGCTTTCTTATAGTACACCTGGTATATTAGCTCACCCATATGATATAATTTTGGAATCAGCATGAAATTCTGGGTATAAAGTGCGGATTTCAAGTGAATCTGATTATTTTATACTTTTCATAATATTCAGGGATTTACCCCATGGAAATTTTTTTGAGTGATACTAATTCCGCCGATCGATTTACAATTCACAGAATATACTTATTTTGTCATTCTGAATCGATTGGGGTTCGCAGAATTGCTCTATCTCAAACCGTTCTGGAGTTGAAAAGTTCAACCTGAGTTGAGAGCTGTAATTTCCCGCCAATAATTTATTTATAATTTTTCATTTCAAATTCGTAAAATTCAACCTTTTTTGTACCAGCTTACCAAATCCGAAATCAATTTTGAATCAAAATAGAATTAGGTAGGCTTTATATGGAAACTCTTTTGAATAAGATTTAAAAATCAAATTCGACCCAGGATTAACGAAATAATGACAACGTTATCGATTATTTCTCACTATATATTCGAAAAATTGAACCTTTTTTGTATTTTTTCACCTAATTTTAAATCGATTCCGAGTTAAATATGACTTTTTACGGAACCTCTACAATTTCGAGTTGAACCATTTTTCAAAAAGTTTTGATTTCCATCTTTCGAAAAATCGCAAACTTCCGTCAACCGTATCCCGATTAGCTGATTTCGAATTATACATCAAAAATTCATTCCCAAAAGGAAAAAGAAATAGTGACCATGTTTTATCCCGACAAAAAAATTTCTCCGATTTCGTTAATCCTTTGTCGAACTCAGTTTTTCGAAATCAGCTCGTCGAGATACAACCAAGAAGAGAAGAGAAAACTATTTTTTTCAAATTCGATGGTGCGACAGAATTTTTGACAGGTAGTCGCTTTTTTATTGCATACTTTGTATCTGAGCATATTCATATCATACATTTTTTGAGTCAGGATGAAATTTTGGGTATAAAGTGAGTATTTCAAGTAATTCTGATTATTTTATACTTTTCAAGATCTTTGGGACTTTTTCCGAGTTATATCTATTTCATGCCGATCGAATTTCAATTCACAGAATATACTAATTTCCTCATTCTGAATCTATTGGCGTTCGCAGAATTGCTTTATCTCAAACTGATCTCGAGTTGAAAAGTTCATCCTGAGTTGCAAGCTGTAATTTCCCGTTGATAATCTTCTAATTTTTAGTGATCTTGCTCTTTCACATTATTTTCATAAAATCTTATGATGATTTCGCACTTTAGTTTGTTCCCTGTACCAATACAAAATGCTTATTACGTTTCTGTGCAATTGTAATAATTTTTATGTCTATGAACTTGGAGAATTGAATATGGAATTTTCAATACTGAGTATTTAGTATGAGATTGACAAAATTGAGGTTCAGAAATCTCCAAGTTATGTATTTTGTTGAATGAATTTGAATTATTTGATGGAGGTTTTTCCATATTTAACAATAGGTTCTCAAAACATTGTGCGGAACGCACAGACAAAGTATATATAATTTAGTCCACATCTGAAAGCAATTAAAAAATGCCCATAAAATCATACGAGCGGAATTCAACATTTGAATATTATAGTTCGTATCAATCAGTAAATTTGATAAAAAATCCAATGATCTATTTGAAAAAAAAAACAAAATGGAATGAAAAGTTCTTGTGTTTCCACTAATGTGTACTACTGGAGGCATTTATGAGCAGCACCGTATAACTGGAGCCGGCTCTGCCCTCATATCCCACGTCGCCATTTCCCAATAGCATATACTTCTGTTTTCGAATTTTCCGTTTATTCGTGAGTGCCAATTTATATCCAGTAACAAAAACTATTTAAGTTGGATGAGATGAGCAAGCTGTCAGCAAACGGAATAGGTCAGCAACTGCAATGCTATACGATCTTGTTTACAACACAAAATGGTCTTCGAATTGAATTGACAGTTCTATTGGTATGGTGCACGTCAGTGATTCCATTGTTATTTCAAGTACAGATATGAAGAAATTAGTAAAGATTATCGTGCTGTTCATGTTCTGCTAGTCCATTTGTTTTGTGAACCCTTAGTAATTTTATTTACCAGTTTGTTATACACTATGTCCAGTTGAGTCAGTAACATATGGAAAACTTTTATATTATTCGTTTTGTGAAAAAAAAAGTGAGTACTAATAAGAAGTATTGAATAGCCTAAAACCCATAATGAAATAATCAGATGTCAATTTATTTGCATTCAAATAAGAAGTCTGTCGAAAAATGTGAGTTTTGTTCAAGAGCAAAGTACCTTTATAATATCAACAATCTTCAAGGTAAAAAGTTGATTCTCATTGAAAATTACGTTCGGATATTCAATATTCTCCATCTACTATGAAAAATCCGATTGAGTTATTTTAACTACCTCTTCTCATATTATCTACAGTTGATGATTGAATCAAACAAAATTTTCACCTTTCTCAGTTTTGCAAATTGTTCTGGAAAAACAAAACATTCATTCATTATTGGAACCGTTGAATCAACATATCCTTTTTTCCAATTGGATCTAATACAGCATCTCAGGCTTGAAACTGATAAAATATCAAACAACCCAGATTTACTTAGGCATACACGTTGTCTTTTATTCTTTTTTCACGTCATTAATACAATTCCTCTCCTCAAGTTCCATCACAGAACCTTCTGATTGAACTTTTCTTCCATTATTCAATAAATTCATAATGTTTGATTTCCATTTCAGATTAAAAAAATTATTAAAAATTGTTGATGTCTCAGTCCTTGTCACTCATAAATATTTTCAAATACATCAGAAATCAAAAACGGTTTTTATCAAATACGTCTTTTATTGAAAAATGTATTTTCCACCATGAAATTCCAAGAAATATTTAAACAAATTCATTTTCTACTTTTGAAACCTCTCTTCAGTTCTGCAGGATGTTTATCAAATGTTCTGTTATTTTTTATGAATCAAATTTCTGCCACCTAAGAAGAATCAGTCAATTTTCTGAGAACTTTTCTCAGATCAAATAAAAAATATATAAATCTGAATGAGGGAGTTTTATCAGCTCCTTCCATGTCTTCATTATGAAGTTTAACTACTTCTGTAGTCTCAAAATTGATATATTGCCTCCTTTATTTTTTGTTTCACTACACAATCTCTTTTCCCAATCCCAAAACAAAGTATGAGGTAATAGATCATCATTCTACTATGATATAAAATAATTTTTTTTCCTTCGCATAAGCATAAGTACGATTCTCAAGCAACAAACAACTGATCCCGATTTTTTCTGATATTTCCCTCAAACCATATTTTTTGTTTTTTCAAAATTATTGTTACTTTTCCTTCATCTACTGATATAGTAATAATGATAACCAATCCACTGGCTCTGCTTCATGAAAATGCCCTTACAGTAAGTTTTTTTCCAGTTACCTTCCTCTACTTTCAGCTTGTCTACTATTTGGCATCTTCCCATTTTTTTAAGTCAAAACTCTCTTTATTCTACTTCTAGTTGACTATTTTCTAGACCGATTAGTCCGATTAACATATTTTTGTCTTCATGGTTACTATACTCTGGCACATCATCGAAATAACCTTCACTATTTTCTCAGTCTAAATCCGGAGGTGAAAGCAATGTTTTTCCTTATCCTTATCTGAATTGTTTGTATTCTCAAGTTCGTAGAGATTTGCATTTGAAAAGTCGCCAGATTCGATAGTATCTAGAAACCTTTCAGCTTCATGAAGACTATGTCAACAAAGAGAAATTTTTTGTAACTCATTTCCCAGCAGGGTGGAAACTTCTTCAAAATGAGTTGATGAAAATCAAATAGCCATTCTCTGATACAGGATGAAGGCCAATAAGCCAGAACCGATGAATCATATATCCTTGTCTCAGTTTCAGCTACAGTTCGATATCAATAATTATTGGAAGCGAAACTAGAGAAATTACAGCTGAATTGTTGCTATGTGATACGCAATATCATTCAAAATATATTGATTTCCATGGAAGCAAATTTGAATATCAAATATCCCATATGAAATACAAATATTTGATTAAATTAATTTGATAATGAAATATATCTCATCAAATTCTGTTAACATTAGCGATGGAAAGTCCCGATGCATTTCAATCATGAAAAATTTTTATGTGTGTTTTAAACTAACATACTGCATCTCGTGAAATAATCGTAAAAATATATAGGGTGCATAATCGATGACAGTTCGAATCCTGGATATAATCAGATTCTCGAGAAAACGAGTTGTAGGGAATTTTTTTGAAATAACTGTAAACTAATTACTCATTAATCAACTGTGCTGTGGTGTATATGAAATTGATAATAATGAAAGGGATTTCTCAAAGTTTTGAAAAACATTGAAAAATAAGAAGAAAATAAATATGACTGGACGCATTAAGTGATTGTGAAAAAACGAATTGGTACCTTACAAAATTTTATGAAACCTTGCAACATAATTTATCGAAAAGAAATAGCAATACAAAAAATACTCTCATAATTGGCCGAATTTTTACGTTTTTCTTGAACGTAATGAACAATCTCTTGGAATCAACATCCTCCAAGTAAAAATCTTCGAATGAAGATTTCACAGTGGAATGATATTTCCAAATCAATGAATTCTTTTTTCCATATCACCGATATTAAAATTGGGGAATTGGATTAACATTTTCGAAATTTTTCTTGTTTTCACGCACTATATTATTGCAATTTCCTATTGGGAGAAACACTGAAATTATCAGCTTTAGTCTCACGTCTGATGAAGGAAGAAGTACAGGGATTCTGGCTGTCTAAATATTGACATCCAGTTCAACGTATTCCTCTGTATACAGGATATTAGATAAACATGTGGCAAAAATTCAAGGGCATTATCTTTGATCTATTCAAAGAATATTTTGCCTCATAATGATTTTTGAAAAACCCTGTAATCTCGAAGATACAGGGCGAACAAAATTTACGACAATAACAACATTTTATTATCAAAAAGTACATGTAAAGTTGATTAATCTACTGTCATGGACTGCCGAACTCTTTCATACACACCAAGGGCGTTTCAAATTGAGTTACACCCAGCAATTATCCGATTTCACAAATCATTCTAATTCGCCAATTAAGCAACGTAAACTAATGACTTCAGATATTTCCTGATGAAATAATCCAGAGGGTTTAAGTCTATTGATCGAGCAGGTCATTTCAACAAATATCGAATATGGTTTTCGTAATTTTTTTTGCCCAGGGTTCGAAACAAAGGGGTTTTTCAAGAATCATCATAGGGCAAAACATTCTTAGAATAGGTCGAGAAATAACAGCTTGAATTTTTGCCGAATGTTTACCGAGACGATGATTTTCCACCCAAATTCTAAAATATAAATTTCAATTAATGATCGTGGTTTGACTTGTATATAATCCCAACAAAGTCTTGTTCAATAGAGATTATTTCAGAGTACGTTGAATGACATTTATAAAATTCAAAACATCAGCGATATGATTTCTTGACTACCGAGCCATTACCCTAATCAGTAACATCGCCAAAATATTCAAAAACTCTTGAAAGTCGGAATTGTCAGTTACCTTGATGAAAATAAACTTTTATCTGAGAAACGGTTTGGAATCACTGAAGGAAAATCTACAAATGACGCGATTCTCTGATAGCCTGGATAGGAAAAATCATTCTCTTGCGGTTTTTTTGAACCTCGCCAAAGCGTTCGACACTGTTGACCATATACAGCTTTTGGAGGATTTGCGAGATCTAGGATTCAGAGGAAATGTACAGATATTATTTGAAAACTCCCTGAGAAACAGAAAGCAATGTGTAAGAATCGAAAATGTACTGAGTGAAGGAAGAACTGTAGAATATGGGGTGCTGCAAGAGACAGCGTTGAGACCGGGGCAATCATCATTTTTGCAGATGACACGGCAATATTCTATGAAGACACATCCTGAGAAAAACTAAAAAAGAAAATCGAAAGTGATATGAGTAAGATTATAGATTGTTTCAATAATAAAAATTGACAATGAACTTTGAAACAAAATCGTTCCTACCTTCAGCTTGTTACTAATCTCACCTTCACGATTTCAATCACCTGGAAATAAAAAAATGCTGATGATATCATCCAATTGAAGTCTTCAGAATTTGCAAAATTCATTGACATTGACAGACACATTAGATGGGATGTCCACATTAAAAAAACTGTAGGTACTTTGAGGAGTATCATTTTAAAATTTTTATACCTCAAAACATATTATTATTCACCAAATGAAAATCCTTTTCCATGCACTCACTAGTCGAATCTAGATTGTCGTATGGAATAGTAGGCTGGGGAGGTGTTGCCAGCAGTTATTTAACTTATTTAGATATTTGACAAAGAAAATCCCTAAGATTTGCTTTAATAAATGTCGAACGTATTCATCGACCTTGCTTTATTCCGAAACTAAAATATTTGACAAATTCATTTTCTACTTTTGAAACCTCTCTTCATCAGATTGAAGTTATCCAAAATACTCTTTTGAAAATATTACTGAAGAAGAATAGAAAATAATCTACTGATTGACTTTACACCGAATCTGAATTACTTCTACTAAGAAAACTATATATTTATCACTGCCTATTACTTATGATGTTTTCAACTAAAACATATGTATCTCATATTCACCATACCCGTACAACTACAAATCAAGTCATTCATGTTCCAAGATGTAGATTATCGCATAATCAAAGATTTATTTCCTATATAGGCCCCAAAATCTTTTACCTTGTAATGTAAAAAATATCGTCAGTAAAAATAGATCAAAAAAGAATTGAAGATATTTATCAAAACCAATTATAACCAATTTAATTCTATTTTCGTAAACTGAAACCTCCGTCACTGTTTACCGTTATACCTATGTGTTAATATGTACGTATATTTTCCTCTCGATCTCTCACACTCTCTCCATTCATATCTTCTCATGACTCATAACAAATCTACCATAAGTAGTACCTACATGTAGTTTGTACATACTGAAAAGTTGATGTCCACAACACAAGCATCGCTTAGGTGGCATCATCTTGATGATATGTATGCAATGTTTATAATAATAATAATAATAATAATACCGTGATGTTAATTGGGTACAATGATTGTCAAAATGCTATACCATCTGTCTGAATGAATACTTACGTGTGGCGGTAGATCAATACAAACACAAACATTGTTTAAGAAATATTGACAACTAAAAATAAAGAAAATATATCGCGTACTGAATATTCATCTAAAACTTTCGGTCAGAAAGAATTTTCAACAATATTTACAGGAATATTAAAGATTCAACCTCAGTAAAATTATTCAAAAAATATTTAAAATAGTATCTTCACAAAACCGAAAGAAAAATAATTCACAATCTGATAGACACGAAGAAAATTTCTTGTTCAAATATTTTTTGAGGAATACACCATAATGGTGCTATGTCAAACCGAATTAAATTGTTATTTAAATATTATTGATGATATAATGGAATATTATTATCCTCTGAAAATTAATACGACTCCCTATATAGTATTATATAATTTTTAAATCGTATCGTATCCAGTTGTTATTGAATATTACCATTATTTTTGTTATTGTCGTCATTATTATCTAAAATCAAATATCATTCTCCACGTTGCATCACATATTCACTAAATTGCATTCAATGAAAATGTTCCTTATGCGTTGGCTTCTCAGCTTTAGTGGTTCTTCTGTTTATTTCATAAATGCAATTTCTTTAGATTGTTGTTCAATCATTATATTTCAGACAAATTATTATTTTGTCACTACTGTACTTCTTCATTTTATTCTCAATGAACATTATTATTATGTAGTTTTCCTCAAAACAAAATTAATATAAATCCCAAGTAGTGAAATGTCATTACGAAGAAAATTATTGAGACCAATTTTTCTTGACAAACAAGTTGAAGAATACCGTCATAATAACCATCATTATTATTGTTATCAATATAGTAAAATTTGAGCATAATTGACTCATCCTGTACATACAGACAATGCAGTTCGCTGCTCCTAGATATCCACGAATAATAGACAGTCGAAGGATGATTTATCCTAGCGAAAATTCAACTATAGAGTTAGATAACGAAAACAAATTTCAAAACACGACACCTATTTGATTTTTATCACAGTAAGCGGATTTCCACAAACAACGCGAATAAATCGGTGGACGAGGAATAAATGGTCTGTGAAATCCTGAAATTATTTTTGAAAGATTTATCGCTAATGTAGATGGAACTGTTCTGCACAAACTCGTGGACGAGGAAAAGAACCAGGGACTTGATTGCTTTTTGTTCTGGTAGTCGTTTGGATTTTGTGATGAGGAATGTGTGAAATGGTGTGACCCTCACCCAACAGAAATTAGTTAGTTGGATGTTCGTTATAAAAATCTTCACCAAGAATAGAATGAATTTATTTTTCAGATATAGTTTCATAAATTATGACTAGCTTCGCTTTTTGATGAGTTAAGATAACGATGTTGAAATCAATACAGATATATTTTTTTCTGAGTGGACATGAACTTCAATAAAATAAATAAGTGGTCAATCACATTGGTACATAAATGAGAATCTTCATCATTATTTAATTAGAATAAAGTTTTTTAACTGGCGAGCATGGAGAGTAGCATTTAAAATGCGGGAGTGATGTAGCAGATTGTGTAAATCATCACGAGCAAGTTAGTGCTCTTTTCTACAAGTTGACTTCACAATTTTTCCATTACTAAGGATGACAAAAAAATCGTAAATATCCATTCAACTTTCAGATAAAGACTTCAAACAAAATTATTACGATAACAGTAATCGATTAACATGCACTTTATTAAGTATTGTCACCATGTCTCCCTAGAGTCTTGTCGCAACCCAATGGGTGGTATGAATAAAAGCTAGCAAATGCTAAATACTATGGGTCTGTCTCTCACATAACTCATTAAAATGGATACGTCTGTTTCAAGAATTCTAAGTAAAAGCATTCACTCAATACCACCAATATATCTGCCTATGATGAATATTTCGCCAAATTTTTAACATGATTCGAAGATTTGGTGAAGGATCCACCGCCAAATCGTAGGCATTTGCATTCAGATTCAGGACTAGTTTTGGCTTGCATACATAAGACAGAAGTAACCTGTGCATTCCAAGAAAAGTTCTCGTATGAATTTCGTAGAAGTGGCGGAATCTCTTTGTTAATCTTCTTCTACTCGGAGGTATCAGAACAATATATAAATTTTACAGTGAATCCCTCTAGTCATTTGCATCACAGTTAAAATACTGCCGTGTGAAGGTGAATAGCAGTATGGGCAAGAGTGATTATTTTGAGTTACTTAGTGCCATTCTAGTATTTTTTGTTCCACACAATTTATTTTTATTCCGATATCAAATCAAAGAGCATTCATTCACAGACGTTATTAAATGAGTATACTATTTTTCCACAAACGAAAGAAATCTCTCACTTTGCTTTGAGGTGAATATCTGCACATCATCACGTTCTAAATCAAGAGTTAATAACTTTAAATATATTCATGGTGAGTTTTTTGTTCAAAACACGAAATGATAATCCTATGATGCAAGTTTTGAAATATCATACTCTTTTCAAGACTATCTCTTCTTCTTCTTGTTCATTTTGGAGAACCTTTTTTGTTATCTACTAGATGGGTCTGGCTTGTTGGAAAATAAGATAGTGGCACCTACTCCCCCTTTTAGGAAAAAAAATTCATTCAAGTTGGCTGATCCACCGCAAGGGAAATGAGCAGGAACAAGAGGTTAGGCTTCGGGAGCTAGTGAGCGAATACGAGTGAAAAAAAGTTGAACAATTAAATTGTGCCTGACAATGGAAATCGAGTTACATTAGAGCTTATCATAGTATGTTTGTCAGTGAAATATTCAATTTCTTCTCATTCTCCTCTGGTTTTGTATCATTTCAGATGGTATCGAATGGTCCCAAATTCAAGGTTAATAATCTTCAGACATTCTTCCACAACGTATCTTTGTTATATAAATAATATTTGTAGTGAGTAAAGACATTACACAATTCCCCATATACAGGGTGCATCAAAAATAGAAAATAATGTAAGAAACAAAATATTTCGTAAAACTGAAAAATGCCTGTCTGTTCACACTATTCCACAAAGTGGATATTAAGGCAAATATCTGACAAAAAATAACTACTTCCCCCTACGGATATTGAATTATATCTGTCTCCTATTTGTGCAACAGTTCCTCACGGACATATAATTGCAAGTGCTACTTGTTATAAAGCCATTGAATATTAATCCTTAAGCACTTGCATACTTTGGCGCATTCGCCCAAAATTTAAAATTCAAGAGCATTTTCCAAATTTTTGAAGCGCCTCGAATATTTGGTGAAGGATTAGCACGTTTTCGCCAAATATTCAAATTTATTCAGACATTTCAAAATTCTCATCTGGATTGGTAATAATTCATCTGGTATTGTCCTAGAGATAGTATTCGATTCACAAGGTTAATGAGTCAAGAGCTGTTTCAGAACGAATAATGTACAAATAAAAAAATCAATTACCACAATAAAAAGTCCAGCCCCAACGAATTCCACTTATAATTTCCCCAACCATTTCCCCGGAGAACTGCGTATTTCTCCATCATCAACAGAAAAGCAATTAACAGGATTTGTTTGCTCGTAGAATTATTAGTTAACCCTCAGGAACAAGAATTGACCTCGAGTGGCAATAAATTATGCTAACAAATGGTTTGCAGTGCTTGCAGGAGCATCCACCTTATCGCAAGAATAGCCCTGCTTGGCACTCAAGACCTCATTCTGGAATTTTTCGAGAAAAAGCTCTCGCGAATCTCTCAGCTTTCATTGTGTTAGGGTAATTCCGTTCGCAGTTATAGTTCTCACAATTCAACGGCGAGGTGGAGGAAATAGATGAGAAAAATATGTTTTCATTTGGAAAGTTCTATAGACTGATATCAGGAGGAAGGTATTTTGGACTCATTTTCATCTTTTCTTAATGAGTAGGTTGGCAGTAATCGTCGTGTATTGATTGGGGAAACGATAAATGATTGGAATGAATAAGATATTGAAATATCCCGAATAAATAAAGGAAGAGGATGAAACATATTATGAATATGAAACCGTAATGCAAAATCAATCAATAAGCAGAAAATTCATAATTGCGTATCCCGACATAGATGGTCTTATTGAGAATAAACCACAATATAGCTAAGGGTGTGATTGAATTTGAAAAGGAACCAGGTAGCAGCTGAATGGAAACTTTTTCATTGGTTGATTTTTATGAATTATTAGAATCATTAGAAATTGATGGAAAATGGAATGTTCAATCGCCATAATTCACATTACTGGAATGACACTAATCCACAGGTACTTCGAGAAACACGGTTACTGGAGTTTCAATGTTTTTTCTGCAATGAGAAATTACGGTGTGAATACAGCTTTATGATACAAAATATAATTGTGAGTTTATTGAAAATCGAAGGGTGATATAAGAAATATATATTTTTCTTTTATTTTAGGTCGGAGATATTTCAAAGGTTTCAAAATCATTTATATCCATCAGACTTGAACTGGAATCAGCTATAATAGAAGTAGAAGTATTTATTTCACTAAAATATACAGTAATAGTAGAACGTCAAGAATGTCAAGAGTACAACACAAAACATAGATATAATTGTAAAGACGCAGTAATATCATTACGACGAAGCCCCACCCTAATCGATGGCCTCCTTATTCGCCCGATATCACCCCATCAGACTTTATTATTTGTGGTCGTATAAAAAAATATTGTGTATGCTGCTCTGCCAACAACAAAAAAAGATTGCGGAGTGAAAGTTAGGAATGCACTTCGATCTTTTTCCTTGCAAGACATTGAGAGTGCCACACATGACTGATTTTTGAGAAGAATTGCTTGTGTGGGTTTTACAATAATTGTGGCTTATCGTTGTCCATTGTCTTCGACAAATTCAATTTCGTTTTGCTTTTTAACAAACTGCCCATGTGTTTTACAATTGCGAATGATCTGCGTCATAGTGTCATGAGTATGCTTCAATCTATCCAGATATCGCAGAGGAAAGGTTCCACATACTCTTTCTATTGAACCCGGAATACAATCAATTAGGAATCAATCGGCATATCCCGTCTTGTCCCTGTACACAGCACGGGATATGCCGCTCTGTCCGCGAACGTGTTACAATGTCAATAAAAACTACTTCCTGAACAAAAAATATATTTGATTGATTTCAGTATTCTTTCAAAAATGTATCTTGAAAATAATTGAAAAGTTTGGAGGCGTTCCTCCTTCATGTTCACCTGGTATATTTGGAAGCGAACACAAATAACGTTTTTTTTTAATTCTATTGGTGATGTGGAGGAAATTTTTTATTTAGAAATATTGAGTCTTCAGACTTAATGAATACTGTGAGACTCTCCTTATTACTCACTAAAACCTCCACCTATGACCGGTCAGGTTATTGCCTCCGGTGACACTTAGGCCTATTGGCCCATTGTATTTTACCTATATCATAATGTCACAGTACCTAATCCAATACTTTTGTGCCTTGTACGAGTTTGTACAAGTTTCGTATTGTGTGGGAGCTGTAGAGTTCCGGTTCACCAGATGGCTGCCCGAAAATTGCCTGACTTTTGCGGTCTAGAGTTTTGCAATAGCACAGTATGTGTTTCACGATTTCTGGATCCTCACCGCATAGTCTGCAGATCAGGTATCCATCGTATTGCTCTATTTTTTGAGGAGCTCCTTCACTGGTGCATGTTTAAAAAAAATAAAAAAAAATTGTTTAAAATTGTTCTTTCCGTCAACCAGCTGTCATCCCCCTTCGAACGACAGCCCTCAGAAGTCGAAACTTGTGCGAGCTAAGGATTAACGAGGTCTTACCTTATAACGTGCGATTCCTAGCATTCCTAGCGATTCATAGATTCCAGTCAGGAGTCCCGTAACGGTTCTCAACTGGCTACTGTTTATCGTTAACAGGTCTTTCGTTCTTTTTTTAACACGGTCCATTGATATATTCTTTCCCGTGTTTGTTTCCTGGGACATTTTCCCAGTATTTTTTGTGCTTGTCCCTGATCCAGTCTTTTATGGAAGCTCTTATTGTAAATTTCGGTACCCCTAGCATCTGCCCTTGGTCTGGGAGCGTTTCCGATCCTCTAAATGCGAGTTCGTCTGCTTTCTCATTGCCTGCGATTCCCTGATGACCTGGTACCCGGTTTGACTTGATTCCGGTCTGACAGAGTTTTCAGTTCTTCTTTGCAGTCCCATACCAGTTTGGATGTTACTTCCTTGCTACACAAGGACTTCACTGTCGTTTGACTCTCTGGTAGGATGTTGATATGGTCAATTCCGACGTTTCTCCTATTAATTGCCTTCGCGCCTTGATGTCGTACACTTCTGCTTGAAATACAGAGGTATGGGTGCTGATGTTAATACTCGGATTCCTGTAGAACACTCCTGAGCCCGCTTCATTCTCAGTCTTGTACCAGATTTTCCTTGAGCTGTGAGCCGTTCCATTCAGTTCTGTTTGGCATCAGCACTCTTAACTAGTTGTTGAAGGAGTACTGTTTCGGAATATGGTCAGTTCTCGTTGTGTCCTGGTCCAACGTCGAGGATGGATGCGATCTGCAGTCTAGAGGCACCAAGCCTTGCCTTGCCCTGAACCACAAAGTGAAGAGGTGGCAGTCTCAGGAGTGTCTCCATCGCCGCAGTTGATGCTGATCTGATGGCCCTTGTGAATGCAAGACAAGCAAGTCTTTGCACTTTACTTAGTCTTGTTGCGGCTCCTCTTTGTTGTGTCTTGGGCCACCACACCAAAGAAGCATATGTAATGGAGGGCTTGACCACCGTGCTACACAACCAGTGCAGCATATGTGGACTCCAGCAGCGAGTCTGCGATCAGATTCCACAGAAGTGGGGATAGAACTCCTTGTGGGCATCTTCTGGTCGCCCTGGCTACTAGGGTCTCCTGTAATACAGTGATGTGTATCAGTCTATTTCTCAGCATTGAGTCTATCCAGACCACACATAGTTCCTCAATTTCTCTGTGTCTGAGAGCTCTGATGATTGAGTTTATAGAGGTATTGTCAAAAGATCCTCCCATGTCTAGAAGGGCCGCTAACACTACCTCCTTATTTTCTAGGGTGTTCTCCACCGTCGTTACTAGTTGGTGGAGTGCTGTCTCCGATGAACAGCCAGTCCTGAATGCATTTTGTTCGCGGTGCAGTGGTCTTTCCACCAGCACTCCGTCCCTACTATGTCTATCCTCTATCTTCTCCAAAGTCTTGAGTACAAATGACATAAGACTTATTGCTCTTAGGGACTTTGCCAAATCCTGACAAATTACGGTTATGGTGAAGCAACTTCTCCCGTACACAACTGTGAATAATTTTCTTCCGACGGACCAATCGGTCGCAGTACTATAAATTTTTCCTTATAGGCATCAGGGGATCATCGGGAATACCGTAATTACCCTCATATATAAGTACACGGTGCAATCGCAGAGTTCGCTGGGGAGGCACTCATCAGCGTTCCAGCGTGGAATTACGTTGCGGTGGCAACATGAACCTGTGCCGTGGGACTTCCTCTGCGACGGTTTTCAGGCGTATGTCGCGGTTAAACTTACCGAAAACACGGATTCACGCCGCTTTTTGAGCACTTTCTCGCCCACAGGGCGTTCAGAGATAGAAAGATGCCTATTTTGAATGGTATGTTGATGGTGTGTTGATGGTAAGTTGTTACGTACCATGCATTTCAGGCGAACAATAGGCTGATATTTTCTTCAAACATACCGTTTCAGTTTGGTTTTTCCATGTATACTTCTTGACTACTGGAAGCAAGAAAGACGTGGATGTATTTCATTTTCATGAATTTTCAATTAATTCTCCTCCCAACTGGGATTTCGAAAGTATTTCAGAATTGGGTCACCTTTAAGGAAATCCTTGACCTTCAAACATGTCTAAAATTTCAGCTTCAAAATGAGGCTGAGAGTTTGAAAGTCGGTTGACGAGGAAATGTTATGACTGCAAAATCAAAGAGTGAAAGGGATAAAACGATTATTCGAAAATTATCTCGATGTAATGAGATCATTTTTATGCCTCTACTGTCAAATTTGGAAAAAAAAAAGTTTTCCCCAATTGGGATTCAATTGAAAATTCCGAAATTTTGCACAGTGTCAGCTGACACTCTCTAGTGGTTTTACGTGAAGAACCATATATTTTGAAGCAGTACGAGAATGTAGCTGAAGATCTGGGCTAGCGAAGATCTGGGCATGTATTAGCTCTAGAATTACCACAGTTATCCAAGTAAATGTGGGTACGATCTAAGGAACCATAACAGAATTAAATGACCCTTTCGCGGTTTCACCTTAATTTGGCTTGTACTGAGACATGCATGGCTTAATCTTTGAGACAAGCATATGACTACTGGCAGGATCAATCAGGGAACAGTATGAACATAATTCAAATTGTTCAAATATGAAAAAAGTTATTCATGTTTTGACATGGGCAAAATTTTGGGATGCGACAAAATTAGCAGTTTTTCTGGGCGGGTCCCAGAAAATAAGAAAATAAGGAAGATTTTGCAAATTTTTATTTACAATGTATGGCAAGCTATTTTTCGCACCCTGTATATCACAGGTCGATTTTTGATATATCGTTTCAGAGAGTCATCAACGTACATAATTTGACCAAAAACTTATCGGAATAGGACTTGGCACAACTTCATAATTTCAAATAGTATGAGTGACGAATTTTGAGGAAAAAAAACTGTCATGCTAAAAATCTCGAAGACCGTCAATATTTTAGAAAAAAAGGTTCATATGAAGTACCTTTTATTTCATTCATTTCATGGAAAATCCGAAAAATGGATAAAAAATACTAGTTGCTAATCAAAAAAACAAACTGAACACCCTGTGTGAATGCCGTCATTTTCAATTTGTAGAGCTAAGGAAATAGTATCATTTTGCTTGATCCATCTATCTATCACCATAATGGAGATATGGAAGACCGCGCCCTTGCTACAGGACTCTGTATATTCATCAAACATTATGTGAAATTCACCCAAACAAAAAGAAGTTTATGCTCTCCTCAGACATTTATCAATATGGGACAAGATCAGCTGACCAAATAGCTCTAGGTACAGCATTTTAGACTGACTAGATCAAAGTTGAATTCTGTTGATTTGAAAGTGCATAATAATTTGAGTTCAGAGTTGTGTTCTTTGCATGTAAAGAATTTCAAATCAGTGTGAAAGAATTTTTTCAAATATAACTTCTTAAACGTTTTTATTTATGTTCTACTGTAAATTTTTCATGTTTTAACTGAACTATTTTTAGCAATTTCGATGTGTGCGATACATTTCACTAACTGGATGTTTTTATATATTATCTTTGCAAGATAATTTTATACTTTTTGACGTTCTTGAACTATAATTTAAAAAAGAAAAATAAATCTATGAATCCATTTACCCAAACTCATCGAAAACTCCCCTAAATCTCGTGAAATAACCACTGCACAACTATTTCCCCGTACACTTATTTGCGTTTTTTCAAACAATGGTCCATTCTCTAAGCAACTTCAAAGTTACTCAACCGTCATATCTTCCCCTGCTGGGGAACTCTCGAATACACAACGCAAAGAGATGAAACGCCACAATATTTAACCCGAACACCCAAGTTGGAGACACGAAAACGCTCTATGTGTCTGCTACCTTTCAGTGACCACAATACAGTATGAATTTCAGTTGAGCTCGCCAACAATGCCCTCAAAGGGAATCTAACTTTGTACCGCAAGACGTTTGTATTGCATAGCGGGCATGATGAATAATATCTTGTCATTAATATTTACATGTCGGAATTTGTGATGTGGTTGTGTGGGAGAATGTTTTGTCTGTCGGGAACATCAATATACGATTATTCAGCGGAGAAGGGCCTCCGGCATTTGTGTTGCTAGAATCCGAATTTGATGATGTTCCTCTCTAGCTCTGCGTTGTGTTTCGTGGATGCC
Source organism: Chrysolina americana (assembly GCA_958502065.1). Classification (NCBI taxonomy): domain Eukaryota; kingdom Metazoa; phylum Arthropoda; class Insecta; order Coleoptera; family Chrysomelidae; genus Chrysolina; species Chrysolina americana. The sequence continues at coordinate 71,990,590 of OY293415.1, read as the reverse complement.
CTTGTTGATGCTGTTTTATCCTGGATAGTCAGTGGACCGTATTGTTAGCGTATGTTTGTTTATTTATAGTTACAGTTAACACATGAAGAATTTGTGAAATTCATCAATGAACTTAAAAGAACCACAGAAACTATCTAAGCGATAGTTTTTTCGTGGTGAAACAATTAAAGATAGGTTGAAATCTAAAACAAATCTGAAAATTCATCATATGGAGTTATAGTGACGTAATTATTGACCATCAATCAATTCTTAAATCTTCCTCGTTGGTCTATTCAATGTGTACGTTTTGATTCCAGTTGTAGATTTTCTGTTGGTATTTTGATTTTTCCATATTCTCTGACAAGCTGTTATAATTTAGTCTCCAAGTTCGAATATCTCATCTGTTCACTGTTTTCGTTCATGGCAGGTGTGATATAGTTTTGTTTATTTCACGTTTTGAGTTCCTTAGTCATGAGTATATCGTTGTATGTTACTCCTGTTTGAATATTGCCTTATATTAATTTGCAAATAAAACATATGTCGGACATCTGATAACTTTGTTCCTACAAAAAATTGGTCTATGGAATACCTTTTGGGTTTGTTCAGTAGTGAACTAAAAAATTCATTTTACGAAACCTTCCTAAACTATGATTCCATAATTCAACTGAGATTCCACCAAGCAATAATTAACGATCATTTTCAATTCAAGAATACAACAATTTCTTTGTATCTGTTTAAAACAGATGACAAATATCATCTGAAAGAACAATGAAACAATATTCCTAAACGATCAATTTCATTTGCTGGTCTTAAAAATTAATTTTGTATATTGAAAATAAAAGGATGTGAAATTATTATTATATTTTGTTTTTTTTGGAAAAGACCTACAATAAAGGTTGTCTTTCAGTCGCAGATGATTTCACATCTGACTGTATGAACATGCTTACATCATAGTTTAGCAAATAAGCCTCACGACTACCGAATAGTATAGGATTTCCGTTTTTTAAAGTTTATACCAGTTGGTGTCCATATAAATATTCACAGTTTCATCGAAAGTACTAATGATCTGATCCTCTCCTTCCTATGGATGGACAGGAATGAATATATTCTGACCCACCACAAACTGAGCCAACTCTAATCCTATTTTTAAGATAACTTCATAATATATGAAATTCGACAGCACTCCTTTGACGACCCGACAATGACCTTTGATGATGAGAACTTGTTATTTGAACTGGAATAAATGTATTCTGACCCATGACAAAGCGTGCCAACTCGAATCGTATTTTTGAGATCACTTAAAATTATACAAATCGAAAACATTCGTCGACGACATTCGCACTTATGCCGACGAAGAAAATTGCGAAAATATTTGATTCGCCAATTTTTTTCATATTTTTTTCCCGCCAATTTTTTTTTATATTTATTTCTGTGTAAAATAGAAATATTATCCGGGCAACTTTTCCTTTTTCGTATTTTCAAGTGTTAGAAAAAAAAAACAATTTGTTTTAATTATTTTTTTTTTTACTTTCTAGTGACTCGAAAAATTTTGGGATGGAACGAGATTTTGAAAATATTTTTCCCGGAAATTTTTATTGCTGACATTTGCCCTAGACTGACTCTTGCCGACAAAATTTGTTAAAATGTGTCGACGAAATACGCACTAATGCCGACGAAAAAATTGTGACAATATCGCCGGCGATTGTCGCCTGCGATTGTCGCCTGCAATTGTCTCCGGTAATTGTTGTCGGCGATTGTCGCAAGCAAATGTCGCCGGCTATTGGCGCCGGCGATTGTCGTCGGCCGATGTTTCAACAAATTTTATCGGCAAGAGTCTTTGGCAAATTATGTCAGCAAACGTCGACGGCCATTGATGTTAACGATTTTTGCCAGCGATTGTCGACGGAGACTGTCGTCGGCGATTGTCGTCTACGATTGTCGTCGGCAATTGTCGTCGGCCGATGATTTCGAAAAATTTCGATGTTTTCGGCCAATGTCGTAGGCAAATATTGCCGGCCATTGTCGTCGGCGATTGTCACCGGCAATTGTCGCCTGTGATTGTCGCCAGCGATTGTCTCCGGCGAATGTCGTCGGCGATTGTCGTCTACGATTGTCGTCGGTAATTGTTGTCGGCCGATGATTTCGAAAAATTTTGATGTCTTCGGCCAATGTCGTAGGCAAATATTGCCGGCCATTGTCGTCGGCGATTGTCGCCGGCTATTGTCGCCGGCTATTGTCGCCGGCAATAGTCGCCTGCGATTTTCGCCTGCAATTGTCTCCGGCAATTGTTGTCGACGATAGTCGAAAGCGATTGTCGTCGGCCGATGATTTCAAAAATTTTGATGTCGTAGGCAAATATTGCCGGCAATTGTTGTCGGCGATTGTCGCAAGCGATTGTTGCCGGCGACTGGCACCGGCGAATGTCGTCGGATGATTTTTTGACAAATTTCTTCGGCAAGAGTCTTTGGCAAATGATGTCAGCAAACGTTGTCGACCATTGTTGTTGACGATTTTTGCCAGCGATTGTCACGGGCGACTGTTGTCGGTGATTGTCGTCTACGATTGTCGCCGGCGATTGTCGCCAGCGATTGACGCCAGCGATTGTCGCCAGCGATTCTCGCCGGTGATTGTCGCTGGCGATTGTCGTCGGCGATTGTCGTCGGCAATTGTCGTCGGCAGATAATTTCGAAAAATTTAGATGTCTTCGGTCAATGTCGTAGGCGAATATTGCCGGCCATTGTCGCCGGCGATTGTTGCTGGCCATTGTCGTCGGCGATTGTCGCCAGCAATTGTCGCCGGCGATTTTCCCCAGCGATTGTCGCCGGAAAATGACGCTAGCGATTTTTACAAAAATAAATAAAGAGTTTCGATGAAAATAAAAGGTCAAATTTAAGGTCAAGTCAAGGAAATTCAAGGTCAATTTTCAAAATATCGTTCGATCCAAAAAAATTTCGATTTTCTGAAATGTCCAAAGAAATTAAAATAAAATTACTGGAGGAATATTTTCAAAATCTTGTTCTATTCCAAAATTTTTCGATCCACTAGAAAGTCCAAAATAATATTTAAAACAATTGGTTGGAAAAATACTTTTACAATTTTTTTTCAAACACTTCAAAATCGCCGATAAAAATTGCCAGCTACAATCCCCTTCGGCAATCGCCAGCGGCAATCGCGAGCGACAATCGCCGGTGACAATCGCCTGCTACAATGGCCGGTGAAAATATTTTTCCCGCCAATTTTTTTTTCTGGAAATGGAACGACATTTTGAAAATATTTTTTTCGCATTTTTTTTTAAATTTCTTTGGACCTTTCAGCGACTCGAAAAATTTTGGGACGGGATTTTGAAAATTGACCTTGAATGACCTTGACTTAACCTAGAACATGACCTTCTATTTTCATCAAAACTCTTTATTTATTTTTGTTCGAAATAAAAATTGTGAAAATATTTTTCCCGCCAAAATTATATTCATTTTTTTCTCGTATTCTTTTTATTTTCTTTTATTGTTTGAAAAAAATTATAAAAATATTTTTTTTTTTAAATATTTTTTGTTATATATGCCGGCGGAAATCGTCGATGACAATCGCGCACAACAATCGTTGACGACCTTCGCCGGCATTTGCCGACGATATTTCCGGATGACATTTGCCGAAGACATGCCAACGAAATTTGTCTAAAACATCGTCAGACGATAATTGCAGATGATAATTGCCGACGACAATCGCCGACGACAATCGCCTACGGCAATCGCCGGCGACAATCGCCGACGACAATGGCCAGCGACAATCGCCAGCGATAATCGGTAGCGACAATCGCCCACGACAATCGTTGACGACCTTCGCCAAAATTTCACCGTAGATACGAATGTAATCTGATTCACTAGCCAGCAGAGCTCCACCTGGCAATATGGCAATTTTCCAGTTATTCGGTCTCTTAGACCAATGCGCTACCATTGTAAGTTGAGGCAATGAAAGTCCAAAACTATTTCAAACAAAGAGTGGAGGACTTGGATATTTCATTTAGTTTCCTTCTGATGGAATGTGTAGAACCGTTCGATTCACATTGTCTTTTTCATTGCCTAGTTCCCCACCTTTTTGAGCACTCAATACCACGTAATTGAGCAAATCCAATCTCCAACCGCAAGAAGATTCGTCGTCCTCAAAAACGACCCAGCAAGAACGTCACCTCCAGAATAGAACATAAAAAATAATTTATTTCAAATGACGCGAAGCCGCTCTCTGACGAGATAGGATTGCCGTTGATAGAATTTACCTCCGAAAATAGAATGGGGCCGTGGAAAATATTGGATTGAACTCTCAAGAGGAGCACAATAGATCGTCAAACTCAAACGGTCGTACAAATCGGCTCGATCGAGGTATAGAAAATCACAGACAAAGGTGCGCTTTCTGTTTCATAGTGCCATTCGGATTTGATTTGTTGGCAATCGGATCTTCCGGACTTATTAGATTTCATGTGACAATTCTTCAGTTGAATGATAGTACAAATTTGGGGTGGAACTGAGGGAAATAACATATTACTTTCGACGAATGGAGCAGTGAGGAATTTTTTTCCAGTGGCGGCCAGACCAATCACAATGTGTCCACTCAAGTTGGTATATATGACCACTCAAGCAAAATTGTTGCGGGAAAAAAAATCATTCATCATAATAAGTTTTCCACTTGGTGGAAACGCTTAGAAAGAAGGGTACTCCGTATTCATTTCACATTGTTGATACCTCTCTGACACATTATTTTCGAACTTGTTTCGAAATATTACATTCTAAAACATGACTTGAAATCATCTAATCTCAAATATGATAAGTCGTATATAAACTTAAGGCTATATCAAAAACTGTAAAAAAAGTTATTCAGAATTGAAAGTTACGCTCAACTGTGCTATCATATTTGTATACGCTAAAATTTGACGAAAAAAATTTATAAAAAATCTTTACTTCACTTGATGAGTTTTTGGGTTGTGGGACCGACGTTGATAACGAGTTGGACTCGATGTTTCGCCAACACGAGAGGTTAGCATTTTCAAGAGAGAATTTTTGTACAGCTACTCAATTTACAGTCGATTGCTTGACATTTGTTGTCGCAATAGGTACCTGTGAGTTGACGTTCTTACCTCTGATTGGCCCATAGCGTTAGATAACATTATCTAGTCGTTCATACCATTTTCAGGTGGGCAAGAAGCTCATGCAGTATTTCTGAGAACTGCTAGCCTAGCTTTGTTTAGTTGTAGTATTTGATTCAACTGGGTAGGTAAGAAACTTTCAGTCATCTCCACCAAAAATTAATCTTCAATAGGTTAAGATTTAGTCGGAAGACTTACATCAGCTCAAACATGTTTCGAAGGATTTATCTTCCATCATCAGTGATTAGGGTTGGTTACATCGAGATCTAGAGAAAAGTCAGATGTTACAGTGGGAAGTCGAATAATAATAGTATAAATAAATCTCTTAAAATAATAATATGTTACAATATAGAAAAATTAAGATATTATTTGGTTCTGTAGAAGTTGTTGTGGTGTTTCTGGATTTCAGTTGCTTCCCGAACGAGTCATGGGTAATAAGCAGATTATCATTGTTGAGAGTATGTTCTGCGACAATTGGCAATTAGTCTTTTGCTCTTTGATTATTGTTTTAACGAAACGCTCCTTGGTTCCGATATAAACGCTGCCACCGGAACATGGAATGCATTCCTCAATCCATTAAAAATGTGTTGATTCTCTATACCCAGTACATATCGACGATAGCTGGTTAACATACCAAAAAACACCTATGCTGGTGTATATCTTTTGGAATGAACTATTCTTTTACTACTTTGATCTGAGTCCATCCACTGCTACTCCTTCGCCAGAAGCAACGTGACCAAAATCGTACGTTCCTCTGGAACAGATGGCATTCTTGGGGCTCAGTTTTCATCGGAGTTTGTCGGACGAAAAAATACCTCATTCAAGTTCTCCATGCGATCCCTGACCGATCTGCCAAATACAATCATGTCGTCCAGATAGCCCGAACGCGTGTTTCAGGATAGTTCCTTCAAAACCATCTTCATCAGTATTATCCCAAACGTGGAACATTGCAGAGTCCAAATGGTATAACGTTAAACTACCAAAGTGCTGAGCCTACCACTCAATTCAGAAGGTCAACCAAATAATGCCAACCTTTAGAAGAGCAAAATCTGATGACACTTGCAAGTGATACCATTGTTGACCTGTTCTAGTAAATTGGAAACCATTGGCAGGTCTCTGGAAATAAACTTCTTGGGAGAAGATATGATGATACCGATATTGGTAAAAACGGTAAAACAGGTCACATCGCCTGCACTTGAAAATGTATCTTTCTCAACATCTACTCCTTCCATGGTTTTTGGTTATTGTCAATCAAGACTAGCTCATTCAACTGAATCGAAATACCTCTCACTTTCTCAAGAGCTATCCTGTATATCAATAAATGCTAGACTGGGCTTCATAAATAATGATTGAAGGAAATATTATTACGAATTTGAATTTCACGGTTCTTATTGTACATCTACGATTCCATTCACCATCAGGGACTACTTTTCCTTGTACTATTCTTATAAACGATACAATCTCACTAGAATAATCCCGGATATTAAAACCACTCTCCCAACAAAATATCCAAGTTCAATATCCTTGTACTTCCCCGCTTCACTGCCCTATATTCGAAAGAGGCATATCAGCAAGTTACACCATCATCTCAGCCGCCTCTTCACACCAACGAAGTGTCATTTGCCGGTGTACAACAAAAGATTCACAGTCAATATTATCTCCACTTGTTATTTTCGATACCTCAAAGCGTCCTGGAGTTTTGGAAGAGCGTGGGGCTGGAAACAAGCCTGCGGCAGCAGGAATCTTTGTTTTACGACGCCGTCCACTCACAGCCCTCTCCGATTGCACTCTAGTTGAGTCATAACTATCTGGGGAATGATTACCGAGATTTTACAGCCCGAGGCTGTTCGGGATGAAGTACAGAAGAAATAAATCGGGAATGGTTTCCACGGGATCGTGATTAATGACAGCGACGAAAGAGTAATTTTATGATTGGTCCATCAAACTTCGACGAAAACTCACTAGTTGATTTTTGATTGCAGTCGTTTGGAATCACGGAAGGTCATTGTCGTGTCATAAGAGGAGTGCAGTCAGAGTTGAAATATTTTAAAGTGATGTCAAAAATAGGATTTGAGTTGGCCTGCTTTGGCCAGCTTCGTAGTGGGTCGAAAGACATTTGTTACTGTCCAAATAAAAACTTTTCATCATCAATGGTCCTTGTGGGGTCGTCAGAGGAGTGCAGTCGAATTTCACATATTTTTAAGTGATCTCTAAAGTAGAATTTGAGTTGGCCCGCTTTGTGGTGGGTCAAATGCCATTTGTTCTTGTACAAATAAAAACCTGTCATCATCAAAGGTCATTGCCGGCCGTCAGAGGAGTGCGGTTGAAATTTATATATTTTAAAGTGATGAAAAATAGGATTCGAGTTGGCCTGCTTTGTTGTGGGTTAAAAGACATTTGTTCCCGCCCAAATAACAACTTCATCATCAATGGCCCCTGTGGGGTCGTCAGAGGAGTGCAATCGCATTTTATATATTTTGAAGTGATCTCAAGAATAGAATATGAGTTGGCCTGCTTTGTGGTAGATCATAATACATTCATCTTGTCCAAATAACAAGTTCTCATTATCAAAGGTCATTGTCGTCTCGTCAGATAATATGCGCTTCTCAAAACGCTTCTCAGATGAAAAACTTTGGTCAATTACCTTTTTTTAGCAAAACTTTGGTCATTTCAAAATAACTGTATTGAATATAAACATTCAAATTATGGAATTCAACATGTATATCCAACCTGTGATTATTCATTGTCACCTCCCGATATGATATCACTCAGAAAAACTCTTATAAAAACAAATGAGGTGGAAGAAAGTCATTTCTTCGTAGATTCCCAGAATGAAGAACACTGAATCATTAAAGAAATTGACCGCCATCTCATTGAGAGGAGTTGAAGTTGAAAGACCCGTACAGACTTTTATTGAATGTTTCTTCCCTATCCTCATTCTCAACTATTGTGTGTAGAGAAAGAAAAAGTGAAGTTAATTGATTACGTTACAACCTCAATACACACAGGACCAAATACACTACCTTGCGGCACCCCAGTCTAGTTTCCCTCCGTAGTATATTTCAATATTGCATCAGATCATCACGAGGCGCTAATTGGGTCGGAATAATTCACTATCGAGTAAATTGCCTTCCACGATTGTATAGTTTGGTGCAAACTCCTGCTGACATCGTCCCGCTAACATGCTGCGAAATTGTTAATTTCAACGTCCTGATTTAAGATGCTTAATAGGAATTTGCCCGATACCCTCCAAGACTACACACGAAACTAATTATCCTTATCGCCCCCTAAGTACATAATATCGCCGACAGTCGCGCATAATAGGACAGGCAGTGTGTCTTTGTCTTTCTAATTTCCTGTCGGTGACTCGGTCGCCAGCCATTCCGGGCCCTGTTCTTACCAGGTTGCGTTATCGTATTACTTAATTCCAGGTGATTAGAGATTAGAGACATGCCTGAAATCTCACAAGTGTCTCAGGCAGAGTTTGAGATCGATGGGATAATTATTCGGTGGAGATATACCGGGTGTTCACGGAGATAAGGGAATGAAATTCGGTAGATGGGGTTAAGGCATAAAACTGCATTCTTTGACAATTAAAACTCAACAAATTACTTTCTCTAAATACCAAATAAGCTAATGCCATTGCGGAGGTGAAATATTAGTAATAAGGACATTATTCTGAATCGATTTGCGTTCACAGAATTGCTCTATCTTCAACCGTTCTCGAGTTGATTGGAGTTGGAAGGGGTCATTTTCCTCTATAATTTGATGTTACGTAATTTTTGTACGTTGACAAAAAATGGGGTGCGCCGACTTGCAACAGTGGAGTCGGGAGTGGGTATAAAAAAAGTGAAAACTACCAGGGCGCCAAGTGATTTGGATGAAGCTCACCCCAATCAAGAATCTTAGCCAAGAAGAAAATCACTAAATGAAATTACCACAAAAATAACAATGCTCAAATAATGAAACTCAAACAAATATTGGCGTGACCAATTTATTATAACAAACAATTATTACGTGAAAAAGTATGTTCTTTGACAAATTGAGATGGTATAGGGAGAACTATACTTTTTCTACGTAACTCTCGAGAGTACGGTGTTAACAAAAAAACACACCCCTAAGTCCTAAATTCTACTATTCTAAAGTATCCCCAAAATCGCTTGAAAGGATGGATAGCTGGGTGAAACTTAAAATCACGGATTGATTAACGGTCAATATCTTGAAACCCTGCTTGATCACATTCAATTGAATGAACCACATAGTGGTACTTATCCTTCTCCTGGTATGATTATTTGTATATTCCTTCCATAATAATTTTGCCTATAATTTGATAATCTTAGGTATGCCTTATAATTCCGAACAACTTCGGGAATAGCGGTAGATACTGGAATTTTCTAGCATTCGATTGCGGCAGTTTTATCAGCGAATTGTATCCCAAGAAAAATGCCTGAAAATGGATATAAACTTATAATATTGCCACCTAAATAGCAGATGCATATACTGGCATCTGATTTATGAGAACCTTACCTCTAAAGCAGAACTCCCTATGCTTCCAGAGACGTTCAATAAATCGAGTTAAACCACCAAAAATTGTACCCATTGAATGCTCAAATAGACGATCAAAATCAACATGAAGCCATAATACATCCGATGATCGTCTTCATAAGTGATGTGAAAAAATCCGTAGAACGCTTACATTAAATAATGAATATTCACAAGTCACTTTAGGTGTACGCATTTCACGAAAAATTAAAATAACCAATCTAGCTATCGACTCGCCAGATCGCTGTCGTATTTTTTTTCATATCTTAGAAAAACCGAAATGTTCGAAAAACGTATGTACCAGGTACACTGTTAAAATTCAGCAATCTGAACATGAAAATGATAGTAGTGAATTTTAAAATACTGATTGGAATTCGTTACATTGCTTTTCATCATTCATCAGTCGATTCCGATTCACATACAGATTTCTTAGGCTTTCTTCGAAACCTCTGCAATTCCGAGTTGAAAATTTTCGAAAATGAGTTCTTTGGCCCAATAAAAACTCTGTACGCTGACACTTTCAATCGAAATCCATAGAGTATGGTATACCTTCATCAATCTGAATCGGTTGACGCTCGCAGAATTGCTCAATTTTCAACCGTTCTCGTGTTGACATTTCTAACAAGTGTCGTAGATGGCAGTACAACACTCGTAGGGCCGCGTTATGCCTGTGGATATAGGCTGAGACCGCATAAGCTGGACAAGATGACAGTAGATGCATTATGGTTTTAGATGCCCCACGACATGCTCTGGATCTAGTGTCAGGGACCTCTAAAGTCATCACGCGATTATGGTAGACGAGGGTGTTGAAGACACCATCCTAGCAGGCCATTATGAAGTCCTCGGTTTCCAACTTCAGCCCACTTAACCTGAGAAATGCAATGGTCAAGTTTCTGGATCAGCCAAGGTCTTCAATGTTCTTGAAGAAGGCCCCATGCATTGGCTTATCCCTATGTAGCTGCAGAAGACTCTCACTCTCCACAGCTTTACCGTGGGCTTTTTGCTGAACGGGTTCCAACTCGGTGACAAATACGAGACCGAGTTCGTCGGCTGCACGGGTTGCTGCCTTGAAAAAAAAATGCTCCAATCCCTGCTTTTTCATGATCGCACACGAAGCACAGAAGGGGATCTGAACTTCTGATGACTTTACAGGCTCCACCCAGCACCGTTCTGTTGTGTAGAGACTCCAATCTCAAGAATTAACGACCTCTCCATTGTCTGGGGAAGTATAACCGTGGAACGGATGATTCAGGATGCAAGCTCCTATGGAGATGCATTATCATTTTGTGAGTTTTAACATCGAGTTGTCGCAGCACTTCCTGAGTCCATTTAACTAGTCCAAAGGAGCAAAGTGGAATCGGAATGGCAAGCATATCAGTTGCAACATTTTTGTTCTTTCCCGACAGCTCTGATGACCAGATCTGTCGAAGTTTATGCGCCACTTCTAAAGATAACCTGCTCTGTTTTTTCCACCAATAGTTATTCAGCCCAACATTGCATCATAGCAAAGTTCTTCGAGCCTTTGAAGGCCCGTCGAACTCCGCCCTTTTATACTCTTACCAACTGTAAATAATTATTCAAGATCGTTGTGAGCAAGAGCTTACACCGAGAATTTCAAACAGGTCAGACACGAAAAAAATTCTAACTTGATTGAATTTGGAGGTAACAACGGCACGTACTGAAAGTTAATATTTTGCCTGAAAGCAGCGGTGTAAGAAAATAAATTAGATATTGATTGACAGCAATCAAATTGGATTACGTTGCTGTATGGGATGGATTGTTATTTCGAATATGGTACAGAAACGATGAATTGTTGAGGTTGATAATTGAGTACGCCAAAATTTCGCTTCAGTATATTCGAAATTGGAGTAAAAAATATTTCAAACACGATAAAACGCGGTTTGATTCAATTTCGCTACCGTTCGTATTACTTAGTACAGTCAATGTAGAAATCTCCTATAAAATTAATTTGCATCGAAATTTCCCCTCATAAACATAACTGTTAGTAGAGGTCTCATAATAATAATATAATGCTAATAATAATACTTCCTCATAAACCCAATGGCATATCCTGCGCGGGTAAAGGATGACTATTATTAATATTATTTGCCGTGGCGCTCCGGGGCGAGTTACAGATTTTTGGTGGCGTATTCACTTTGCAGCTGTAATAAAACCCGGAAAACCAACAGCAGCTCACAAAACTGAATAGATGCGTTTTTGGGAAAGATGGTTTCCCCCTATTGTCGCCTATAACTCGTTAAACGTTGAAAATATAAAAAAAATATTACAAGAAAGTAGCTTGATGAATTTCCTGTATAAGTCTTAGTTCACGAACAAATCAATTCATTTTCAAAATTCCGATTATGGATCTTTGGGCAAAGGACCCTAGCATTTTTTTTTGTAAAGTGGCGACTGGTAAAATTTTCTGAAACTTTGATATGTTGTTGTACTTGACCTACCAACCAGAAGTATCAATGTACCCAACTCAATCCTATGACTAGTTTTCTAGATATAAAGGTGAATATGTATGACTAAGAATATTCATACTCACGTTAGTGACAGTAGTTTTTTGTTATATCCCATTTTCGAGAATTACTCATCAATATAGAGTTCCATCTCTTCTAGTATTTTCCGTAGCTTTTTCCGTCTCACTGTATCGAAAGCCTTTTCGAAATCTATGAATCCCATAAAACTTCTTTTCCTTGCTGTGACAACTTTTCAAGCAGGTATTTGTTTTTTTAGTTCGGTTATACAGGGTGTTAGGATGTAGGGATTTTTTCTTAGCCTTTTCCAAGCATATTTGATTCCATGATGTTTCTTGAAAAACCTGGTTGTTTCGAAGATACAGGGCGTACAAAATTAATGACATTAACAACATGTTATCATCAAAAAGTACGTGTGAAGTTGTTTAATCTACCATAAATAGTCGAAATGACTTCCTCCAGCCTGGGTACAAGCATTCAATCTTCTCGTCATGGACTGCCGAACCCTTTCAAACATACCAGGGACGTTTCTAACTGAGTTTCACCCAGCAATTATCCGATTTCACAAATCATCCAAATTCGCCAATGGAGTAGCGTAAACTAATAACTTCAGACATCCTCAGAAGGCATAATCCAGGAAGTTTGAGTCCGGGGATCGAGCAGGCCATGTGTGTGGCCCACCTCGACCAATCCAGCTATCTCCGTATGTTCACCACGTTGGTCGCAAAATTTATTTAACGTTATTTTGCTGCCAGGGCTGATCAGCAGAGAACGGTGTGAGTTTCTTTTTCATATTGATGTATGTAGATCTGTTCATCTAGTATTCCATTACCACAACTGCCGACTTTTTGGAATCTCAACTCCACTGTATACCGCATCGTCAATCTGCTAACGTTCGCAAACATACGACTTGAAAAGTTCTTCGAATTATTACAAGAACGAAGTGTTTTCAAGATTGCGACTAGAGATCGTTTAGAATAGTTAGACTTTCGACTCGTTGACCTGTTTCTACTAACCATAGACCCAAAGAACCGAAATTAAACGTCGAACTCAAAATATTCCGTTTCCAGACGAAAACTTAATACTCTACAGACACAGCTAATGGTCGGTGACGTTCTCATTCGAAAACACACTCGAATCGATAGTCATTAACTGTCTTACGGCCATTTGATTTGGGTGAAGAGCGACTGGATATCTAGGACGAGCAGTATTAGTTTAATCTCTGGGAATTCGGAAGTTTCTTGACTTCTCGGAAAACAATGTTCAAGGATGAAGTGGTCTCAATAGTGTTGGAAATTTTAGTTTACTGCAATTCTGTAACTATTTTGGAAGCTTCTATTTTTTATGAATTCCGTCGAAAAATATCTTACTATAAATCTGGAGTTGGTGGTTGCGATATAAAGAACAAGAAAAGGACGAGAAAAATGATTGCTGAAGGATTATCAAATTAAAATTTTGTAAAATTTTTTTTTCCTCTCCCCCCTACCTAGCACTTTCTCATGCCATCAAAACAATATACTGCAGTCGCTGGGCTTCCAACCCACGACCGGCAGCCAGCATGACTGAAAAGCGATGATTATAGCCACTCGGCTACGTGGCCTCGAAGAATTATGAAACAAATCCAGAAAATCATACATCCCAGACAAACAACACACACTACTAACACCACATTATAGCGAACTTCCTCACATATTCCATCCACACATCGGTTTATGAAATGAAGACCTACACTAGCCAGTATTTGAACTTTGACTTTAACCACCCGAATTTAACGAAGAAAGGCATCGTAAGAACACTCTTCAAGAGAGCGGAGACAATATGCAGGAATCATGATGCACTGAAAGCTGAATCGAACAATATAAGGAGTGATTCGCGCCAGAACGTATATTCGTAGAAACTTTTGGAAAGTTTAGAAGGATTGGACACAAGTTCTATATTGGAAGCTTCTTCGAAGCTGAAAACACATTGAGGGGTTTTTTCCCAGCGGAAAATCTTGCCACCTCCACCAAGAACTGTATTCATGAGGTCTCATACGAATGCGGTTATTTGTACATCGATGGCGGTGAGACTAGATGAACACAAACGCTTTACGCAGCGAGGTGATACGTCAAAATCCGGTATCGCAGACAATGTATGAAAAGAACATCACCAAATTCAGTGAAAGAATGCCGGAGTGATACAGAGGAAAAAATACTGTTTATATCCAATCAACTAATTATTCATCATCAGAAGTCATTGCTGGGTCGTCAGAGGAGTGCAGTCGGATTTTGAAAATTCTGAAGTGCTTTCAAAAATAGGATTCGAGTTGGCGCGGTTTGTGGTGGGTGGTGGGGATTTTCCATCATCAAAAGTAATTGCCAGGTCATCAGAGGAGTGCGGTCGGATTCTAAATATTTAGAAGTGATCTCAAAAATAGGACTTGAGTTGGCGCGGTGTGTGGTGGGTCAGGATACATTCGTTTTTGTCCAAATAATAATTTTCCATCATCAAAAGTCATTGGCGGGTCCTCAGAGGAGTGCGGTCGGAGTTTAAATATTTAGAAGTGATCTCAAAAATAGGACTCGAGTTGGCGCGGTGTGTGGTGGGTCAGGATACATTCGTTTTTGTCCAAATAATAATTTTCCATCATCAAAAGTCATTGCCGGGTCATCAGAGGAGTGCGGTCGGATTTTAAATATTTAGAAGTGATCTCAAAAATAGGAATCGAGTTGGCGCGGTTTGTGGTGGGTCAGGATACATTTGTTTTCGTCCAAATAATGATTTTCCATCATCAAAAGTCATTGGCGGGTCCTCAGAGGAGTGCGGTCGGAGTTTAAATATTTAGAAGTGATCACAAAAATAGGACTCGAGTTGGCGCGGTGTGTGGTGGGTCAGGATACATTCGTTTTTGTCCAAATAATAATTTTCCATCATCAAAAGTCATTGGCGGGTCATCAGAGGTGTGCGGTCGGATTTTAAATATTTAGAAGTGATCTCAAAAATAGGATTCGAGTTGGCGCGGTTTGTGGTGGGTCAGGATACATTCGTTTTTGTTCAACTAACAACTTTTTATAATCAGAAGTCATTGCCGGATCGTCAAAGAAGTGCGGTCGTATTTTCAATATTTTGGCGCGATTTATGGCAAGTCAAAATACATTCATTCCTTTCCAAATAACATTTTTCCATCATCAAAAAGTATTGCTGGATCGTCAGAGGAGTAAGGATTTCCGCTCGATTTGAGTCCACGCCAATGAAAATGACTACATTCCTTTATTTCAAGTTTATATTGACCCCTTCGTGAAAAATCCTACAAGTCCCTTACCGTGTCCTAGATCCCAATTAGAGTCACCCAGTGCAAACATCGAGCCCCTTTCCAGTATTATCATGATATGGAGTAGATGACTTCTACTCTTGTACCCTCCGAACACTCGTAGCGTCCTCCGAATCCGGAAATCATGCAGCTTCACGCCGAGGTTATCTGAATACAGTCAGAGAGCCATGAAATACCGGACTGCGGTCAACCAAATCTATCACATTCATGCTTATCCATATTATGCAGTGAGTGCTTGGTCCGCAACTCATTCAAACGTTGTTCGTGTTCATCAGGATGCGATAATTCCACACGCAACGATTTCATTTCAAACATGGAATGACGGTGTACAGAGATTCAAAGTGGCCCATTCAAATGCAAATTGGACTCTGTTGGGCCTTCTAACACGATTGTGTCACTCGATTTTTGGAAATGGGTGGGGGTGGAGGACTTTTCACGCTGTTAATGATATCCGGTATGTTATAATTGGAACGATGGAGGTATGGAATGATCACGGTCCACTGTTTGGAAAGATGCAGAAAACTGAATGCAGGGGTATGTGGTAGTTAAAAAATCAATGTCTTCGATAACTTCAGGAAATAATAATATTAATAAATTTTTTTCAACAACAAATATAAGTAGATACGATACAATACAATATCCAATAAATATTCTGGATGAACAAACTCAGTCAATAATTCCAAATAAGTTTCTCCTGTCAGGTTACCGTCGAAAAATACTGGTCCTCAAAAATACCGGCCCAGACATTGAGTTTTTGGGGAGTTTGTGTATGGACTTCATGGAAAACATATGGATTGACATCTGATCATTAACGACAATAATAGCGATTCACGGTCGAATTCAAAAAGAATATAGACTCATCAGAAAAGCAAAAGTTGAGAAGGACAATCTCATCCCCATCTGTTCTTGTAGTCATAATTCCACAAAATTCCTGTCTCCCATCATCGTCATACAAGTGGTGAACCGAAGGTATTCTGTAGGGGTGAAACTTATAATGTTTCAGGATTTGGCGGATACTGATTCTTCTGATATTGGTAACACAAGCCAATTTCCTTGTGCTCAATGTTGGGTCTGCATGAACTCAAAATGAATTTGTTCATCCACTTTGTATAATGCCACAATGCAACTAGTAGTAGACAGTCTATCGAAAATTATTTCCAGCCCGATTTCTCATCCTCTCATCCATACAAATACGTCAATCTAAAAAAAATCTCATCTCAGGAATGTTCTCGGTAATCGACTAAGCTCAAGGCGATTCGACGTTATTACACTGACAGAATTATTTCTGAAAAGCAAAATAGTGTGTCGGAGAGGCAGCAACACGTCGAAAAAAGATTGCTGATTAAGAACTGACGGTTGATTGGGTAGCAGATTGAAGTCCATTTGCGCTGCTCTAGCCCAAGGCCCACTTCGGGTTTTCTGGACCACTTAACACCCACCGTGTCACGTGCCATCAATCGTAGTAAGCTTCGCTTCCTCAACTTCCTCCGCGGATTTATTGGCGCCCCGGTTGCCAATAGTTCGGCAGCTGCCATGAGCGCGACGCGGTGTGGGACAGGGAGAAGTAATTCATTGAAAAACTTTCACAGGTTAGGTAACTCACAGTTCAATTCAGTCTGATATCTTTCAATCCAACGAGCTGAGTGATATAATTGAAACGTCAGGTGGTACGATCAAAATTTTGTAATGAAATTACTTAAAATCACCAACACAGCGAACACGTTCATGAAGCTAAACATATAGAAAAATTATCAGAATTCAAAACCATTTTATCCTCATCTGTTATCGTCAATTACTGCTTGATTGTCTGTTCGGTAAAAATTCTGCTAACGATTTCTGACTAGCTTTTCGATGAGCGAGAGAATTTTAAACATCATATTAGATCAGTTTGGGGCTTTCCTGTTATAAGTCTCTACACCGCAAACTTTCCAGATCTATTGTGTCTGCCTTCAAAATCGTTTAGAGTTCTCTATCTAGCCCTGTCTTCTTTAGAACTTCCATGCATCTGCGATCTCTTGGTTTTTCTTCTCTCAGCGTCAGAAATCTTAGCCTTGACAAGCCCTCTTAGTGGCATAGTATGTGTACTGACGTTTCCTCTTCTTCCTGGGAGAACCTGCATAGCATTTCTTTTGTTAGACCGATTATACTCAGTGTTTGTTGAGACTTCAATGCCCTGTGAGAAATCCTACCAATATTCTATCTCTAGCTCAGTAGATATTCTGTGAATTTTTGCTGCGGTTGTTTGATAAACTCTTTGACCTGTCTCATTTCTGGTGAATTATTCTACTATTATCTTTTGTTTGATTTGGTGTTTGTATTTAGTACAGCTTTTGCCATACCATAGAACGGTTTTGGACCATTCAAGGCCTTACTTGCTCCATCACGGGCTCTTGAATCAGCCTCTTCATTGCCTCTATAACCTATGTGTGCTGGTACCCAGGCTAGGGTTAGTCTGTCCTGACTGCCCAGCTCTTCTGGGGCTTCAATGCAGTCCCAAACAAGTTTGGAAGTAACTTGCTTTTCTCGCAGCTTGGCTGTCTGATTATATGACAATGGTTCTTTCTGAAATCTCTTGCATCATTAGCTTTTGAGCACAATGATGTATTGCGACTATATCCGCTTGAAAAATCATCGAGTATATACCTAAGCTGAATGAGATTTTTCTCTTCGGCTTGGTTCCATAAATGCATTGAGCCTTCATCAGTTTTTGAGTCAACCGTGTAGACAGCGATTTTCGCGTTGATGGGAGGTCTTTCCTCTCATGCATGCCTCTCTGTTATACTTGTCAAAGCTGAATCTTGAAAGTATGCCATCTGATGGCATTAATATGCTCATAATTTGTTGATAATAATATAAAGCAGAGGGGTCAACCATCATCCGAAGTTTGGGTGAGTGGCGATACCACTAACGTGAGCAATAGATGCAACACTGGCAGCTCTGGTGCACCAAGAAGGGAGGGATAATTTCCTCCTTTATCAGCCATGGATTTACCAGCTACGTGCTTGCAAGTACTCGAGATAGAGCCACCCATAATCGACCCATCCGGCTTAGAGTTTAAAAGCAAGGTTATGAGATCATAAAAGAGGACAGCCGTGAAGAGGAGTGAGACACGCAGAACATATCGCTTTCTCCACCCAGAACTTGAGGGATTATATATCACATCATCGGGGTCGTCTGGCCAATGCAGGGCATCAGTACAAATTCCTTTAGGACACCTATTATTAACATTAAGCACCTGAAACCATTATAACATTAAAACTGGCATAAAATCGTGAATAATTTTGGAATAGAAAAACGCGAAATAAATGTGGCAAACCCTCAAAACTTCACTTAAACCTCCGACACAAAATATATTCCTTATAAGTAGTGGCATACCCTTACAACAACTGATGTCAAAAAATCCGAAAACTTCGATACTCTCTCCATCAATAGTATATCAAATCAATCTTTTATATTTCAGAAAGCTGGTCAGATTCTGACTTTCCTACTATAAATAGTGAATTCAATGAATCCAGACCACTTAACCCAAGCGATCTGAAAAGAATAATTGCTAGTTTGGATAATGAATGTGATTCCGAGATTATGAATAATGAAGATTTGAAAAGTGTTTCTTAAGTCACTGATCACGTTCTATTGAATTTCATAAACACGTCACTCGTAACTGGGAGATTTTATCATAAACAAAAAATAGGCACAGTGATATCAATTCCTAAAGTGAACAATAGGAATGAATTAGTTAATTTTCAAGCTATGAATACTTTACCATCATTAGAACACTTCTTGACATAGCTGGTTAATACAATCATATCAAAGAATATTTGAAATCTCTGAAATAAATATCGCAATCGCAATTCAGAGAAATTGTCCTGTCAGACACTGTCTCCGGAGCTCCGAGTGATTACTGGGTCTGAGAATCATGTGCCTTGAGTAAACGGGGTGAACCAAGAATTACGGCCTTCTCAGCTACCCCACGACACGCTCTGCATCTAGTGTCAGGGAACTTTTCACCTATCACGCGACTACGGTAGACGAGGGCATTGAAGACACCTTCTTGGTAGGCCATTATGAATCCCTCGGTTTCTGACTTCAGCCCACTTTACCTGAGAAAAGCGAAGGTCAAGTTTCTGGATAAGCCTCATGTAGCTGTAGGAGCCCCTCACACTTCACAGCTTTGATGTAGGCTTTTTGCTGAACGGGTTCCAACACGGTGACAGAGTTTAGGTTCGTCCGTTCAGTGTTTTGAAAAGAAATGCTTCAACCCCTGCTTTTTCATGAACGCATACTGAGCAGAGAAGGGGATCTGAAGCTCTTATGAAGATGCATCATTTCACGAGTTTTTACATCGAGTTGTCGCAGCTCTTCCTGAGTCCATTTCAATATTCCAAAGGAAGAAAGTATAATCGGAACATCAAGCATATTAGTTGCAGCAACTTTGTCCTTTCACAATAGTTCTGATGAACAGATCTGTCGGAGTTTGTGCTGATACTTGCCATGTAGAGAGTTTTTAATAGCAGCTGCCTCATGTGTGTGGCGTTGTTCCACCCCTAGGTAGTTATACGTCTCTCTGGCATCCAGAAGATGTAGGATGCTCACATCTACGAGCTGAATGTCCTCTCCGTATTGCTCGCATCGTCCTCTTTTCAGAGGAACCGTGGCACATTTGTCGATTCCAAACTCCATTCCGATAGCATGCGTGTACTCTTGCACCACCCTTAAGGACTGGTGAAGGTCCTTTTCTCCGGAGGCATAAAGTTTAAGGTCATCCATGTAAAACAGATGGATGACCTCATGCCTCCAGTTGCTGGGGGTGCCGCAGTTGTATCCGCGGGTTTTCCGTAGTGCAACGGACAATGGCAGTAGTGAGATGCAGAAGAGGAGAGGGCTGAGAGAGTCTCTCTGAAGCATTATTATAATCATATTAGTATTCATTATATTCTTGTGCTAGGAATCGCATGTTAAAAGGTAAGACCTCGTTAATTCTTTGCTCGCAAAATTTCGACTTCTGAGAGCTGTCGTTCGGTTACCAGAAGAAAAAATTCTACAATTTTCAAAATTTCACAATTATGGAACACAATTTAATTAAAATCAATGTGCCCTTGCAACTACTGCATTCGACATTTTGCTTGAAAAAAATGGATATTATGTCATAGGTCGAAATGTAATTAATTGGTTCACGAGCTAACTCACCAATAGGTCACAGAGTTCTAAGGTGAATGGAAATATTTCAACTAGTAGGTAGAGTATTTTCACAGGTGTTACGCAAGGCAGCGTTTTAGGACCGTTTTGTTCATACTCACAGAGTCTATTGGTTACATTGAACTCATGAATCTTTTGCGGGTGGCACAATGCCAATCGCTGCCAAGTGCTACTAATATTGGACACTTGATATCTTCATTTTCCCCATTGTTTAGTACTGATCGAAACATTCTGTATTTGCTCCATAATAACAATAGTAACTAATTTGGACACTTGATGTCTATATTTTCCCCAACGATTAGTACTGATCGTAACATTATATATTTGCTACATAATGTTGATGGTTTTAATTATCTTGCTCGCTGCGAACAAAATAATAGGGTGGCATCTTCGGAGACTTTTTTTACTCCGCGCTCTCCCAACCGTTTTTTGAACACTCAATTTATCGATTTATCAGAAAAAATAGCATTGAAATCAATTTAGCTCCTTTAGCGAGATCTTTTGGCAGGTCCTTGTCGCTGGAACTCATTTTCAAAACTTAAAAGCAACTCAAAAGAGTAAACAACGTGACAGCTTGTGACACTGTTGTATGTAGTTCCACAACTTTCTGCAGTTGTTCTTATAAGTTTGCACGCATTATAATTTTTTGGATTCTATAAAAATTACGACCCTAAAGGAAGTAAGCAAAACTATATGCGTACCTCAGGAGGAAAATGTTAACAACTGGAGAAAAAGGATTATTTTGCTGCCTCGATATGTAAATTGCTATCATATTATTTCTGAGTATAATCCTTCGTCTGTGAGTATCATCAGCCTTCAAATATTAAATTATTCACTGCACTCACCCTAACTCTGCACCTTTGGAGACCTTATTTCATGTCGAGCAGTGAATATTTGTTGCATCCGACGAACTCTTGTATTTTTATTGCATCATATGAGATTCTGGTTTACGACTTCACATAAAACGTGATATAGTCAAGTTTAACTTTGTGTGCAGTATTGAGTGAATATCAAAATGGGTACAGGAACTAAATTGAATGAATGTATCACACAATGATCGAAAGATTCCATAGGATTCGTCAAAAGCTCGTAATATAACAGTGCGAGGGATCATAACATTACGGCGCTTATAATGAATATACCTTTGGTACGTTGGCCCAACAAAGAGGATTGGGGTAATGCATTCATATTTCATCCCCTAACAAAAACGTATCAATGAATTCATTGTTATTTCAGTTTTCGTTTTTTTCGTTTATGAATAGCAAGTAATATTGGAGGGTGATCAGATTTGATTCGGGTATTGTTCTTATTGTTCTTGTCGATGGCGAAAAAATTGAATATTGATGGAATACAAGTTTGAATGTATTGGCAATTGTTCAAGGATGGCCATTACATCAACCCTTGAGTGAACGAATAAAAAGAAATTCCTTGATACCTTACATACAACAAGAAAAGTTTTTTTCTTTAGGTGAATAAATAAATCTGGAAGTGATTTTTGGGAAAATGTTGTTTTTATCTACCTACCTCTTATTTGAACTAAACCAAGTAATCTGCAATGTATCTTCCTTCACATGCAGAGTGTTACATGAAACAAATCATTGATTTCATATTTTTGCTCTCCTCTTCAATATCTACACAAAAAAATCATATTGTAACGAATAAATTTTCAGAAAATTCTTAAAGCCGTGTACTTACTTGGCATATTCCCAGGTAATCTATGATGCTGCTATGGATACACCGGGGCAACAAGGCACCATTGTAAACAGTTATTGGGCCGTAAGACCGATTATGGTCCCGAACAATGAGATGCAATATTATACCGACGTATTATCATCATCAACATCCACCTTTACTACACGTCTATGAATATATAGCTTGTTGCCCCGAGAGAATACGGATATCTGACCAAACATTATTTTATTGAGGGGATATTGATTGCACACCAACAACATTCTCTCTCTCTCTCTTGGGGATATATCAGATATAGTGGTAAAGAAATCCAATATCGAGAAACTTCGTTTGGCAGAATTGAAAATTCAGAAATTCTGTACTTATGAGAAATTATTATTACTATTATCATTGATGTTAGACATAACATAGTGTCAGTAAATCAGAGTTCGGAAGAGAGGAAAGTACCAGTATAGTGATAACCCAGACGGCACAATCATATTGCATGAATATCCTAGGCATATTTCACCGGAATATTGGCATATTCCAGAGATATGCCATTTCCTCCAAAACATGTGTTATTCTTATTCCATGGATATTCAAGGTCACCATGAAATATGTTCCAGGAATATGCCATACATCTTCCACTGCATATGCCAGGAATATACCATATCCTGCAAGGCATGTGATATGCATTTTCCAGGAATATCCTAAAACATATTCATGGCACATGCTATATATATGTTTTCTTACCATAAAAATATGCCCGAAATATATTATTGTATGCTTCTTGAAGATGAATGTAGAACTTATCCAGAGTGTCTAGTTTATATATGGAATAAACTTCCCTTGATATATCGAATATGAGGTCCAATATAGTATTATACAACATACATATGTATTCTTATACACTATCTTGGCAATTATCTGGAAATTCAGATCTGCATTACACTTTTCAGTTCTATGGAATCTTTGTTTTTCTTAATCCAAAAAAACAACAATCAGAAGAAAATAAACCTCGTACAATAATTTACAACTCACAGTAACTTGGATCAGGAAAATGGTATGTTCTTCTTCGACTTCTCAGTAAATTGCTATGTGAGTGGAATATACATGCATACCCCTAAAAATAATATTAATATAGTGTAGAAAAAAATGAATGAATTATATTTATTTTGATAATTAAGAATGTTGATCGATATTTGCGACATATATATTGAATAGAAGTGATATTTTATAAAGGGGGAATACTTGAAAATGATGTAAGTGAATAGATAATGAATTTGACATTTAAATATTGTTAAAACACTATGATTAGGTTAGTCTAAAATTTAATTAAAGTAATGAAAAAGGGTCTAATTTTTATATACATTGTCTCTCATAACAAGAAATATTAAATATTCTAGAGCAGTTGGTCAACATTGAGAAAAAACGTTTTTGGAATATGCTAAACTACATAGTTTAAATTAAGTAAAGGTAAATTTAATTCAAATCGACGTCAACTCTGTGGTATATTTTTATCTTTTATTAAAGTTGCCATGTCTACATTCGATAATTTTTCCTTCCATTTCCACCAACTTAGCTAAAGGTGTCTTAAAACATTATCGTCGAATAACTGAGGCATATATCTCCTAATACACTGATGCGTCCAACATGAAGAAGCTTTGTCATCTATAAATAAAATTATTACATCTTTTCAGTTGTAGTGCACTAATAACAACAATTAACAACAAGCACTCATCTTTGTGAAGGAAGTAACAAATACTATGTTTTCGTCAGTAAGTTTGCCATCCAACTCCATCAACTCTATTATGTAAGACTGGGATATCTTGGATATTATTTCCTTTCTTAGAATTTCTTATAGTCGTTATCATTTCTGCATTTTGTGTGGACCTTCCTTTAAAAAATATTCAGAAGTCTCATAGGACTTTCAGTAGAATCTCTGAAAACAAAGGAAAGTTCAATGAAAAAAATGCATAAATATACTTTTTAGAGATTTACTTACTTTTACAGGATAAACATTTTTGTTTTGCTGTGGTGAAATAGATTCTTGAGTTCGACAGATCCGAAATACTGTTCACTTCCTTTTCTTAGTCCACTCTGATACTGTTACAAACTGAGACGAGCTGGCTAGTTGCAAATTAATACCTGGAAAAATATATTATTTGTTATACTAACGAATGAAAACTAAAATAAGAAAATATTTTGGAACTTTTGATAAGGAGATTGGGAGAATGAGTTAAATTCCCAATTATCTTACCAGGAGTCGTTGGTGATTTCAACTGCGGATATTTTCTAGCAACTTTTTCTGGAATATGTAGTAATACTCTCAACAGCACTACAAACTACAACCTATACGAGGGCTTTCACTTTTACTAAAAACATTATGGGCATGTTTTTATATTCACCAAACTGGTGTGGTAGATTGCAAACTCGCCCTTTGATTCGTCCATTTGAAATTTACAGTTTTACTATTGGTTGAATGGAATCCACCACACCAATTTGGTGAATATAAAACATGCCCTATCTAAACAAATTTCAGATGTGATGTTGATACTTGACGATTGACAAATGACAATTACAGCTGACAATGTCAAATATCCATAAACTGATCGCAGTGCCAAACGCAAGAATTCCTTTCCACAACACTTCCCAATAAGCAATTCGCATGAACCAATCAGAAGTATCCTGGCCAAGGCGGTATATTTGAATCGATGCTAAGTATTCAACTTGGTTAGCAAGGTAGTTTGGTTAGGTTAGATCATGGTTCTTTCTTTTTTCATTTTCAAGCCATAAAAGAAGGGAACATGATCTAATTTAACCAAACTGGACCTTGATATCCAAGTTGATCCTCAACATAACCTAAAATTACACTGCACACCACAAGGCGCAATTAAAATAGAGTGTTGTGAATAGGAATTATTGCGTGCCAATCAGCTTTGATTTGTTAGTCTCGCTTCGAGCGCAGATAACCGAAACATTTGATTGGTTGAAATTCCACTTCAAACGTACTAATTCATAAACTACCAATTAAATGCTTCATTTTGGCTACGAAACTTGAAAAGTTTTTTTAATTACATGTGGTTTTTCAGTTTTTATTAAATACATATTCGAGAAACATTTGATATTTTTCTAACAAAAAGTTCCTTCAAATTGAAATGCCTTTGGAATATTCCCAGAATATTCAAAAACTTACGTTTCTGCTTGATATTCCTTTTGAATATACCAGCAATATTCAAAGAGAATATTTTATGGATATGAGTGGAAATATATTCCAGAAATATTCTCAATGTGTATAAGATCAAATGAATATTCATGGAATATTCCAGGAATATTGCAATATCTATTGGAAAATAGGATGTTGTAGGCATATTCCAGGAATATTGGGTGCCGTCTGGGAATTCCATACTTGAATCTATTGAAAGCTGTAATTACTTGACTTGTCTACATATGAGTTTCAATTCATGATTCTGAAGTGTTTCATGATTTTCTATCGAATAATTTTTCGCCAAAAAATTTGCAACAGAAACAATAACAAGGCTATAATGCTTAACCCTGTTTGAGGGATTCACTCAGCACCTACAGAAATAATTCAGACAATATACCTGGAAATGAGAAACGTTTCGAGTATTTGTCAGTTCATCAGGTCTTGTTGTGCATAAATAATTCATCTCTTGTTGATGCTGAAGAATGCAAGTAGATACAATTTTTGTAAAAGAAGAAGTTGATGAGGAAGGTGAAGGTCACATGATTGGACTGAAGTATATAAGTTTTTTTCCTAAACAAAAAATAATTAAAATTGTAAAAAATTTCATTAGCATAGTGGTAGATGTGATTGAATATCTTGTTTTCAATTATAAATACTTCTTTCCATAACTATTTTCGATAGTCAAAAATAAATTCCATCCCAATCTTTAATGGAAATAATACTTTTAAAATACCTCATATTTTAAAATCCATGAAATTAATATTAAAAAAGTTTCCCATATGCCGCAAACTCAAGTGGACATACTGTATATTTGCATATTTCTACGCTTTCATAGACATCTACCTTCCTGCTCTGATTAATCTTCAATTGAATCTGAGTAAAATGATTTTTTTATTTTTGCGGGAAATTTCAATTCCACATAAACTCTTCAACTATAGTCGGATCCATATTGAGAAGTCAGTAATGCAAAGTAGGGTATACAATCTTCTGTGAAATGAATATACTTTTTCAATAAGCCATTCTTGAAATTGACTTGTAGTGGTCAGTCCATAGTTTTGTCGGAAATATTTGAAAAACTTTTTAGATGATGAAGCAGTAATCTTATTATACCTACCAATCATGTACATTTTGAAAAATTCCTTCAATCCAGAAAAAGTTCTTTTAGGACCGTTTCACCGAAATAACTTGTTGAACTGAAGACGCAAGGGACACACTTTGTTGCTCGGCTAGACCTGTAAGTAACGTAGGCAACATTGGCTTGAAATGTCCTATTTGAAATGTATTGACTTATGTCACGTTTACTGCCTTCTCAATGTGGATCCTACTATAGAGTATGCTCAAATAGATCAATTCTGCAAAAACAAAATTAATCAAGCAATTAATGCAATATTCGACCTTGAACAAAATGGAATTCTCGGAAATATCTATATATACAGTGCGGTCCAAAGGTATGGAATAAATTCATTTTTAGCGTTATTATGTATTTTATGAAAAAATCCTGAAACAGGTCAATTTTTATTGGCAATTTGACAATTTACAGTATGAAAATATTACCCCCTTCTTGCACCCCCTCTGAATTATGAGCACCCCCTCAAAAATTTTAAATGAGAAGGGGGGTCGTGTGGCATCTTGTTCGAAAGGGATTTTCATTATCTGTTCAGCAATACTAAGTGTTTCATATTTGGTGCAACCATAACTGAGAATTTTTTTTATTAAAATTTAAAAATATTGACACTGTAAATTATGTATCCGTTGAAAAAACCTGAAACAGGTCGATTTCTATTCTCAATTTGACAATTTATACTTTCTTATCTGTCTTGCTAAAAAAGTCAGGAAAAAGTCGTTCAAGACACCAAAAAATTATTCACAAAACCCATAAATAATATAATGTCAATCTAGTAGACTACTGTTATTTTGATATTTGTGAGTTGCTGGCAGACGTCAGTGTATTGAAAAATATTTTTGTGTGTATTCGATTCATCTATGGCTCATTTATCCGAAACTCAAAGAATAGACATTTTAATTATGCTTGGATGCGGTAATAAAACACGAACTCAAACGGAAGTTTGTGAAATGTTCAATAATAAATACCCTGGTCAACACGTATCACAATCTACAGTTAGCAAAATAGAAACAAAATACCGTGAAACTGGACATGTAAAAACTCGTCAAAAACCAGGTCGAAATGCTGCATTGGATGAGGAGAAAAAGTTAGATGTACTGTTAGCGATTGAGGAAAATCCGCATATGACAAGTAGACAACTTGCCGCCGACAATGATGTAAGTAAATCATCGATATTGAGAGCTTTACATAAAGAAAAATACCATCCTTATAAAGTTCAGTTGGTTCAGGAGTTAAATGAGGATGACCCTGATAGAAGGCAACAATTCTGTGAACTGATGATGGAAAGAATCGAAGCAGATTTGCAGTTCATAAACAAAATTGTGTTTTCTGATGAAGCTACTTTTTATTTAAATGGAACGGTTAATAGACAAAACTGTAGATATTGGAGCAGAGAAAATCCTCATTGGATGTGTGAGGCTCACACACAATATCCCAAAAAAGTGAACGTTTGGGCTGGTATCATTAAAAACAAAATTATTGGCCCCTATTTTTTTGAAGGCACAATTAATGGTGAGGTTTATCTAGGTTTTTTGATGAACTTTTTAGTGCCTACATTAAAACGACTTTTTCACGATGTTAATGATCCAAATGGAATGGATAGATCAATTTGGTATCAACAAGACGGAGCTCCACCGCATTACACACGTATTGTTCGAGATTATTTGACAGAAGTTTTTCCCAATAGGTGGATTGGCAGACGTGGACCGATTGAATGGCCGCCTAGATCCCCCGATTTGACTCCTCTCGATTACTTTTTATGGGGTTATTTGAAATCAAAAGTATATTTCAATAGACCAGACAATATTGCAGATTTAAAAACTAGGATATCGGAAGAAATTAACAACATAACCCCTGAGGTCCTACAACATGTTCTACGAGAATTCCAAGATCGCCTTGCTTATTGTCAAGAAGTGAATGGTGGTCATTTTGAACATTTAATTTAACTGTAAAACAAATTGAAATATACTTCCTAAACATTATGTTACATTATTTCCTTCAGTCTATCAACATTTGACATATTCAGAATAAATTTTCTCAGTATTGCTGAACAGAGAATGAAAATCCCTTTTGAAAAAGGTGCAACACAACCCCCTTTCTCATTCAAATTTTTTGAGGGGGTGCTCATAATTCAGAAGGGGTGCAAGAAGGGGGTGATATTTTCATACTATAAATTGTCAAATTGAGAATAGAAATCGACCTGTTTCAGGTTGTTTCAACGGATACATCATTTACAGTGTCAATATTTTTAAATTTTAATAAAAAAATTTCTTCGTTATGGTTGCACCAAATATGAAACACTTAGTATTGCTGAACAGATAATGAAAATCCCTTTCGAACAAGATGCCACACGACCCCCCTTCTCATTTAAAATTTTTGAAGGGGTGCTCATAATTCAGAGGGGGTGCAAGAAGGGGGTAATATTTTCATACTGTAAATTGTCAAATTGCCAATAAAAATTGAACTGTTTCAGGATTTTTTCATAAAATACATAATAACGCTAAAAATGAATTTATTCCATACCTTTGGACCGCACTGTATATAGTTTTTAATGGCCAGGCATCCTTTAATGTATCTCGACGATCCAATTACGTATTATAGAAAAGTGAAGAAAAATCACAACAATTCTGCAAATGTCAATGGATTCAGAATGACGAAATTAGTATATTCTGTGGATTTCAAGTCGACCATCAAAATAAATTACTAGAGAAACGTTTCAAGGGGTGGACTCTAAAAATCATGAAACACACAAAATTCATTAGATTCACTTGAAATTGGCATTATAAGGGCAGCATTTCATGCTGAATCCGAAAATATATGATTTGTATGTGTATTTCAACAAACTGACTACTTTTAAATCATAAAAAAAATAAGTGTGAAATTCCCCTTCCTTAACTCTAGATGAATTTTCAACTCGCGGACGGTTGAATATAGAGCAATTCTGCAAAAGCCAATCGATTTAGAATAATGAAATTTGTTATTCAGATAATACCTTCATGAAAGAGAGTATAATATTCTTCATTATAGCAGAAAAAAGTAAAAAATAATATATTTTTTTCATATATTGAAATGGTTCGAAAATGTATCACTTCCATTCAGACATCTTATGCCATGATTTTATTTCCTTTATTAAGAATGACAACTTCTTTCTTGTATAGCTGTAAAGGCATTTTTGAATGGTATCAGTAACATGTTCAGACCAGCTACATTCATCGTCACAAGAGATTTGACTTATAGTAGTTATTCAGTCAACTCGTGTATTAATGAAGACCATTAATGATCGTGACATTTTAGATTCGAATTGTTTACAATAGTTTTGCTTCGACCTCATTCTCGTGCATTTATAACCAATCCAATGGTTGATTTACAAAATGAAAATTGATTGAAAATCATTAATTAATAGGGATCATTAATGTTCGATTTGGTTTGCATTGAAAAACATCGAACGGACATGTTAATTCGAGGTCGAAGGAAAAATGTATATTTGAATGAAAGATATTTTTGTTTTTATTTCAGTTCACCCGATGAACATTTTGTTCTTCTAGATAATTCATCCGAACTATCTCAATTTATCTGTTGTATCGAGAACAAAACCACATTCTGTTACAGCCCGCGGAAATTTCAAGAAATATTAACAGTGTAATTAGTGAACGCCCACAGCATCGCCAGACCAGAATGAGTAATGTTAAACCCCTTCGAGAAGTGGTTGATGAAAGTTTCCCGAAAAATTAAAATTTCTTGTCGAGAACTTCGTCGGCGAAAAAAGCGCAATCCTGCAGAGTTGCTGGCTGTGAATTTGGCGGTGTACAGTGTTGCCAGATATGGAGAAGTGAGAAATAAGAAAATGAGAATATGTTAGTTCTGATCAGTAGATCAGTAGTTCTGCGAATGTCAATCGATTCAGAATAACTATGTAATTAGTATACTCTGTAAATTTTGAGATGACCATGAAAAAATTACTCGAAAAATGTCCCCTAAATATTATGAAGAATTCAAATCACATTCACTCGAAATTTGGACTGTAAACCCAAAATTTCATGCTGATTCCGAAAATATGATTTGTATATGAGCTTATACAAGGTTTAGCATTAAAATGGAATGAAACGTCAAAAATTCTTTGAAAATTCCAACTTTCCATTTTTAGAAAAATGGTATATATCCTTCAATTGTATTTCGAGGAACTGATTCTGAATCATATTGGGATAAAAAAAATTATTGACGAATTGACAATATTTCAGAAGATTTTTAGTCGAAAAAATGCACATATACAAAAAATCAACATTTTTCAAGTGATTCGGCGCTCTAATTTTAAAATACGACATGATTGTCATTTCAAAGAAATTCACAGACGATCAAAGTCAAGTGATGCAATAATAGATCTTGAACAGTACGAAATATTAGAAATTTTTCAATTAATTTCTCTCAAAAATTCGACAAGCTGATTCCTGATTGAAGAAAAAAATTGGTGATAAATTACCCCTCTCTAATCCAAAAAAACTTCTCAACTCGCGAACGGTTGCAGAAATATAAGTTATGCGAATGAAAATCAACTCAAAATGTGATTTTCAAATAGATTGTGAAAAAAAATATATAAAATTTGCACTTTAATGCAAAATTTCATTCTGATTCCAAAAATATGATTTGTATATGGTCACATACACAAGGTTCGGCATAAGCAATCGGAAAGTTGTTGACATTTTCCAACCCAATAAGACGATGGACGTCTGACACCTGTGTAGGTATGATAACAATGACATTGACAAGAGTGATAACAACGACATCGACGATAAATATAACTAAGGCATTAACAAGATATACGAAAATGTAAATACCGAAACGAAAGAAACGAAAAACAATCATTTAACGTTTGAAGAAGCAGATGAAAATGAAGATTTCATATGGATAAGGGACGAGGATAAAATTGACGACAATAATGGAGATGATGATCGCAATGGCGATGGTAGTAGCGACGAAGATGGTGATAGCGATATAGATGTTGAGAGTGATGAAAATTTAGACAGTGAAAACACCGTGAGCAAATAGCGCAAAATGATATCTTCCATTCAATAAGTGAGGAGGATGACAGTGGCGATGATAATGAAGAGGATGATAGCAATAAAGATGGTAGTAGCGATGAAGATGACGATATCGCTATAGATAGTGATAGTGATGATATAGATA
Source organism: Chrysolina americana (assembly GCA_958502065.1). Classification (NCBI taxonomy): domain Eukaryota; kingdom Metazoa; phylum Arthropoda; class Insecta; order Coleoptera; family Chrysomelidae; genus Chrysolina; species Chrysolina americana. The sequence continues at coordinate 71,958,766 of OY293415.1, read as the reverse complement.
ACGAGAACACCGTGAGCAAATGGCGTGAAATAGTATCTTAAGTAAGAGGGAGCTTCCAAAGGGAATGATTTTCAGTAGTTTCAGATTGAGTGCAAGGAAAACTTATCTGATATATGTATCGATATTATTCTTCGATCTCAGTGAATCAGTTTCGGATATTTTGAGTGAGAAAATGTCCATCATTTTGTGATTTGAACTAGTTAGGCCACTTGAGTGTCAGGCAACTTTACAAAAGCAGATTGGGGGGAAAACCTCTCTTTCCGGCAACACCGCAGTGGTGTAACCCTTCCTCGGGGCGCAGTAATATAGAAGCGTCGAGCGATAGGCGGCGGTGAAACGTCGAGTAATGAGAATGAATACGTCACGTCAGGACGCGAACCCGAAGCAGTAAATAGCGGGCTCCAACTTACCAACTGAGCTGCTAGCTCACAGCCAGCACAGGTCTACAAAATGGGGAAATATATTACTACAGATTGCTGCCGACTAAATTACGTTGCACCTTATAGGGGAATGTCGTCAATTGGCCCGGCTTGCTTTCGTATAGCAGGCGAGGGGTGGAAATGATATTGTGCGTGGTGTAAATCTTAGTTATGTTGATGAAATGTAGGCAGATTAGAGAAGAGAAAAGCATGTCAAATGTAGCTGAGAATCAGATGGAAGCTCGTCCATATCCGCGTAGTGTTTTACAGTTGCAATATATTCCAGTTGGCGTTGGAACATGAAAAATGCTGCTATCTAACTTTTCATTTTACCCAGAATCTGTTCATGTATCTTCATTTGACTGTTGTCAAAGAAGTACCTTCTAGAGAATATAAGGATCTCGGCTCAGCATTTTGTATGTTGTATTGTTGTGATTAGGGCCTAAGGAAAGCTATAAGCCCTATCGCTTGGGACGTAGTCAGAAAAAAGAGATAATAGGGAAGATGCTTTTCCTACTCAGGGCGTACCTTCCTCAATGAAACAGTCAGAAGTTTTATATAAAAAAAGACGTATATTAAATAATAAAACACAGCTAAAACCAGCTAAGAAAATATTCACAAAAAGGGCACTTTATCAACTCAAAATATCTGATAACTAGAGTACAAAGGTTCCTACTAAAAGACACTACTACTGGAGGGCATATCTCTTTAAAGGGCTTTTCCCACGAGGTAACCCCGTCTACGCGTCGCGACCGACACCCCCGTTTTCCTCACACCGATGATCTTTTATCATCTTGTGTTATTATTTGTCAGCAATTCAAATAGGTATCTTAAAACACGTCCCTGTTTTCGCAGTTGTTCAAATGACCTACTTTTATAGCTTATTGTTTATGATCTAGTGTTTTGTTTTATTGATATAAGATTAAACAATCTGATTTGAAATGTGCATTTTGAATGAGATCAATCTAATGTCCAAATAACTGAATTGTTGAAAATATGCCCTTCATGACAGTATCAAAAGTGTTACAGAGAGTGATGGACACACAAATTCGGTATCATATAGTACAATATAACTCATACCAGAACTCCAGTTAGGCTTTCGGCCATTGCAAAGTGCGAAACCGCCTTGATGAATACAATTGACGATATTTATAAAGCTACAGACCAGAAACAAGCGACTGTCTTGGTGGTACTGGACTTCTCTAAAGCATTCGATACAATGAAAGATGGAGTAACGTTTGCAATAGTAAAATACATAGGTTTATTCGCACATACAGTCCAGTTCATCAAAAAATATCTTCTGAACAGGTATCAAAGAATAAAAATCAAAAATGAAGTTTCCGATATAGGAAAAAAAATACTGGAAAAAATACCCCCGAAAAAAAAAAACGGAAAAAAACCTCCGAAAAAAAAAAAACGGTAAAAATACCCACCGGAAAAAAACCCGGAAAAAAAATTCACTTATAGAGCAGATGTGCACAACTTGAGAAACAATCAGCTACGGCACCAGTAAATTGTGGTGTGCCATATTGGGCCCCACTGTGATTATATTATATATCAATGATCTGCTTGGAATAAAATTAGTGGCACCACGTGAATACGTGAATTTAATGAAAAATGCGAATCGATTGTTACTTTTGGTGAGGCTCATTGCACTTAACATGAGGTGTACGAATGTTCAATTGACGTTTTCCAGATCGCACTATTGATAGACATTGTTTCAGACAGTGTGCAAAATAAAAAACGTTCTGGTTGATCAACTGCTGCGAAATATTAACGAGTGGATTTTTTTTCCTCTGTGTTTTTTGGCATCGACTGCTATGGTCATTAGCCGTCTGAATAGGCCTTGTTACTAACTCCATACTCCACCTTGGGAGCAGCACTGTTATTATTATTATTAACGCAACAGTGAATCGTGGAGGATTATTCCCAGCCGACACGAGTTTCAATCATTCAGACTTTCACATCTGAAAATGAAAAAAGCCCGCCCCGGCTGGGAACCGAACCTGGAACCTCTCGGTTACCAAGCTGGCGCTCAACCACTGCGCTAATCCCCGCCCACGAGTGGATATTATGGGCGAATTTGTGAATAATACTTCCTCATCGATCAGAACTGTTGCCTTGAATAGTAAGGTTTTGTAGATTACTTTATTGACAGTTTTGAAAAAAATCCAACTGCAGCTCACTTCACTTGAAGGAAGTTCTTCCATGTCCTTGAAGAAACCTCCATGTATTGGCTTATCGTTATGGATCTGCAGGAGTAGCTCAGTCCCCGCAGCTTCGAGGAGAGCATTTTGCTGAACAGGTGCCAACTTTGTAACAAAATTTGAGTCCCTCATTCAGTGAGGGACACGTGATCAAGACCACAAATGCCGTACATGCTGAAAGCGAATGCATTATGGGCTATCACTGCATTTTTCATCATCAGTATCATTATCATAGAAAAATAATTTGAATTGAGCAGAACACATTATCTATGAGTGGTACAGCCACACCCCTTTTGTATTTGTCCATTACTAATATATAATCACTAATCAATTAGAACATATCAACGGTAAAATTTCTTTTTCTCAGTGTGAAGAATTTTCGGTCTTATTAAAACAAAACAAATGAAAACCGCTCCTAGATATATCGAGTACATAAAATATGTTGAATCATCCATTCTCCTCAAACAATTTTCAGTCCTCACCAACAAGGATAACAGACAAGGTGACAGGTTGACTTGTTGCAGAAGATGGAAAACTCTCGATTTGTCTGCGTCAGTGAAACTTGATTAATTTTTGTCAACTCTAATTCCAAAAGCAGCTACTGTGGAGAAGTGAGCAGGTGATGGACCCGAGAAACTGTCAGTTGATTTCGCAGCGTTACTCCCGACCATATATTCCTTAAGATAAAGTGGAGTTTGAACGCTTACCTTGGTGTTACATTGAAGACGATTTGTCATGATTTCAATAGTTTGTTTCATATAGTTACTTAGGGACTGTCCTGTGAGATGGATTGGAGCAATTAGTCTTGCAATACGAACACACTCTTCAGTTCGCCCTTTGACCTATACAAGATCTGAAACAATTTGTTCTTTGTATAGATAGATAGATAGATAGATAGATAGATAGATAGATATGGGCTTTATTATCTAAATGTAATACATTTTGTCGACAAAGTATGTCATGGCTAAAACTATTTGTGTATATATATAAAAATAAAAAAAACATGAAAGGGTTGAAATAGTAACAAATACATTCACAATAACAAAACAGTTATAAAATGTCCTAATATAAAACGTGATATATACTATATATACACATATACACACATATACAAACATATATATATATATATAGAGAGAGAAAAACTAGAAGTTATATGCAAAATACTCTCCCAAACTGTAGAAACACTTTCCTATTAGAAGGTTTCTCACCGATTTTCTAAATTGCTTTTTTCTTTTCATTCCTGTTATTTGTTTCGGCAAATTATTATATATCTGTCTACTTCTATAGATTAGAGAATCCCTTGTCAGAGATAAGATGGGTATTGGAAGGGCAAGTTTTTTGTCACTACGAGTCTGTCTTTCGGTTTGATTCAAAAACTTGTCTTTGTGTTTGTGAAGCAAGCAGACAGTCTCTAAAATGAAAATTTCGAATATTGTTAGTATTCCTTTATTGCAGAAAAGTGGCCTACACGAGTCTCGCATCTTCAGTTTGAAAATTATTCTCAATGCTCTCTTCTGAATAACGAAAACACTCTGCATCAGAGCATGGCTGCCAGAGCCCCAGAAAGGAATTCCATACCGGAGATGACTCTCCATAAGTGAATAGTATGCATTCATTGATGCAGAAAATCCGAGTTCACGAGATATCACATTTATTGCAAAGCAACCAGAAGACAACTTTTTTTTAGAGCAGTAATATGCGCCTCAAATTTCAAATTACTGTCAATATATATACCGAGGAATTTGGTCATAGACTTACTCTCAATCATTCGACTTCCTAATGTGACCTGCTCCAAATCCCACTTAAATGACACCAAATTTGTTTTAGAAACATTTAATGATAACCTATTTGAGTCACACCAGTTTTTTTTAAATCTGAGTGGATGTATCGAGTCAAAGAAGCGGTGTTTTCATTACGCCAAAGTATCGTGGTGTCATCAGCAAACAAGGTGAATGCTCCAGATACATCGAGTTTAGCCATATCTTTAATATAAATCAGAAATAAAATTGGGCCTAATACTGATCCTTGAGGAACTCCGCGTATAATGTTTCCAGTTTCAGTATGTATATAGTATGTCATTAATTTGCAAAATGTGCATTCCTATTACTTTAGTTTCCATGACCTACGACTGGAATTATTTCTTTCTTTTTTAGGCATCCCCTCTTATCAAAGATGATAGTTGAGCTTTATTTGCAGAGAATTATACAGGGTGAGTCAGAATAAGACCGACAAAATCCGACAACAGATTCCTCACCTCCATTCGAGGTGAAAAGTTCTTAACAAGGTACGTCCTGAAATGCATCCCATGTGAGATACAGGGTATCGAGAGTACGAAAAAAAATAGATTTTTTTTTTCTACAAAATTCCTGAAGCAAAATATACCAAACACGGTACACTAATCAAGGTATATCAACGTGATAATTGAATGTTATAAAGTTGAAAGTGGCGTAGTTACGTTGGTATGTTGAAATATTTTCCTTCATATTTGGACAAGTGAATGGACAAGTGAGCATTTGACATCAGTTAGGCTCATCGATACTCAACTCAAAAGTCATTACCTTCCATGTAAAAGTAAAGGTTTCTGAGAAAATTGAGAAAAACTGAAGATATGTCCTGGGGTAGCAAAATAATTTAATCTCATAACACTAATTTCTCACAACATATTGGAATATTTGTCAACCTCCTCAACATTTTTTAATGTTGGGTGAATCGGAAACATAGCAAGGATTCAGAATGAGACCTGACTCAGTGATTACACGACATCAATTCAAATCAAATAATATGATGAATGTACAATATTTCCGATTCTTTCAACATTGAAAAATGTTCAGGAGGTTTACAGATATTCCGATATGTTGCAAGAACTTAGCATTATGCGATTTTTGCACATGAAATTATTTTGCTACTCAGGAAATATCTTCAGTTTTTCTCATTTTTCTCAGAAACCTTTACTTTTAGGTACATGGAATGTTGACTTTTAAGTTGAGCATCGATGAGCCTTACTGATGAAGGAAAATATTTCCACATACCAACGTAACTACGCCAATGGTTTACGAAAATTAGGAATTATAACTTCAAAATATCACGTTGATAAACCTTGATTAGTTTACTAAGTTTGATATTTTTTGCTTCGGGAATTTTTGAGAAAAATAATCAAATATTTTTTTTTTTACTTTTGACACCCTGTATCTCAGAGGAGGTGCGATTCAGGACATACCTTGATAGGAACTTTTCAACTCGAAATGGGGTGAGGAATCTGTAGTCGGAGTTTGTCGGTCTTATTCGGACTCACCCTGTATAGTATTATTTTAACTTGAAGTGGGTATGTACTTATCGTTCGATTTTTCTGTCCAGTATTTCATCATTATGAAAAAGTAGTAGATATCGAGCTTTTCACTTCAGTAGGAGCAGCAGAAATCTTGAATTAACAGAAGAAACTAGGGTGAGTCATCGTCAGATTATTGACAACGGGAAATTCACAACCGGGGCCTCCCAATTGGGCTTCCACTATAAGTCTTTCAGTAACTTTTTGTTGTAGAACCAAAAAGTGACTGACTGACTCATTTTCTGTCCGATTTAATGATAATATTTCCCAATAACATGTTGATTGACTTCATTGAGTTTATTTGGAGGGAGAAAGGAGTCATTTCCCTCCACAATTTCTTCAACTGTCGTGAAATTTTCACGAAACTGGCTATTTTGTATTTTTCATGATTTTTCGAAAAATTTTGTTTTAGATCGATTGACTCGAAATTCACAGATTATAATTTGATCATTCTGAATAGATTGGCGTTCACAAAATTTTTGTATCTTCAACTGATCTTGAGTTGAAGAGATCATTCTGAAATGGGAAGGAGTTATTTCCCTCCATATTTTTCCAGTCATATTCGTGATATTTTGGACGTTGCATTCCTTTTGTATGCCAAACCTTGAATCTGAGCATTAACAATTCATACATTTTCGGAATCTGCATGAAATTTTGCGTATATAGTGCGAATTGCAAATGAATTTGGCAATTTTGTATTTTTCATGATTTTTAGGGGTCTACCCCTTTGGACTTCTTTCGATTTTTTGAATAATTTTGTTTTATATCGATTGACTCGAAATTCACTAATTATACTAATTTCATCATTCTGAATCGATTGGCGTTCGCAGAATTGTTACATCTTCAACCGTTCTTGAGTTAAAGAGTTCTTCTGAAGTGGGAATCACCCCATATTTTTTTTCCTGTCATATTCGTGATATTTTGGATGTTGCATTCCTTTTATATGCCAAACCTTATATCTGAGCTTACTTTTCATGATTTTTAGGGACTTTTTTCTATTTTGCATATTATTTTGTTAGGCAGCGATTTACTCTAAATCTACTGATTGAACTCATTTGATTTTCCTGAATTGATTGGCGTTCGCAGAATTGCTCTTTTTTGAACCGTTCCCGAGTTGAAAAGTTTATTTTGATAGGGAAAGGAGTCATTTTCCAAAAATTTTTTTCTACTTCTATTTATGACATTTTTGCGTTACATTTCTTTTATATGGTAAACTTTGTATCTGAGCTTACACAAATCATATGTTTTTGGAATCTGCAACGAAATTTCAAGTGAATTTGCCAATTTTGTATTTTTGATGATTTTTATGGACTTTTTTATATTTTTCTTATAATTTTGTTTTGCAGCGATTCACTAAAAATCCACATATTAAACAAATTTGATCTTTTTAAATCAATTGGCGTTCGCACAATTGCTCTAACTTGAACCGCTCCCTAGTTAAAAATTCAATCTGGAAGGGCAAATAAGTCATTTCCCTCAAAACTTTTCAAAAATTTTGAAATACTTCTTTTGTCTATATCTTCATTCTATGAAGATTCTTTAAAAAATTCAACACTGCCATAACAACTTTAGTAGACTATCTAAAGATGTTAATGGAATTGATAAACTATAGTACAAAATGGGCCACAATCAACTTTTTTTTTTCCAGTACGAACCTTTTTTCAAATATCATGTTCAAGAGAGTTTTTGGAAATATTAAAATACTACTAGTAAACTTCGACAATTTTTCAATTCCATTGGAGCTCTAATTGAAAAATATAAGAAAATAAACAGAAATCAACAAGTCAAGAATACTGTAGTTCAGATCCAACTGAACTACACCAATACGAAATATAAATCATAGCATTCGAAAAATTGCAAAAAAATATGGGTCTGTATTTGAAAATGAAAAAATATTTTCTATACTTTGTTTATCAAATTTCTCCACACTTTTGGATTGTGTGCAAAAAGTGATTGCGGCAAACTACTAAAAGTTTTGAAAAATCCTTACAGTATAAGAAGATAAAGGTGAACGAAGGATTTCTAAATTTTTGATTTTTAGCCATATAACTCCAGAAGATAGATATGATGAACCTCTGTAATATGTGCGCTACTCTGCCCCTATTCAACCACCCCACAATTTCTCAGTTAAATGGCTTTTTTTTTGGAATCAACTTGAAATTTTGCGTCTGTAGGGAGAATTTCAAGTGAATCTGATTCCAGTAGCAGTATTCAGAATAAGTTACATTCAAGGAAACATTTGAAAAATTGAAATTCTAACTTTCATAAATGTTTTTCTCTAAAGATTCAGTAAGAAGCCTGAGAAATGTTCAGTTGACTCGGAATCGATTTCAAATCGATAAAAAATTATTAAGAAAAAGTATTAGTAGGAAATTACCACTGTCAACTCCAGAAGAACATCTTGACACGGGAACTTTTAAATACAGATCAATTCTGCGAACGCCAATCGATTCAGAATGTTGAAATTGTTGTATTCTGTGAATTTTAATCTGATTTGCAGAAAAAAATATATATTTTGGAAACATTCGAATGGGTAGACCACTAAAGTTCTTGTATAATTCAATATTATCAGGTTCACTAGAAATTTGCACTATATTCGCAAATTTTTATGCCATTTCCGAAAATATGTGATTTGAATACCTATGCTCAGATGCAAGTTTCAACATAAAAGATGAATACAAAAATTCCCTTGAAAGATAGAATATTTTACGCCAATTGATTCAAAATGATGAAATTAGTATACTTTGTGAGTTTTAATTTGATAGGTGGAAATACTTGTCATTGATTCACTGCTAATTATCGCTAATTATCTGATATCATTCAATTATAAGTGTTATGGAAAAAATTGTGAAAAGTTGCAGGTGATAGTTCAACATTTTCAAAACTCTCTGTAGTTAAGATGAAAATACTAAGACAATATGTAACATTACTCTTGGTATTCAACAGAAAATAAAAAGTTGAGGGTGTCCCAATTTGTAGCATTCCTTTTTTTATCAATATCAGTATCATTTTTGGATAGCCTACCAAAAGTGACCATGTCAAAGTGATACATTTTTTGAAAAATCTTAACAAAATAGAAAGACATAGAAATATTAAATTTTTTCTTCATAACTCCAAAATCAAAGAAGCTAGATCAGATTTTTTGATCAAATCAATTGATCTCTGACATACCTACGCTGCTTTACTATTATTTGCCAATACCTTGATATTCGAGCATTCAGTGAAGTAAACTATTGACAGTCAACATAATTTTTTAAAGAATATTTTTTTTTATTGCGATGATATTGGTCCAGAAAATTTAAATATTTGGAAAATGGGTGGTCAAATCTTTGTTTGAAACACTAACAAAATAATTATGGCAATGAGTTTCCTTACGAAATCATGAAGAACAGCAGTGGTTTGAAGTTTCAGAGGAAAAAACTTTAATAACTTTACTGAAAAGCCACGACACAATATCCAATGAGGTGACGACCGTTCCCCGCTCTCCCCTACCCCACTGAATATACAGGGTGGGGCAATAGTGCGTCAGAGTCCGATTGCTTGAGTTCTAAGATAATTAGGACGATAATTCAAAAACCAAATATAACTAGAGAACTGTGTCTATATGTAGAAATTATTGTCGGATATACAGGGTGAACCAAGGAAAATCTACAGGGTCAATTGCATTTTTTTCAAATGAAATGCTATGTACTTCAATCCATTTTTTCAAGCATTTTAGTGGTCTTCATCCACACCTCCAATATCCTTTACCACTTTGGAGTTATAATTTTTTTTGTCACAATAATGCTATATGCAGATGCATACCGAAAAAACCACCGTTCTCAAGATTATGGAAGTTTCAGAGGAAAAAACTTCAATAACTTTACTGAAAAGCCACGACACAATATCCAATGAGGTGACGACCATTCTCCGCTCTCCCCTACCCCACTGAATATATATGTCGATCAAATAAGCTCTCATACACCATTATATATCGAAACGCACGGTCATCGTTCCATATTTCAAGCCACCAGACGTATAAACAGGATGTTTACCGAATCCGTACAGTACAATACCGCCACTCCATGCATACAAAATAATACCGAAGCATAATATAACGAGTTAGCTTTGACATCCAGCGGCCCCTGGTGGAAAACCCCTGCCAGCGTTACTCCCGAACACGAGGAAGTTAATTAACTCATAGTCTGTCTCTCTTCAAACAAAAACGTATCAAGCTATGAAATTATTATTTTCATAATAAACCGGTTTAATACTTGGAAAGTCACCCTAGGGATCGGTTTGATGATACGTCTAGCCACGAGGCTAATTTTAGAGGTTGTATGAGGATCGTGAGGATGTTGAATTCAGTCCAGCCGTACGAGACAACTTTGGGTTGTTCATTCCAACAAAGTTCATAAGTACAGATAATCATATTTTTTCAATTAGCAGTTCATTACTATACGTACAGACCGATACAAATCATAAATATTGGCATTTGGAGCTCGCCACGGTGGAGAGTAATAATAGCAGTCCTATTCCCACACAGGCTACGCCTCTGGGTACACTCTAAGAGTGTTCATTGGGGAATGTTATTATTATCATTGTTACAAGCTCCCAGAAGGGTCTTTAAAATTATTGTAAATGACAAAGAAAGTTCTTTCAGAATATCTTTGGGTACACCAATGCATGGTGCTGGTACCATGTACCATTTTAGAGAGAAAGAAAGGAGAACAAATTCAAACTTGATCACGAACTCGGTTCCAAAATAAAAACAAATAAATTATTTTATGTAAATAGTCAGGGTATGATTAAGAATTTTGACAATTTAATTTATTGTAGTCATCATTACAAACCTCTTGTAGTTTGCTTATCTGAAACCCATGTAACTGACGACATTGAAGATAATGAAATCGAAATAGGAGCTATAGTATGATAAGATGTAATTCAAGTAGTAGGCACACTGGTGGCGTGATAATATACATTCGACAGTTCATTAAAATGCAAGTAATATTAACACTGTATTCGATACAAATACTTGGATACTAGCCATTAAATTCAGTATATACAATATAGCATTCACTTCGTGTGTATTATACCATTCATCAAACAGCTCTCATGCCGATTTCTTGAAATTTTTTGAAGAAACACTGTTATGTTGTAAAAGTACCCTAATAATTGTTGGAGACTTCAACATCAATTTGAATTTAACCAATAATACCTATGCTGTGAAAATTAAACAAGTAATTGATGAGATGGGACTATTTCAGCTGATTGAGGAACCTACCAGAGTTACTAAAAATTTCTCCACCCTCATTGATTATTTAATAAGTAATGATAAAACCTTAAATTATGAAGTTAATAATATTCCCAATGTAGCAGACCATCACAATATACTTACATAAGCAAGCAAAGGCAACTAAATCCGAATCTCTCTGGGACGAGTATAAAATAGTCAGAAATCATGTAACCAAATTAATCAGACAAAAAAGTATAATAAGTTATAATGGACTCATTCAACTAAACGGGGAAAGCATTGAAGAAGTGGAAATGTTCAAGTATTTGGGAGTGATTATTGATATCCAACTAAATTTTAACAGTCAGTGTGAGTATATTAAAATGAAAATGGCGCCAAAAATTGGTTTCATGTACAGACTTGGTGATAAAGTGTCTGATTTTACTAAACTAACAATATACAAGTCAATTATCGCACCGCATATCGATTATTGTGGCACTTTACTAAGTTTCCTGAGTAATGAACACATTAATACACTGCAAAAAATCCAGAATCGTGCAATGAGAGCGATTATGAATTGTGAAAGGCATACACCAATCACAACAATGCTGAACACACTACAATTAATGAACATCAAACAAAGAGTTTCATATAATACACTGATTTTCGTTTATAAATTGAAAAATAACATGTTACCTTCATATTTATCAGGTGATCTGAATTATATTCAAGATGTACATTGTCACAATACAAGAAGGCAAGCAGCAAACGATTTTTATATAAATTCTGGAAATGTTTTCTGTGATACTTTATTAACAAACGGTCTAGTCTTGTTCAACGATTTGCCTTGTGAAATGAAAAGATGTGAGTCACTTGATAGTTTTAAATATTCGTGTGTGTTATTCGTTATAGAAAATTACTAACTTAGGAAGGAGTGAACCGTAAATTACTCAGTGATAGTTATCTGCTTATTTATATATACCGGGTGACCACGAGGTGAGGTACGCCCCTCAATTTTTCTATAGTTTTGAAGATACAGGTTTCAAATTTGGCACGTCGATATATTACTCAAATACGCATATTTTGACTCCATAACCGAAAATTCACCACTTCCGGTTTAACCGGAAGTGACCCCAAACTTTTTTTTCAAATGACACCCTGTACAATTTTTTTCATTATCAGGAAGAACACGCAATTTGTGATAACACTGTTCTCCAAAATTGAAAATCGGTTGAAAAATGGCGGAGATACAGTTGATTGTTCAATCGAACAAAGTTGGCCGTGAACATCAAACTCAAATCATCACAACTGACGAACGGCGTCAGCATTTACGAGAGGAAGGTTCGAGGTAAGATACAGCTGAAAATTGAGCTTCCCATGTAATTGCAGCAACCATATTTCCCATCAATTATCAAACATTTCCTCAAAACGGATTAGTACCCATAAAGAAAGGCTCACAACTGCCATTTCTCAAATAGCAACATACTCTTTTCACATTGTTATGTTGAAAGATGATGAATTATCAGATTACTCGAATGAAAAGATTTGAAGAATTCCGAAAGGAACCAGAAATACAATATAAGTGTTCCCAAAATTGAATGTTCTTCAACGAAGGCGGCTTTGAACATAAGAAAGCTAAACAAAAAAGCATATTTTGTCAACAAAGTGACAATTTGTTCTACTCATTCAATACAAGAGAATTGTAACTTGTTGAAAAACATTCCGATGGAGCGAAAATTTACTAGAAATGAAAAAGTAGATTTACTGCTAATTTATGGCGAGTGTAGAAAAAATGCAACTGCGGCTTGCATTCTTTACAGTGAACGATTCCCTCTCAGACAACGCCAACCAAGTAGAAACTATTTCGCACGTTTGGAAAGGCAATTCAGGATAGAACCAGATGACAATGTACATGATCAGGATAGTTTTATTATTGATGCAGAGACGGAAACTAATGTTTTGGCAGTTGTTTATGTAGATCCCACCATATCACTTCGACAAATCGAACATGAATTACCAGTTGGACGAGAATCAGCTCGAAAAATTCTAAAAAAACATGGGTTTAAGCCGTATAAATATCAGATACATCAGCGCCTTTACGAAAATGATCATCAAAGAAGGGTCCAATATTGCAATTGGCTACTTGAGAACCACATAAGGAACCCGAATATGACGAGAAACATTATATTTTCCGACGAATCAAGATTTATGAATCTTGGTATGTTCAATAGAAACAACACCAGATACTGGGCAACTGAAAACCCCAGGCTCATAAGACAAGGGAATTTTCAGGAACGCTTTGGATTCAACGTGTGGATAGGTCTGATAGGAACTCGAATCATTGGGCCCATAATATTTGATGGTATGTTGAATGGGCAACGCTATTTGGGATTTCTACGAAACGAAATAGAAGGATTCATGGAGAATTTACCTCTCGACGTCTACCAGAATATGTATTTCCAGCAGGATGGTGCACCTCCCCATAATTCCCGAATAGTAACCAGTTACCTAGATGAAACATTCCCAAATCAATGGGTTGGCACGAATGGTCCTACAAGATGGCCTCCGAGGTCACCGGACCTCACGCCACTGGATTTTTTCATATGGGGTTACCTGAAGAACAAGGTTAACTCTTATAGTCCTACATCAAGGGAGGATTTGGAACATCGCCTTAGAGAAGCAATTGCAAGTATTACTCAAGCTCAGTTAAATGGAGTTATGGAAGCAATAGTGAGACGTGCAATTTTGTGCAGAGGACATAATGGAGAACATTTTGAACATTACTTGTAAATCATTATTTCATTACTTTGATTTCTGTTAGTGTAGTAAGTGACCAGAACCAATAAACAATTTACTTCATACCTTTTTTTTCGTTCAGAAATTAGTTGTATCAAATGTTAGAAATTGGAATAAATATCTAATACATTTTTTTTACTCTGCAGGTATATTCTTATGGTGGATTTATACAGCAGTTCCAATTCATGAGTTTTTAGTCACTAGTAAGAAGTCATAAGAATGTTCGTTAATGGAATATTTATTCCAACAACGATCTTAAAATTGCTGTATGAATCCACCATCAATTACGATTAGCATACGAGTAATGAGAAAAAAGTTCGCTCCATCGCCGTAGAATGTTTTTCGACAACTCACAATGTTCCATTATTCAGAATGTACCGTAAATTTTCACTATTTTTTTTTAAATATGAATTTTTGTTTAGCTTTCGTAGGTTCAAGCCGCCTATGTTAAAGAATAGTCAATTTTGAGAACACTCATAATGAAACATCCCGTATCTTCGATTCCTTTCGGAATTCTTCAAATCTTTTCATTCGAGTAATCTTATAATTCATCATCTTTCAGCATAACAATGTGAAAAGAGTATGTTGCTATTTGAGAAATGGCACTTGTGAGCCTTTCTTTATGGGTACTAATTCGTTTTGAGGAAATGTTTGATAATTGATGGGAAATATGGTTGCTGCAATTACATGGGAAGCTCAATTTTCAGCTGTATCTTACCTCGAACCTTCCTCTCGTAAATGCTGACGCCGTTCGTCAGTTGTGATGATTTGAGTTTGATGTTCACGGCCAACTTTGTTCGATTGAACAATCAACTGTATCTCCGCCATTTTTCAACCGATTTTCAATTTTAGAGAACAGTGTTATCACAAATTGCGTGTTCTTCCTGATAATGAAAAAAATTGTACAGGGTGTCATTTGAAAAAAAAAGTTTGGGGTCACTTCCGGTTAAACCGGAAGTGGTGAATTTTCGGTTATGGAGTCAAAATATGCGTATTTGAGTAATATATCGAAGTGCCAAATTTGAAACCTGTATCTTCAAAACTATAGAAAAATTGGGGGGCGTACCTCACCTCGTGGTCACCCGGTATATATATATATATATATATTATCATAAAATGTGACCTAATCTATGTCTCTGAGTTCTATGTTTTTATTTATTGACTCGTTGTAAATATTGTAGATTGTACTGTAATGAAGAGCACTGTGCTAATAAAGTTTTATATACAGAACTTAGTGGGGCGGCTTGCATCTCAAGGATATTTTACAAGGGAAAATCTGGTACACCAGATGGACCCAAGACTGGAAATGGGGCGGGCTCAGCAGTGTCCTCCACGAACCCGAGTTCCAGCATCAGCTATTCCCTGGGAATCCATACCACTGTCTTTTAGGCAGAAGTATATGCCATCCTCCAATGCGTGAAGGAGAACAAGGTGAAGGCGCACATATCAACATGCTGTCAGACAGTCAAGCGACACTTGAAGATTCATTCAGCAAGGAAGTGACTTCCAAACTAGTATGGGACTCCAAAGAAGAACTGAGAGCACTGGCAGCCGGAGTCACGTCAAACTGATATGGGTTCAAGGATACCAGGGATTGAGGAGTAGTCAAACTCTCAAGGAAACGTTCGAAAAATTCCCCAAACCAAGAGCGGATCAAATCACACACTCTATAACTTCGCATTTCCTGAAAAGCATTAAAAAACGACAACCCAACACCGCACTGTAATAATCCAATAAGGAAATAATCATTTCTATTATCGCACATGTGACATCGATGTCATTCCTGATATAGAAAGTGTTAGGGCCCAATAATTCACTGCAGAGCCCGTACTGACTTCATCAGATGCGCTCCGGTATCCGCAAGGGACAAATATCAATGTGGCCATGTCAATTCGAAACGATACAATTGACATCCCTTGATATATGTCCCATTCGCTTTTGCACTGCCTGCGGACACCAGATAATGCCTTTCGGTTCATTTCGGTGTTCATACACCACTCACAGAACTTCGTGATGAATTGCTCCTGCATATTGGGTCTTGCCAAACTTAATACATTTCTCATCGATGGGACCGAGTATTCATCCGGGAATCTTATAACAAAGTTTAATTTATGTATGTCTAGTGAGTCGACAGAATTCTATTCGGGGCGAAAATAATAGAGCGAAGGTGGAGCGAAAAATATCTCCCCATTGTTGGGGTTGCTTGTTATACAAATGACGGTGTCAGCTCCTTTGAAACCTTTGAAACAGGTAATGTTACGTTGGTATTGTGCGCCTTGGTCTTTGTTGGGGATCGATCATTATTCAGTGTTATTATAACGAGTACGTACAAGGAATACAGTGAAAGAAATTGAAGTTTCCAGGAAGTTTTCACCCGAAAGATTTGTGTCTACTGAATCTATCGCTTCCTAGAGACCTATATTTCAGCCTACCCATCTTTTACCTCTGTTACAAGGACCAAATTAGTGTTAGAGCCATTACACAGTACAGTTCATTTTTCAGTACAAACACGAGCATTTTCTGATGAATTAAACAAGGGTGGAATCATTTCCATACATATAAAATAAGATCGCGCTAATCCTGGGAACTATAGACAAATAACTATATTGAATGTCATCGCGAAAGTATTTGAACAAGCTTACTATAACAGAATAGTCAACTTCCTCGATCAAAACACAGTTTTATGACCGCTTCCGATCGAGAAGACAAGAGAAGGGACAGTATGTGAATTCTTCAACTATGTTTACAAGCATCTAGACTCTCGGAACTACGTTTCAAGATTATTTCCGTACAGATTCGTAACGAAAACTCAGATTATTACGATATTGTGGTAGGTGTTCTCCAGGGGTCTGTATTGGGACCAGTGCTGTTTATAATTATCCTCAGATTTACCGGAGCACATTAAAAATGGATCTGTGATAATGTTTGCTGACGATTCTTCAGTATAGGTCTCAGCACAGACTTCTCAAGGATTACAAGGTATAGCCACAGGAATAATACAGACTTTCAAGAAATGATGTAAAAAGCGATAGACATCAATTTCAAATGAAGGCAAAATCGTCCTACCGTTTTCTTGAATGATCCAAGTGGCAAAATGTGGCAAACATCTGTCAGGAAACAACTACTTCCCTGGCAATACCACGACGGACACTGAACAATATCCGACAGATATTTGTGAATGTTCTTCCAAGAAGACCCAATTGCAAGTGCGTGTCTTGTAATAAAACAGTACAGTATCCTTCATTTGGCTAAGAATGACCACCTGCACGTTTCGAGGTTTCGTCTTTCATCAGTGCCAGAGTAGGTTGGACAGCATTACAATTGCCCTGTCCCTGCCAAATGAATTATAATCAATTGTTTATTTTAAATGTTTCCACGGAGTCTGTGCTTTTCGAAGGGTGTGTATCTTGATTTTCCATGCGGCTAGCGCTGCGATCAACTTAGTTGTGGGTCGTAGCTTCATCCTGAATCTAAAAATCAAAAGTAATACTCAGATAAACATACATACTCAACTAAAAATGCCAATTGATTGTCAGTAATGAATCAAAAAATGAGCAAATTTGAGAAATCACCAAGATATGCAAGACATTTTTTTTTTAACAAATTGCCAACACATTTGCATGACCTCAAGAAAGGTGAAATGCCACCACCCTGAGCTGATGGCAGAGGCTGTCTTTTCTTGATCTCCTGGAGCTAGTACTACCTTCTACTATGAGAGTACCTTTGGAACCGTCTTCATCAATCTCTCAAACTCCAGAGACCGAATGGCATCATTGCGAACTGCCACAATCCTGAGTCGACGGTGATGGCTGTCTTTTCTGGATCTTCTGAAGCTAGTTCTACCTGCTGAGACTTTAGCCACCATAACACCGATCTATATGCTATCATAGTCCAAATGACCTTGTCTTAGCTTTAGGATAATTTTTGGTTGTAGCTCCTAATTTTTTTCTGCACATTCTTCAGCACATATTGAAGGCTATCATGCTTCTTTGGAATATTTTCTGAGGAGGTTTGTTTCATGTTAACTCATTGCAATTGGAATTCCAACCTGAGGTTAGATCCATTCAAAATATTTTTATGGAATTTCGAATTTTTTTTCTAGCGAACTCCATCGATGCCAACTCAAAAGTCATTTCAGATTTTTCAATATCCGACTTTCGCAAATTGATTTCGATTCACAAACAAAGTAGCACGAAAATTACTACTACCAGGTACCTAATTGTCTCAATCGAAGAAAAGTTTCCCGGTCTTGGGAAAATTAAACATTCATTAGTTGTTTGAACACGATACATAAAACACTGTGTTTAGTGACGTTTCATGTGCGTGTCAGACTGTTAATTATCATAAAGTGAAATAAAGTGCGCAAGCATATCGGAAGTATGAATACTTTATACGTTTTTATACGTTTTATTTCTGTAATATTTTCCTTTTGATTATGAAGAATGAGGTGATTTTTATGGAAACATGTGTTTCCATACTTTCAAAACTTTCAAAAACGCGTGATTTTTAAAGTTACCGTGGCAACATCAACAACTCGAGAAACAAGAAGTCTAAATGACAACTTTTGATGAATGATGTGATAGCAGTACCTTATAACGTCTAGTGAAATATTACTAACCAAAACAACCTTTATTCAAACATTATACAACAATTTCAATTTTATAAATGAAAAGTACAGTTAGTAGTGTTTGATATATTGATATTTCGATTTTTCAAATCGGAGGAAATAGCATTTAAACTGATACTGTTAACATTCTGAGAACTCAATGAGGTTGAACTTCCATTAATGGCACTCCCTATAACGTGTGAAACATTCTTCTTATTGCTAATGCTCTCTTCAACGTAACCACTCGCCACACCTGCCGATTTCCATCCTACTTGTCGTTGGATTTGATCTATTGTCATGCCACTATTTGCCATAATGGTAGCGGACGTGCGTCGAGAAGCATGTCCCGTATATTTCTCATGATCATCCAATTTGAGATAACGGGCAATTTGCAAGGGACATGATCCAAATGTATTAATACCAACCACTAGATTGGTACACTTCCCCTTATAATATCGTAGGAAAACTCGGTATGTACTCACATTTTGTGGATGCAAAGATAAATACTGCTTTACTAAACGCACATAACTGATTGTTTCATTGTCGGTTACAGTAAAACGTCGAGCCTTCACTGTCTTAGACGTTCGGATAGTAATAACCAAAACACTTCCTTCTTCTTTGATATCATGTAAGCGCAAATCGCATAACTCACATCTTCTACAAGATCCAAAAATACCAAAAATGGCAACCATTTTCAAAAATAGATAGGTAATGTCTGGTGCATCTATGAAAAACTTCCGCAAATCATCGTCATTGAATATATATGCCTTCTTGGCTACGTTATTCCTACTAATTGCCTTCATGAATGCATGCACTTTTACAAATGATTTTATATCAACGCCTTTGTTTATCCTCAACATACAATGTAATTTTGAATGGATAGCCCACATAGTCGACGCCTTGTACTGCTCCGACATTTTCTGAAGGTAAGCAAGCACAACTCGTTCATCTATTTCAATTAACTTTTGCACTTCCATCCAGTGTACCAACTTGTCATATTCTTTGTTATAGGCTTGTCTAGATTTTTGCGGTATTAGTTGCGACTCTGCTTTACTATTCGAAGAATCAATATACGAATTCATTTTGAAGGACCGCGGTGACAACTATCAATCTTTGATGACAAGTTGCATATTTATTTTTGCGTTTACCATTTCCATGGCAACGAAAGGTATACTGATTTCACAACACGAATTCAACCATTTTACATTATTAGTTCTTATTTCCATGTTTTGTAGTAATAATACCAGTATTTATGATTTCAAATTGTACCAATAAAAAAAAATTGCGTAAAGTATGCGTGGATAACTGGTCTTTCAAACACTTAAATCTAAAAATCTAAAAAAATCGCGCGTGTTTGAAAGACCTATTTATCCATACTTTATACTATTATGATAATGCGATGTAATATTACTTGACGGAAGATTATCAATCATTAATGACCACTATATTGATAAAAAATAGAAATGTCGTATGATAAAAGAGGCATAAATAAGATTTCAACAAGTTCAAATTGATCTAATCCCAGATTGCCAGGGGAGGGGAGTGGAGTGGAGTGGAGTGGAGTGGAGTGGAGTGGAGTGGAGTGGAGTGGAGTGGAGTGGAGTGGAGTGGAGTGGAGTGGAGTGGAGTGGAGTGGAGTGGAATGGAGTGGAGTGGAGTGGAGTGGAGTGGAGTGGAGTGGAGTGGAGTGGAGTGGAGTGGAGTGGAGTGGAGTGGAGTGGAGTGGAGTGGAGTGGAGTGGAGTGGAGTGGAGTGGAGTGGAGTGGAGTGGAGTGGAGTGGAGTGGAGTGGAGTGGAGTGGAGTGGAGTGGAGTGGAGTGGAGTGGAGTGGAGTGGAGTGGAGTGGAGTGGAGTGGAGTGGAGTGGAGTGGAGTGGAGTGGAGTGGAGTGGAGTGGAGTGGAGTGGAGTGGAGTGGAGTGGAGTGGAGTGGAGTGGAGTGGAGTGGAGTGGAGTGGAGTGGAGTGGAGTGGAGTGGAGTGGAGTGGAGTGGAGTGGAGTGGAGTGGAGTGGAGTGGAGTGGAGTGGAGTGGAGTGGAGTGGAGTGGAGTGGAGTGGAGTGGAGTGGAGTGGAGTGGAGTGGAGTGGAGTGGAGTGGAGTGGAGTGGAGTGGAGTGGAGTGGAGTGGAGTGGAGTGGAGTGGAGTGGAGTGGAGTGGAGTGGAGTGGAGTGGAGTGGAGTGGAGTGGAGTGGAGTGGAGTGGAGTGGAGTGGAGTGGAGTGGAGTGGAGTGGAGTGGAGTGGAGTGGAGTGGAGTGGAGTGGAGTGGAGTGGAGTGGAGTGGAGTGGAGTGGAGTGGAGTGGAGTGGAGTGGAGTGGAGTGGAGTGGAGTGGAGTGGAGTGGAGTGGAGTGGAGTGGAGTGGAGTGGAGTGGAGTGGAGTGGAGTGGAGTGGAGTGGAGTGGAGTGGAGTGGAGTGGAGTGGAGTGGAGTGGAGTGGAGTGGAGTGGAGTGGAGTGGAGTGGAGTGGAGTGGAGTGGAGTGGAGTGGAGTGGAGTGGAGTGGAGTGGAGTGGAGTGGAGTGGAGTGGAGTGGAGTGGAGTGGAGTGGAGTGGAGTGGAGTGGAGTGGAGTGGAGTGGAGTGGAGTGGAGTGGAGTGGAGTGGAGTGGAGTGGAGTGGAGTGGAGTGGAGTGGAGTGGAGTGGAGTGGAGTGGAGTGGAGTGGAGTGGAGTGGAGTGGAGTGGAGTGGAGTGGAGTGGAGTGGAGTGGAGTGGAGTGGAGTGGAGTGGAGTGGAGTGGAGTGGAGTGGAGTGGAGTGGAGTGGAGTGGAGTGGAGTGGAGTGGAGTGGAGTGGAGTGGAGTGGAGTGGAGTGGAGTGGAGTGGAGTGGAGTGGAGTGGAGTGGAGTGGAGTGGAGTGGAGTGGAGTGGAGTGGAGTGGAGTGGAGTGGGATAGTAAGTTACAAATTCTTGCAGGTTCCTCAAATCCCAACGTGTCCCACTTTACCACTCATGAAAAATGTATATATCCAGAATATAGAAAAATCAATTAGAATTTATCATCTGAATTCCACGAGGAGGGCTGATAGGTAATTTTCTCAATGCACCTTGAATGCTGTACAAAAACTTGATGATTTATTGGCTCGTTTCATTACACCAAAAGCAGCCCCGACATAGGACTAAATGAATGTTTTCAGATTACCACAGCGTATCACAAAGTGCGACGTAAATTCTAGTAAAACAACTTTTATTCGTGCCGGCAAGCATTTAACAAGCAAATAATACGCGATACATGTATGCTTTTATCAGATCCATATAAATTCGATACGATTATACGTAACGATATTCCAAATTTAAAAGTTATTCTTTTCACGTGACTTTCTATGGTGTTATGAAAATGGACTTGCAGCAATAATAGAGTAGTTTCCGAGTTTATATCAGATTTCTCGATCCCTGCTTTGACATGTTCCAATTTTGGAAAGTTTCGATTAACCAAACAATGATTCTCCACATCAGTTCGGGAAAATGTTATTTTATGATATAAATATGAGAGCATGTGAAGCCGTTAATAACTTCTAGTTTCAGAGATAGAGAAAGAAAAGGTGAATAAATCAAGGTGATTCCAGAAAGGTTAACCATGACCCAAATATTAAGGGCAACCCTGAGGGTATTGGAAAGGAGTTTACAGAGGCAATAGCCTGCACTACTTATATTTCGAATGACAGAGGCCAAAGGTCGGAAGCGAAGAAAATTCTGCGAAGTCTCAAAGTCGCAAATAACAGGCCTAATACCAACCTATGGATGGTGTAGAGTAAAACTCCATCGAACCAAAACCAAACATGGGCTTCCTTGATGGATAATGAATAACTTGAGTAACTCCAGAATATAGACGTCTTCCTACTAGGTTAGGTTTGAACTTGAGTGGGCCCATAATATCAGGCCCTCCACAGCGGCTAATGGCCTATTGTGGCTCACCCTATATGATTATATTTCTCCTAGTATATTCAATCTCTTAACGAAATTAAGGAATACGTTGGGAGAACAGTTAACCAGGTTCTCTGGCCTTACTGTTGTATTGCCAAATGTTGAAAATCTGGTTCTGGCCGCTGCGGGGCATGTACATGAAATATGCTTAGCCGTTTCATCCTCCTCCATTCATAGACGGCACTCTGCATCTTGTGTCCGATTTTATGCATGTGGTGTTTGAGTTTGCAGTGGCCAGTGAGCAAACCTACTATAACTCTGAGATGTGCAGTTTGTCAGAGTCCTGTTTTTTCTTCGTGCATGCAATAAATATTTTGGAATGGGCTAGGCCCGGTAGACTACGCCAATTCTCGAGTCTTATATTATCTGCCCAGGATGTTATAACATTCTTGGCAGTGCTATGTGCTATACCGATTACCGGTTCTGGCCCAGTGAACGATATTTCGGCCCCACTTTCAATAGGGCATCCGCTATTTCATTCCCTTCCAGGCCCTGTGAACTGGTTACCAGACTAGGTTATCGTTCTTGCGTTGTGCCAGTAGGGTTAAGGTTTCTCTGCAGTTCTATACTGTTCTGGATTCAAATCAGTTGGATCTGAAAATATTTTTATTGTTTTTCGTGTGTGGTGTCGGTTTTCCAGCTCCCTTGCACATTTCAATGGCATATACCTCTGCCTGGAATACCGTAGCTAATTCACCCATACTGAATGAGCGTTCCACTACTCGGTTCATCCCGTATATTCCGGCTCTGACGCCTTCCAAAGTTTTGGAACCATCGGTAGATCAACGTTCATTTGCCTTACATAGGTCAGTTTCATTCCGAACCCAGTTTTCTCTTTCAGGGAAGACCACAGTGTAGGGCGTGTGAAGGTTGATAGTTTTGGGCATGATGTCTGAGGGCATTTCTAGAAAAACTGGGAACTAATACCAAATGATAGCATATTGTTCGGTGGTATGGTGAACAAAGACTCGGTGGGCGGAATTGAAGAGCTGAATGGCATCCAAAGCCATAGGAGCTATGAGGACAACAATAACAACCACCATAAAAATTTTGCTGAATCTACTGCCACTTCATGTTCACATACAAGGCAAAATCAGGTCAGTCAACAATAGAGTGACCAGAAGGCAAGCGCCCATAAGTCATGAAATGCTATTGGATGAGATACTTCCGAAGTATAGCATTCGGAAAACTTCCAAACAGGCACAGGGGCATGGAAAGAAGGACCTTCAGTTATTGCACAGTTGGAAATCGAACACAAGAATAGCTTGAAGAAAAAGTTCAAAGCAGTTAGAATAGGCAGATAGACATAGAAGGGAGAAACATCCAATCAATGCAGATATGGCCTTCCATACAGATGGTTCGAGAACCGAGAAAGGTGTAGGAGCAGGAACTAATATATCCAATCTGGAGGAAACAGTCCCACTGTGCTCAGTAGAACACGTAACAATATTCCATGCAGAAGTTGCAGCAATACATCACTGATCATGATAATTACTAAGGCAAGACTATGAGGAAAAGACCATTACCATATATTCCTGCAGCCACGGCTGCAAAAGAAATCAGATCCATGTAGATCAATTTCAAACTCGTTTAATATTGCTTGGAAACCCTACAAGAGCTAGGCAGCCAGAAAACATTGTCCTTAGCCTGTGTACCAGGTCACACAGAATACAAGGGCAACGAAGAAGCAGATTTACTAGACCTTGAAGGAGCACTTCATGGCTCTATTGGTTCAGAACCTTTCTGTGGTACAGAGAAATTGCTGGAATGAACAAAATATAATAGTATTCAAATGAAGAAATCATCAGGCTGGCGGACCCAATAATGTACAGGGTTTTGCTGAGAAGATGAGGAAACCTCAGCACACATACTGTGCTACCTCGAAGGGTTATGGTTTCAGACTATTGGAGAGGAAGAACAACATTCTTCCCATTACATCTTCTAGTGATATGAAGGGGTCCAGACAAGAAACTCGAACATAACATGAGGGCACACAACAGATCTGAAAAGCTCGCAATGGAGAGGGTCCTAGATGAACATGTAGAAGGAATGTCATGAAAATTGTTACAGTTCTTCATATTTCATGTCGGCAACAGATAGTCTTCTTCATTCAAATTCACTAACGCAGAGCTGCCCTGATTTCTGAAAATGCAATGTTGCCACATTGAATATAATTTCTGGTTCCCGAAATATATATGGCCTCAATGATTACCCTAGCTCCCGGTATGAAATGGAAAAGCTTGGAATCATGTCTCAGACCGATTCTTAAGCTCCCGTCATGAATAGAATAAGAAATACCCGAAAACAGAGACGAATTAAATCACAATTCTCCAACTGCGAAGACAAGAATATCGTTCTGATTTCAATAAGACTAACGAGAAGGAATGGCAAATCCAGACAGAATAGAGGAGGAGATCATTGTTCCGAGATTACGGAACAGAACAGCCAACTAATAATCCCTGCCAATGTCGGATTTGAGTCCAACGTAACCGTTCAGTGCATTTCTCTGCGCCTTCGAAGATAAGCCGCTTACCGTTTTCCAACAAAGCCGAGAAGAACACAAAATTATTGGGATGTCGGGGAATCGCTGTAAGTTTCAATTTCATTTGTCGAGGAGGCGAATTTGTTTATTTTTATAATTATGGTGAATTTATAATATTTTCGAATAATACGAAAGAGACAATGTTATTTTTGCATTTTAGAGACTAGAAGGGTATTTTCAATCCCTCGGGGATCAAAAGTAGATGAGTACATACTTTTTTTTACGTTACTGAAATTGGCTAAATAACACTTATCTCAAGAATTATATTTAGTTTTTATTATTGTTTATATTTAGGTTTATGTTCACCGCACTACAATTTGCCAGGCTGAAAAAAGGCGGCAGTTGGAGGCTATATCCCTTGTCATTGAAGTATTCCGTACACATGTCGCCATTGCTGCCATATTTTCTGACATAAAATCTTCTTGGGTTGAAGTAAAGAAAACCCCTTCAGAGGCACTGGCAGGAATCTGGTATACCAAATTTTTTTCCAGGTCATTGAATTTTTAATATGGCCTTCCGCATCAGTACCATGGCAATATATTTTCTTACGAATCCTGCCACATCTGTAGAATCGTCGGTAGATCTTTTGATCATGAGTGATCGATCACGTCTTGTTTTGGTATCACAAAAAAACTTCAAGGTCTGAAGCTGACAAAACTTCTTGCCTAAGCATGCCCTTGCGACACCCATATCAGTGTTACCTGTAATAAAGTCAGTTTTCAATAGGTGAAAAAAAAAATCAGAAAAGGGAAAGTTAGACCAGTCCAATTTTTAGCCAATAATACAAACTGACTGGCTCAGATGAGAATTAAAATGACGGATTTCAATGTCTTAGACTACGTTTGTCAATATTCTCCACTCTGTCCTTTTGAAAAGGCTGTGACTTCACTGTACTAGTTACATTAGTTTCTGCGACTACTGTAACTTAGAGTATTGAAAAGTGGTTCCATAAAGATGATGCCTTCATCTATCCAGAATTCTACAAGGGGAAGGGAAGGAGTACCTTTTGGACAGTGAAATCTTCTACATATTATATTTGACACCATATAAGTGATTTGAAATCGCAACACCCTCTTACTTTGGAACCCATGGACCGATTTTGAAAAATAGAAACTCAAGTTATAGTACTCGACGAGCGCTATTCAAAAATGTTGACACATGGAATATCCTTATTTTGAAGGCATACTATGCACTGTTGAAATAGTAAAAATTTCGAGATGGACCATTACGCATTTGTTTTTATAGAAAAAGTGGATAGCCTATTCGGTTGGGGCATATTTTGAAGACCTTTATACCAAGTTTCAGCTCAATATCTCATATAGGGTAATAGTTATATGTTGACAAATTTTGCTGTAGCTTTCCGAGGTAAATTTTTTTAAAATGAATCAGGTATTCGACAACTTCATATTTCGAACGAAGTTCCCCTTCTCTCTAAGACCCAATTATTATTCATTTGGCAGGTACAGGACAATTATAATGTTGTCCAACCTACCCTGTCACTGATGAACCTACCCTGAAACCTCGAAACATGCATGTCTGCAGCCAAATGACGGATAATCTTCTGTTTAATCATAAGAAAAGCACTTGCAATTGGGTCTTCTTGGAAGAACGTTGCACAAATATCTGTCAGATGTAGTTCAATGTCCGCCTTTATTTCTCCACTTGATGAAATCGCTCAGAGAGAAGGGTACCCCGTCTTCATTTCACGACAACTTGAGGTTTTCACTATTATATGGATTTTTTCTTTTTTTTTTTTGCTTACGTTTTGCTCCACATTTCGAGCTTTTCGAAACCTTCCTCACCTAACATATAATTTAAGCTAGGAGGATAACACGACGATTCGATTCTTTCTCAGTTAGAACGGATTTTTTCAGTTTAATTTTGTTGAGTTTTCGTGAATTTTTTTTCATCATTAGGGGAAGCCAAACCATTAGATTGATATTTTTTTATTGTAATTCTCCGTGACCGGAACAGTCAGGAAATTTTCCGAATCTTCAAACGTTTTCTATATCTTTCAGGGAGGCATGGTTATTTTTTTTATTGAACAATTTGAATTTTTACAGATTTTTCCAATTTTCCCAACATATCTCCAGAAGACTTGAAAGTTCGAGTCTCCCAACCGACATATCTTTTTGCCGTAATTTTCAACATCCGAAACCATCGAAAAAAAATTTAAATATAGTAAGCTCGGGTAAGTGTGAATTTGGGGCAAGTGTGAGTTTGCTCGCTATCTTCGCTAAACCGGGCGACAGCCCAATGCCATCTATTGACGAAAAGCCTACACTCATAATGAATCCACAACCAACATATAAAATACAGAAGAGATCTTGTGAAATCCAAAAATTTTCCCCAATTTTCTAACCTACAATTTATCAACCCGAACGAGTATAACAAGTTTATTTCAAGCTTTGAGTGTATTGTTAAAATCTAAGGTAAGGATCCATTTTATACACTTTTCTTCTGCCTTAACAATGAATCCGACTATAGATTGCCATTTTTTCATGAAGTTGTTTTTTTTACATTTTTCTATTGCATGTCACACTTACCCCGAAATTAAATGTTAGTGGGGATAGTGTGACCTATCTGTCGGGGTAAGTGTGAACCTTCATTTGGCCAATCTAAACAGTAATATTTTCTCAGTTATAGTACGATATTATATACGGAAATCTCAGAGAGCCAAACAATATACCTGGCCAGATATGGAAGACGTTGATACACTTTCTGAGGATGAAATAACAACTGTGCTTCCATCACCACTCGTCAGAAGATGGGGATCAATGAAATTCTCATTCGATTTTTCAGATTTCTACCTGTAAATTTTTCAACAAATGTTCACTTTCACGATTATTTTTTGTTTTTCTCCAATGGAGCATTTCAAATTCAATATTAAAAAGTTCCTAACTATGTTTTAAATAAAGATATCTCGAAACAAATAAATTGTGGTGAAAGTTCCTTTACTGTTTACTCACACCTGCCTCAAAGAGAGATTTACGTGCATTAATATCTTTAAATTTGACCAGAATCACACTTGCTCCAAATTTCCGGGGAAGTGTGACCTAAGGAGATGTATATCTGAATATATAGATAAAATTCATAGAATACGTTTTTCAATAGTTTTCTGTGGCGTATTACAAAGACTGATCTTCGAAGTAAATACCTGCAAAATTTCATTGTTAATATTAGTTCAGGTTCATCAGATGGACTAAATGCAATGCGAACTAATGAAAATCACGGTCACACTTACCCGAGGTTACCTTACGTAACACTGTCTATTTTTAATTGTACTGATTGTTACTGTATTTTGTTTAAAAAAATGGTTTTTGTTTTTATTTGCCTCTTAGAAATAAATAATATTTTTTTTTTGTGGATTTTTTTTTCAGTTCATTATTAGCAGTCAATATGCATACGTTTTCGGGTCTGTTGAGTTTTTCTTTATTTTTACAACTAATAATAATGTATCATCGGCAAATGTACAGTAGCGTCCACTTATTCCCGAATCATGAATTGATTCAGAATGAGTCATTGAGAGTGTACTATTCGCCGAACAAAAATGCATTGTCAAGTACCAGCAGAGGAATGAATCACATTACGACTCTGATGGAAATCATTGGGCATAAGTTTTGCGTTCAAGAGAGACATAGCCGTGGCGGAATTCTAAAGTGAATTACCCACATTACAGCACTCTGCCACTTCGACTAGTAACATCTAACTGAATTAAGTCTTTGAAGATTGTTGACATGCAGAGATGAGAGGTTACTTTCTGTAATTAAGTAGGAAATTTTCCCCGGAAGTAATTCAATTCAAATCTGTATCACTTGGCTTTCATTTTGTTATCGTTCAACAAGTCGAAAGTTTGTGAAGAGGTTATTAAAAGTTTTTGACTTACCATGAATATAAATGTGGATACGGAGTCAACTATTTTTGTTCTAGAGACTCGGAACGAAAGGATGCAGAAATGCTGATTAATGTTTTATATGTTGTTTGAGTTCTTGACTGCTCAAATATTGGAAACATTATGAGTAATGAAATGCTTTCACAACCTGGGCTTTCAATTTTGCGAAAAATCATATCAGAGGTATACGGCATACTTTTTAGTCCAATCATAGGTGGTTTTCCACTGGAAAAATTTCCAAAAGTTTCTGCCCATGCAACGTTTTTATAAGTATTTATTTTTCACTTGTCCGTTACTGCTTTATAATACCTTGGCAACGATTTCTATTAACAGACCCATAACACCCGAGGCGTTATGGAAGGCATAATGAATCATAATCCCGCTAAATGTTTTTTCTGTAGTCCAATAAATTAATTACTCAGGAAAGTTCAATTTATAACTGTACATAAAAAAGGGACTTATTATTTTCTCTCAAATAGAAAATACAATTTACCAAGTTTGAAGTTCTGTGAGTTGACCAATGCTGAACACCTCATTGTGCATTCGGTTTCGTTCGGAACGTTAACATTTTCTTTTTCGGAAACGGAATGGGCTATCATTGTAGCAATTTTGTCCTTCGAGGAGATACTTTCTTCAATATAGCTCTCCGCTACTGTACTACTCTTCCATTTTCCATGTAATTTTAGTGTTTCAAAGGAAGCAACACCTTGAATAAGAAGCGTTGACAATGTTCGGCGTAGACAATGTCCGGTGTGACCTTTCGGGTTTTCCAAATCAAGGTATTTCGCTATAATAGAAGGAACAATTTTTATAGTATTTTAACCTACAGATAACTCAATGAATTTATTAATTCTGTTGGTTAAAAAACCTACGTTGTTAACATCCTTTTGGTCGTAGTGCAATGTACTTTTTAATTAAGTTCAAGCCTCCTTTTTCGCTTTCTTCAACTATGGTGAAACTTTTTGAGGTGTAGGTCTTGGTTTCTGGAACCTTGATGAGTAAAACGGCTTCCCTGTCTTCAATGTCATCAATTGTCATCTTGACCATTTCATCACGTCTTAAGCCTCCAAATACGCCCATTACCAAAACAACTTCATGTAGCAGAAAAATTTCATCTTATGGAAAGTAATACTTGTCCACCTTCCTGCACCTTTGATTATTTAGGAATATATCCTTTTGAATTAACTTTCAGAAAGGCCATCATTTGACTGAATGCTAATATATTAATATTTTCTTTAACAATTAATGTTGATTTCAGCTGTGAGTATTTGGTCCATATACTATTTGCACTATATTTTTCAGACTAAAATAATGTAAAATAAATAAAAAATATTAATATTTTTCATGAGATAAACTGACCAGATTCATTTACGGTATTCACTCTGTTTTCTATTTTCTTTCTATTTAAAAAAATGGTCATAATTCTTCTCGTATAAGTATTTGAATTTCACAGGCAGTAAATTTCCTAACGATTTTTCAGCTTTGAACGTCAAATTCTGTAATCGCAGTAATCGGAAAAATTGCGGTATTTTCAGATTTTTCTAACGATAATTTTTTCATGATTACGGTTCGATTCATGCCAACTTTGTTAGCGTCCTCTGAAATTGACATCGTATTGGTAATTTCGGTGGTTTCTTTTTTTCAATTTCTTCAATGATTCCAAATATTGAAGAAGAGAGAGTGAAGACAAATGTGGTGGAGAAAATGGAGTGTTGAAATATATTTTTACAATACATAATTACATTATTTTTTCAATAATAATAAAAATTACAATACTTAGACAGGGTGTTTAGATTTTCTGGGTGGGTAATAACTTTGATTTTTATAATTGCAACCTTTATTTTTTGTCAGTTTCTTGGTTTCTCAATAAGAAATAAAAAGTACTTTATGGGAATCTTTTTTTTTCGAAAATACTGACGGTTTTCGATTTTTTCCTCCAAAACTCGTCACTCATAATATTTTAAATCATTAAGTCGTACCAAGAACATTGAAACAAATTTTTCATGAAATATCGTATGTTGATGACACTCTCAAACGATTTATCTAAAAATGTGCAAAATCTTCCTTATTTCATATGGAACACCCTGTATATTACCTATCCATAAGAAGCACCAACAAAGGCTCTACAAATTTTATCAAATATTCCCTATGATTAAAATTGATAGTTTTTCTTAACAATTCTCCTTATTTCTTTGCAATAATCTCAATGAACGAATTTTTACCAATATCTTTCATCTGGATGCCTTCTATTTGAATACTATTGAGAATGAATTCTACGTGCCAATAAACAATTCCTGTCTCTTTCATCTAATATGAGAATCATATCGATCAGATCAGTTTTTGAAATTAACATTTTGATTAAATTAAATCGAAATTCGAAGATACAGCAACTGTCACCTATCGAATACCATTCATGCATTAAAAATAAACCAAATAATTCTTGGATTTTTTTTTAGTTATTGGTCATTTCTGAAGCACTAAAAATATTATCCCCAACGAAATAGGAATATCTTCCATTTTATCTTCAATATTTCGAAGCAAATTAGCTAATTTCAAGTTATGAAAATATTACAGAAAATTACCTCTTTCAAATTCAGATAAACTTTTCAAACTCGCGAACGGTTACAAAGAGATCAATTCTGCGAAAACAAAATTTCCATGAAGAATAGAAAATAACCAGATTCGCTTGAAATTCGCACTACATACGCGAAATATTTTATTTGAAGGTTTAGTTTTTATGTGAATGATTTGACAAGAATGTCATTTTCAAAATAAATGACACATTCTTGTTAAATTATTTACACAAGAATTAAAGCTTCGAAAAAAAGTGAGATAAATGTTTGATTAAGTAAATGATGAACTCAAATACTGAGACGAAAGCTCAGAAAAATATTCGTTAGTTATGATGGTGGATATGAACCAAAATTTCCAAAAATGAGGGGAAATATACTGTTCATTCATTTAATATTTAAAGAATGATTTTTCTGTTAATTTTCATTTTCATACACTAGTGAATCCCTTCATCAATAAAAAAAAAATCTTTTTTGACTCCTTTCTTTCTCAGGGATAAAGACCGTAAAAGCGATGAAAATACATGTACTACCGGAATTTTTTCCTCTTTCGTTTGCTTGAAATAATGAGATAATGAAAATCCATTTCTCGACATCCGATTCTGAAATGTGCTGCCTCAATAATCAAAATACATGTGCCACTTTTTCACGAACACTCTCTTCACTAACATTTCCCCAACGAGAACTTCGTAAACACGTAGCTGACCTTTGTCACCCCGAACTATTCCTATGTTCCTTCATCTCGAATAGATGTCTCGATCGAAACTGTTACTGCGAAGGAACGCGAAGTTACTTGTAAATTGAATTCATTAGAGGAATTTTCCTACTGGTAATTGTGATTGGATTCGGATCCGAATTACATCGATTCCATCCGGTTATTGTTTATCCAGTTGAAACTTGCTGGGAAGGTCATTAAAAGTTCCAGAGAGCTCTAACGGATCTGTGGCTTTCGATGTGGTTCGAGTGAATCAATGAGAATCTGGCAAATTACTTATTGTGAATTACAAATTGTTGACAGAAGATTAGTCCAGTCGATAGATTTGCACGACTAGTCAGCTCAAGATGCAGTGTCAAGGCAGAACTTCTCTAAGGGTCCTCGGTTTTGATTGGAGGAAAGTTTGGTTATAGGCGCTCACTAAGGAATAGTGCGAAATATCCATGGAAAACTAAACTATGACAAATTACGGAGAATGAGACGTACTAATTAAAAGCAATCCTTGATGATTTATACAATTTTTTTGTTTGCTAACTCTTGAAGATTCGCCACTGTAAATTTGTTCATTACTTGAATTTGTTCATGGCTTGAATGTAGTTTGTATATAAACGAACATTTTGTTGGCGTATATGGAGAGTTCATTCGACATCAACTTCAGTTACTCCAACTATCGTTCATTTTGGCAATTTTTAATTGGGACTCTTGCTTTTGTAACACTTTTGAAAAAAAAGGAGGAGTCCACATGTTTATATCCGGGGGCAGCGATATCCTTCAAATAGAAAAGCAAATTTTTCTGTTCCAAATTTCAAAATTTCACTTGATTTTCCATTTCTTTCGGTGGCAAGAATTGGAAGAAGATAATCTGGAACTGAATTGATATTGAACATACCTAACTTGTTATTGGGAATATAAGAAAAATGTGAGGACTTAGTAAGCATATTTCAAAAAATATTCCCAATTGAAATCTGAAAACTTACAAGGCAATTTCGATAATGAACAACTGCAGTAAAATGTTTTGAATCCCTCTTCACTATCGGTTGTAATGTATCTGTACTGAAGCAACCTTTATGTTTTCACTTTTGTAATTCTGAATTTAATGTAGCTATTCTCACACCTAAATAATATTGGTTGGGAAAATAAAGGCCATGAAAAAAAAACTGATCAACGCAAACAAGTTTTTTTTCATGAAAAAGATTCAGTAATCGCATTCATTTCTCAATGGAGATAATTCATTTTTGACTTTTGAAACATATTTACATACTATTGAAAGATTATAAATGCTAGGAGCCATAGAAATGAGGTCATGACCACTCCCCACGCCTTGGGGTAAGTGACTATTGGGTCCGAGAATCATGTGCCCTGAGCAGGCGAAGTGAACTGAGGATGATGGCCTTCTGCATCGTCCGGCTGAGATTTCTGCAATACTATGGCAAGCCAATATGATTTTTATGAGAGAGGGAGGAAGGAGTAACTTCCTTCCATATCTTTCAAGTCCTATTCCTGACATTTTTGACGTCGTATTCCTTTCATATGACAAACCTGGTATCTGAGCATAAAAAAAATCATATATTTTCGGAATCTGTATTAAATTTTGCGTATATAGTGCGGATTGGAAGTGAATCTGCCGATTTTGTATTTTTCATGATTTTTAAGGGTCTACACCTTTGGACTTCTTTCGATTTTTCAAATAATTATGTTTTACATTAATTCACTCTGAATTCAGAGATTTTACCAAATTGATCATTCTGAAACGATTGGCATTCACAGAATTGCTCTATCTTCAACCTTTCCTGAGTTGAAGAGTTCACCTGGAGTGGGATGGAAATATTTCGCATGAAAATGAGATATCACTCGTAAGAAAAAACGTCTAAATATTTAAAATCCAAACTTTATTTTATATTCCTTTACGATGAATAATTTTTAATCCTCAAAATTTTTATAAAACTAGTAAAGTGGACTTCCCCTTTCGCAAAATTATTGATGACAAAGGCCAGAGGATAGAAATTGAATTGGTGGCCACTTTGAAGGCCTCTTGCGTGCCTACCGGAAAATTTCTAAGTATCCCAGTATCCCAGCGGCGGGTTCATATGGATAGTTATCATTATTATTGGAACAGAATTCGTGAATGTAGGTTGCGTTGTGCAAATTTCACAAAATGTGTGTTGCCACTGCTACTCTTTTGAATCACATTATGGTATTCATTGGGGAAAACAGGCATGTTTACCATTTGTTATTCTTGTGACATTTTATCTCATAAACCATGGCGGATTACGAGTTCACCTTTTTACTAACTAACTGTAACTCTGTTCAGATTAAGATGTCTATAATTCTTTGCAAATAAATTTCGTCGAGAAATATTATTGAGGATGATGAGCTATTTGCAAACATTTAGTGAAGGGCTTTAACTTTAGGTACTATTTAAAAAAAACGGTGGCAAGCGCGAGATTGTGCATTAAAATATGCCCATTGGTACATTGCGGCTAGGTCATTTCTAATTGAACACAGTTCATATATTCTTCAGATGTAATCTTCATTTTAGGATCCACCCCTTGAAAAATATAACTAGGCACGCCACTGCCGAACGAGCAGTACAATTTGCAAGGAATCTTCAAACAAGTTTTTTAATTCTAAAAGAAATCAAAAGGGCACAAGACACCCTGTATAGAAATATCCGGAATTAATTTGTGGACTAATGCCTTTCTTCATCGAGATAAGCCCACCCCTATCCCCATTACCACCCCATAAAAGTTAATATAGCGCCAGCGCTGATACTCAAAATGTATTTGGACTGGCAATTAAATGTGGAACTAACCCTCATGGTCATTACGCACACACATGTCATTTCCCCATGTCGCCATCTGTATGGTATTGAATTCTACCCCGACCCCGACAATATCGTCGGGTTTTAGACGAAAAGTAATTATTTGTCACGAGATATCGGGAAGCTAGGGGGCGTTGATTATAATTAAGTTGAGAGAGGTTCATTGGCGGCACTAGTGGCCCGAGGAACTCATGAATAATAAAAAAAGCACCTCTTATGGAAAAACGTCCTTCGTGAAATCGGTTTAAATTGATATGGAAGGTGATTCACCGGCATGAATTGTGGTTATATATATACTGTATACTGATTAATTTTTTTTTTAAATGTCAAGTACTAAAAGGTCTACCTTGTTACAATATTTGAAATTTTTATTCCAATTTTCAGGGCATACTACGATATTTTTTCCTAGTCGAAAATCGGGATTTTTCATTAGCCATTCTTTATTGGAAAAATCACTACGCCACTGGATTCAGAGTGCCTCTAAACAGATGTGACCAAAATTTTATGAAAAAATATTCATTAATAACAAAGTTATGACAACTCAAAAATTCAAAAACTCCCCATATTAACAGATATAACCATGAGAATATTTTTTTTATGATTTCAATAAAGTGCTGCCAGATTAAAAAAAACAATTAGCGTAAATATTTTTAATGGAAATAATGGAATTACATTCAAGTTTTCACGCAAATTTACTAAAACTAAGACCTAATTGATTTGTCAATTTACATCTTAGTTGCCATGGAAATGATGTTACAGTTTGACACTTTTGAAAGATTCAAGTGTAGTATTGTCACCTAATTCACCTTTCAGTTCTTCGAATCATTTCGTGTCATGGCTGCAAGATTGAGCGTAAGAGAAAAAATGGAAATTGTACGCCTTTCGGGAGATGATGTTAGAAGTGCTAGAGAGGTTTATAAAGTATTCAATGATAGGCATTCAGATCGTCTTCGTATCAGAACCTGTGCAAAAACGAAACAGGAATGATAGGAATGATCAAATCATTTTAGATTATTTCGGAAATAATCCTAATGCCAGTATAAGGAATGCCACTTTAGATTTGAATATTCCACGTGAAACTATTTGGAGATGTCTCAAGGCGAAGAATATTAAACCTTTCAAGCCAAAATTTTTACACACACTGCAAGAAGGCGACGAAGCAATACGTCTATGGGCCCAAGGGGAATATTTATACAATAGAAATTTCCTACAAAATATTTTATATATCGACGAAGCCACTTTCACTACTAATGGAGTAGTATTCATCACAGAATAGTCGCTATTGGGCAGCTGATAATCCTAACTGGGTAATAAACTGTAAAAGTGAGTATTCCCAAAAAATCATCAACGTCTGGTGTGGGATATTGAATGAACGAATTATTGGTCCTTTCTTTTTTTGAGGAAAACATTAATGCGCAGAGGATTCTATAATTTTTAAACGATGCTATTCACTAGCAATGAACGATAAAATTTAATTGTTTAGTTAGATGGGTGTTCAGTTCATTATGTCAGGGCTGTGGGCAATGGCTTAAAGAACATTTTCTAAATCGATGAATAGGCCGTGGTAGTCCGTTTATAGATTGGCCACCCATATTTCCAGACCCCACAGTTTTGGACTTTTTTCTCTGCGGATTTCTCACACAAAAGGTTTATAAAAACCACTAAAGAGATAGAAATGAACTTTGTGCAAGGATTCGATAGGTATGTGCAGATATTACCCCACACGAACTAAGGAACGTAATCAGAAACATTCGTAAGCGCTACGACAAATGTATCGAAATACATGGTGGATTAGTAGAGGCTACTAGATTCAATAAAAAAATCGCTTATAAAAAATCCCGATTCTCGACTATGCCCTGAAAATTGGAATAAACATTTCAAATTTTGTTCCAAGGTAGACCTTTTAGTACATGATATTTCGAAAAAAAATTATTGAAATCGGTTTACAACTTAAACTTTTAGGGGGGTGTTTCCATTAAAAATAGGTCACACTGTATATACAGTGGCTATACACCCCTTGTGGGATTAAGCCGCAAAAGCTATCTAGATCTAGTTTTTTTGGTTACAACATTAATTAATGGTTTTGGCTATGTTTCTTCATCTAATCCTGTCTTTGGTTTTTTCTTGCCAGTTTGTCACTCCTGCCCTGCGTAAGTCCTCTTCCACTTCCTGCATTAATTTTTATCTTGGTTCTCCACCGAATTCATATTGTAACATACATGGCCCAACCATTTTATTCTGTGGTGTTTTAATTTACATATTATGCCTTCCTTTAATTCCTGTCTAATTTCTAGGTTAGTTCTTATTCTTTATTTTTCCTCCCATATCTTTTTTGGTCCTAATATTGCACCAAAAATTTTTCTTTCACATTTCCTCATGTTTGCGTTTAAAATTTTTATTGTATTTTTGGTCTTCTATCTTCCGTTTTACTCATCGTTACTCCTATATATTTGAACTCTTTTACTTCTCTCGCTCATATTCTGACCTTTCCCTGTATTTGTTCCGTTCCTAATTTCAATATTTTCGTTTTTTCTTGATTAATCTTAATCCCCATTATTTCCCCATCTTCTATAATTTCAAAGTCAAGTCTTGGTCTTGGTCTTGAGAAGATTTATTAAGTCTTGTTCTTGGTCTTGTTTCAAGACCAAGACAAGACCAAGACGAGTATCTTGGTCTCGCGAAGTCCTAGGCTTGTTAGGATCACTATGGCGTCAATGGCACGGCTCACAAATGGTTCAAATCATACTTAACAAGTAGAGGTCAGATTGTGAAAACCAAAACACCTTCTGAGAAGGCCAATATGAACAGCGGTGTTCCACAGGGATCAATACTGGGACCAACACTTTTTCTGCTTTACATAAATGATTTGGCAACTATAAATAGAGTAGGAAAATTTACCTTACTTGAGGACGACACAACTGTATTATGACATAAAAAAGTACAGAAGATCCTCATAAAATCATAAGTTCAGATGTAAAAAAACTCAAAGATTGGTGTGACTCAAATTTGTTATCGTTCAACATCTCAAAAACTAACATAATATCCTTCCGATGTAATGTC
Organism: Chrysolina americana; assembly: GCA_958502065.1. Classification (NCBI taxonomy): domain Eukaryota; kingdom Metazoa; phylum Arthropoda; class Insecta; order Coleoptera; family Chrysomelidae; genus Chrysolina; species Chrysolina americana. The sequence goes on along the minus strand of OY293415.1, from coordinate 71,920,679 downwards.
GACGACATAGTATTAGCCCCAAACAGTTGCGTGATAGAAAACAAAAGTAACACTAAATTTCTAGAGATATCTATAGATAACAAGCTCAGGTTTGATGACCACATTACTTCGCTTAATAAAAAGCTTTCTTCAGGGTGTTACACAGTAAGAGTAACCACACTTGGCTCCTCTGCAGCAAAAACTGTCTATTTCTCATTGATAGAATCGCAATTAAGATTTGGAATCCCATTTTGGGGAGTCTGTGCAAAAACAAATTTACAGACAGTTTTTGTTCTCCAAAAAAGAGCAATAAGATATATTGGTTAAACGACGAGAGTCTTGCAGGTCCTTATTTCTGGAAAATAAAATTCGAACAGTACATGCCATCTCTATCATGGAAACGGTTTGCTTAATAAATAAACATAAATCAAAATATTCTTCGGTATCATCTAACTATGCCACCCGACAGACCGCTGATCTCAAACTCCCTATACCCACTTCAACTCTTATTAAAGATTCTATTGTTTACAACGGTCTTAGGATTGAGGAATATAAATGATGCCACTCATTTCAGGAAGGCTACTAGAGACCTCTCAAGTGATAGACCCTATTATAGTTTGCAAGAGTTTTATGAAGACGTCTTTTAAAAATAAATTCTAGTTAAAAATTTTGATGTTGTATATGTATAATTTAGATGGATTTTAATATAAAAATGTGATATTTATAATTTTTTAATGTGTTTGTGTTCTGTTTATAATTGACTTCATGTTTTTCATGTTCTTTATTACACATTTACGTAGATTTAGATTTATCTCACTTTGTCAACAACATTAACTCTTTGGACAATAAAGTATATTTATTATTATTATTATAAGTGATTTTGAGTATTAAGTTTCGTAATCCTCATACATAACAATTATATCTCTGTGTCCCTTCAACACACAGTCCATTACCCGCTGGAACGTTGCTGTAGCATTCTGAAGTCCGGACGGGATCCGCAAGTACTTGTAGTTCCGTTCGAAGAACGTTTTAGTATATCTTCCTTTTATAGAAAACGATCGGGATATCTTGGAAAGATTTGTTTACAATCCTACCGACTGCGCCAGTAAATTTCAATCCTCATATTTTTCTGTTATAATTGATATCAAGTTGAAAATGCTGAATTTATGAAACAAAAAGTACTTGTTCATTATGCAGTGCCCCTAGAGTTACAGAATCAGTCGAAGGACTGAAAATGATGGTATCAAGTTTCGTAATCCTCATACACATAACAATTATATCTCTGTGTCCCTTCAACACACAGTCCATTACCCGCTGAAGTCCGGACGGGATCCGCAAGTACAAAACGATCGGGATATCTTGGAAAGATTTGTTTACGATCCTACCGACTGCGCCATTGTGAATTTTTGTTATTATTGATATCAAGTTGAAAATACTGAATTTATGAAACAAAAAGGACTTGTTTATTTGAGAATATAAATCTGACTGAATGAAATCAATTCGAAATGGAATGCTTCAGGAAGAATAATTACAAAACATCACGGTTGTGATACACCGAGCTGATATATTTTTGGCATAATTGCATTCGCATGCCACTGTTATCGTTAGTATGAAACTTGCCTAGCCCTCTCAGATCTCGTCAAGGGGCCGCTCATGATCCGGTTTCACCTGAACGAGTGATAAGGATTCGAATTCACCCTTCTAGGACTGAATGAGGTAACGTGATAATGACGGGGACGGAAAACAGGTGAAAGACTGATTGTCACGGAGCTCGAAGGCTGCTTTGAATCACGTATTTTATGATTACCATTTGCATTTTTATGACCTCTAGGAATAATTTCTAATTAGGCAGTTTTAGTTATCGCGTCGACGCCTGGATGCTTTACTTTTGTTTTATGTCTCGAATAAAGACGCCTACCTCATTCACACCCTCATGATCCGCGGTAGTTGAACGAATACTTTAATTAACCCCTTTTACTCACCTGGTGCAAGAGCGTTCGGGTTCGAGACCGATTTGGAGGTTTATTGTCAGATTCGAATGGATAAAAATTTATACGGAGTCTTTCACGAAGACCGTTCATTGGTAATAAATGGAGAATTTTAAAATATAAAACTCAGTGATTTCGTAATCCCCCTGTAACTAACTACATTCTTCAGCGAATTGAGTCCCATTTTTCTGGAGCCTGGAAAAGACGAATATCTACCGACCAATATCGATTCTTGTTGTATTGCAAAATTGTGGATAACATCGTCCTCATGAACAGACACCAAGTTGTCAGGATTGAGGATACTCTTAGCAATGAGATGCTCATTGAATATGGAGTTCCCCAAGGGACTGTTCTTGGTCCCACCCTCTTCAACATATACATCAATGGACTATTCTCACTGGAAAATAATGATAATATCATAGGTTTTGCCGATGACACGGCTATCTTTTATAGAGCGGACACATGGAATGATTTGAAAGTTAATGCGGAAGCTGGTTTTTCACGAACCAAACAATGGCTGGACTTTAAACTACTAACCGTGAACATGGAAAAAACCACGTACCTATACTTTACCTGTAAATCCTCCACTAGACCGACCTTCGACCAGCTCAATATGAATTCTCGTTTAAAGACTTTCACCATCTACCCCCAAACAAAAATAAAGTACTTAGGCATAATTATTGATTCTCACATGAAATGGGACTTGCATATAGCATATCTTCTGAAGAAACTAAGAGCCATAATATACAAATTTAGGAAACTCAAAGAGCTATTACCTGAAAACTATCTCAAAACATTATATTATTCACTAGTTGAAAGCCATCTTCGTTGTGGGATACTTGTTTGGGGCTCACCTTCAAAAACTTATCTCCATCCCGGTATACAATAAATACCTTATACATTGAAACGAGAATATTCGAGATCAGGCAATTGTATTACCACTACTCCTGTGTGCGACAACATCTACGGAAGCAATTTTTTCAAATACCAGAACACAATACTCGAAAAAAAAAACAACACTGTATCATACCATTCATGTCCAAAACAGCTACTCAAAGGTCTTACTCTTACCTCGCACCGAAACTGTACAACAGCATTCCAGAAAACATGAAGTCTCTAGTCAATATAAATCAGTTCAAATACCAACTAAGGAATCACATAATTCAAATGGGTAGAACTGTGAATCATTATTTCGATAATTGAATTAGTCAATTTTAATACACTACGTTTGAATAACTACTAAGTACTCATACTTCTATTCTATTCATAGTATTATTTTATTAAACTAACCACATTTTTAAACATATACGTCTATATATTTCATGATTTTTTTATTATTACATTTTATACCTAGCTATTATTACCCAAATATTTTTCATTCCTAATTCTCGAACCGAAACAAGTGTGTATACACACTTTTCGGATTTTTGCTTTGTTTCACAAATATTATAAACTTTGTAATTATTATTATTATTATAGAAAAAGTATAATATAATAATTTGGGAGAATCGCGAATATTCTTTGAATGTTTATTGTTCCGGTACGATCTAGATCTAGTTTTGACAAGTTCGGCTCCAGGATCGTCACAATATGTAGGAGGAAATGCCTGTAAGATCTGACGGATATTAAGGAAGTAATCTTCTGAATTGTTGAAAACGATTCATCAACAAGCATTGAATCAGTTGCAAGTTAAAGCAGCACAGTAGGGTATGGAATTCACCGAGACGGGAACAACTTCATATATACCATCCTCAGAGGTTCCATGGAACCTCAAAATTTCAGAGTTATGTTTGAATTTTCCAATGGCACTCAAATGAACATGGTATAATTCGTGATGAAGAAAGAAGAAAGTTGAATAGATCAGAATGAAAAACTCGTCTGCTTGGCAGTGACAGGTGATATCTTTGGATTATTAGCAAAAGTCCTAGCACCACATTGTGATCATTTTGTTAACTTTGTTATTCATAGGTGATTTTTCTTGCTTCAGCATTGAGAATAGACTGATTGCTCTGACATGGAATACAGCACTATTGGGTATAACAGGATATTGCATAAAATAAATATGAATGTACATGAAAAATCAATTTGAGCTCACATACGGTATCTAAAACCATATTTATTATACAATAACATGAAGGGATACAATAAATTCGTATCGATCAGGGCTGGTATTTCCATCGTCGATTTATGGACGATAATTATATCAAAATGAATGCCAGACATGATATTGTCGTCTGTCTGACGACCTACGTGTCATAGCACGCGATCATTTCAGTTTTATAATTAATTAATTTTATATCTGCATGGAAATATCTTTTGGATATCAGCTAACAAGTTTCATAGGCGTCAGTCAAGTTAATGAGTGATGACTAGATTGGCGGATCAATATAGCAATGTTTAAGCTGTGGGCAAGAGAAAAATCACTTTATGAAATGGTGTATTCAACTGAGAATGCCACCAGAAATAGGTGACATAAATCTGACAACTCTGTACACTAAAAAGAATATGCTTCTTCTGGCCAGAGGAATCAGCTAACACTATGACAAGGTCTGATGAGATGAACTAGAATAACGTTCAGTTCAAACATAGGAAAATAAAGAGGTTAGAAGGCTGACCTACCTTTCGCGAACACTCAGTATATTGCTGATCGACCTCCGCTCTGTTGAATTGTATATCAAAATGGACACAACAAGTCTCGCTATATGCAGTGCCCCTAGAGTTACAGAATCAGTCGAACGACTGAAAATTATGGTATCAAAACTGCGACTCAAGAGTTACTCAAAAAGGTATCCTGTGGCCCTCACGAAACCTTATTGTCAGATGTTTGAGAAAACTAAGTGTAGACTATACAATGTATTTACTTATGACTAACGCGAGAAAGATGAGAAACTGCTCGACAAAATTACTTATTTAATGTTATCGCTCTCATGCAATAGCGAGGTTGCCATGGATAAGCGGAAAACGTGGTTACTCTAAAATTTCAAAACGATTGTGCAATTTGTGTTTAATCTGCTGTAGATAGAGGTTTCATTTTCTTCCCCGCAGAACTTTCGTAACTTTTTCTCTATTATTCATAGTGTCTTAAGGTGCCCTCTCAACAGGTATGATAGGATTCCCAATAATATCCTGAGTTTATTTTTACTCTCAATATTGCAGTCACTTGATCTCATCTGGATGTAGTGTCTAGTAGTATCTTGACCTCATCTCATTCCTGTTGATCCATTCCAGTATTGGAATCTTTTTAATATGTTTTTTTTTTTTCGAATTCATCAAGTATTATGCTGGTAGGTAAATAATTCAGAAAATGGTATTCTAGGTCTTCTGGTGTTATGGAATATTTGTAAAAAAAAATGTTGATTTTTTTTTTCAAATGCAGAGCTTGTGTGAGCAAGAGAAATCCGAGACCACCTGCTTCATATTCTTCATTTAGTTTCTCTAGACATTCCCAAAGCATCTTGGAGCTAATTACATGGGAGTTCAGAGCATTTTTTGGCTGTCTGACATGATGATATTCCAATGTCGTAGACTTCCTCTTAAAAAATGCTAGGAGTTAAGCTTAGACTTTCGTTCGAAATATTCGGAATATTCGATTCCTTGCCATATACTCCTGTTCCATTTGATGTCGCTTCTTTTCAGTCCTAATTATTTTTTTTCGAAAAATGTTCCAATATTCTCACTCCAGTGAGAGTATATGTAAATCGGTTTCCCGACAGATTTTAGTTTGTATTGTCTGCAATTCTACAGAAACACACAGTTAGGTGAAATCAGAAGTCAGAAATTTATTGGTGCTTGTCAAACTACAGTTTTCACACATGTCAATGTGGTACAAAAATAGTAGAAATAAAATTATTGAATAAATTATTTTCACAATCACATGAAAGATATAAATAAAAACGATAAATTTTTGGAGTCTTAGGGTAATTTGTAACATATATAGAATGAACTACTGAGTATTTATTGTATAGAGTTTCACATCTGAGAGTGTATATCAGAAAAGGTTTGTACTGTTGATGAATCCTCCATAGATATAGCATACGTTATATGGCAGAAGAAAATTCTACTGTGAAGTGATTTAATTTCTTCTGAAATTTTTGCTAGGAATAGACCATAATAATTTGGGTAATCCGTGAACATTTAAGACTGAAGAGAGCATTATGGATATTGTTATTATTTCGAGTGCTGTAGTTATGCATGTCTCTGTTGGGATGATATTCGTTAGGATTTTGGTGATTATACATAATGCACCTATTGATATATCGACCAGGAAAAGTCTGAATCTCATTTTCAATTGAATTTTGTTTAACTTCAGCTCTGTAATCTGTGAGTATACAGATAGCTCTTATTTGCAAGCTAAAGACTATTTCACTGTGGCATGAGTGCCCTCAAGCCAAAATTATAACCTTGCCAACATACTTCAGACTTTGATACACTTTTGAGTTTCCTTAGAAGAAAATTATTTTTGGATTTTTTTTTGCAACTGTATCGACGTGGCTTTGGAAAGTCAAAAATATTATCTTGAACTGAAAATCATATTTATTGTTTTTGACTCATTCAGGAAAAGCTCATTTTCTATAAACTATTTATTGTTTTCGGACAGCTCTATATATTCATATTTGTGGTATCATCAGCAAATAGAACAATAGAACTTTTTGTCGATAATAAGTGAATCAATATAATATATATATATATATATATATATATATATATATATATATATATATATATATATATATATATATATATATATATATATATATATATATATATATATATATATATATATATATATATATATAATTAAGTAGGAATTAATAGAGTTCGGTCGAGAATACTTTGTTATTATATATATATATATATATATATATATATATATTCCGAAACCGGTATGTAGTTGGTTCTCCGTTTGAATCGGGTGAAGTCCTGCTGTTTGTTCAGAGAGCTCTTGCAAAGTTTTTCCTTCAAAGTAAGGACCTTTGCACATATGTCTGACAGATATAATTCAATATCTGTCGCGGTATTAGCCAGAGAAGTAGTTGTTTTCTGTCAGACATGTGCCATACATACTATACAAAGTTATAGTTACTTCCTAAAGGATTGTTATCGACTGTTTTACAGTCACTTGGACATATATATATATATATATATATATATATATATATATATTTATATATATATATATATATATATATATATATATTTATATATATATATATATATATATATAAATTGCAGTCACTTGATCTCATCTGGATGTAGTGTCTAGTAGTATCTTGACCTCATCTCATTCCTGTTGATCCATTCCAGTATTGGAATCTTTTTAATATATTTTTTTTTTTTTCGAATTCATCAAGTATTATGCTGGTAGGTAAATAATTCAGAAAATGGTATTCTAGGTCTTCTGGTGTTATGGAATATTTGTAAAAAAAATGTTGATTTTTTTTTTCAAATGCAGAGCTTGTGTGAGCAAGAGAAATCCGAGACCACCTGCTTCATATTCTGAGCAAGAGCTCTCTGAAACAAACAGCAGGACTTTGCCTGATTCAAACGGAGAGCCAACTACAGACCGGTTTCGGAATATCGTACCTCATCAGTGCAGTCAAGGTTATCACGGTTGTATACACGCGAGGTCCCGATGTTCGTCATCGTCCTCCGAGAGGAATACTGCAATTGCTCACAGGATCCACCTCGGTGACAGATTAGAGAGCACCCCAGAAAGACATTTCGGATACGAAAGAGCTCTTGCAAAGTTGTTCCTTCAAAGTAAGGATCTTTGCACATATGTCTGACAGATATAATTCAATATCTGTCGAGGTATCAGCCAGAGAAGTAGTTGTTTTCTGTTGGACATATGCCATACATACTATACAAAGTTATAGTCACCTCTTAAAGGATTGTTATCGACTGTTTTACAGTCACTGGAACATTATTTGCTCCTTGAAACAAGTATATCACATATACCATTTCGTATCCGAAATGTCTTTCTGGGGTGCTCTCTAATCTGTCACCGAGGTGGATCCTGTGAGCAATTGCAGTATTCCTCTCGGAGGACGATGACGAACATCGGGACCTCGCGTGTATACAACCGTGATAACCTTGACTGCACTGATGAGGTACGATATTCCGAAACCGGAATATCGTGGAGGCCCCAGGAAGAAACCCTGGGGAACTTCATGCTTTACATTTCCCCATTTTGATGACATCTTGTTAAAGTAAGTTTTTTGATTTCTATACATGACAGTTTCAATGATTTTATCAAAGATATATTAATATTTACTTTGCTTGTTTTTAAGACTGTCCTCTATGTAACTTACTCCTCATTTATTACTATTCATGATATTGTAAAAGAAGATTTTGGTGAAACTGAACAGGCAATTGGAATTCATAGACCAATTCTATTGAACTCGTTTCATTGCTTTCTATTTTGACTTATTTATTGCCCTTTTTATATTAAGCAATGAATTTGACTCTTTTCATGGGTGTTCAAGGAGAAAAGTGTGCTATCTGGCTAAATCCAGAAAAAGATTGAAAAAACTTGGGATCCTATTGAAAAAAATTGTCAGTCATTGATTTGAGATAACGTTCAATTGAAGCGTAGTCACTAAGGAAGATAGATTTAAATGCAACATATCTAAGAAAACTCTTCAGAACAAGATGAATATTAGAGATTTGAGTTGCATAGTGTGGAGACCAAACAGAGGAGCAGTAACCAAGGTGAGTTCTTACAAGTGTGCAGTATGAGGTTTTAATGGCACTCAAACTAGTGAAGTCACTAGTCGTTCTCTTTACAAAGCGCAACACTCTTGCAGACCGATTGACAATGGAAGTTATGTGATATTTGAAGGTCAGAGTGGTCGAAAGTTACTCCAAGATCCTTGATACCGTCAGCAGCTTCAAGGGGCTGGCCATTGATAGTATAATCGAAATTGAGTGGTTGATGGGATTGACTGAAACGTATGATATGGCATTTGCGAGTCTGTTGATGTCGCTCTGTAACCCAGCAGCCTCATCTACACAATTAACAATACGATAAAGCTTGAGGTCATCCGCGAGAAGTAGGGCATCACTATTACGGAAGCATGAAGTGATGTTATTGATGAATAAGTTGAAAAGTAGGAGGCCCAAATGTGAACCTTGGGGAACGCCTGAGGTTGCAGGAATGTCGAGAGAGTAGTGGTGGTTGTATCTCACTATTTGGGACCTACCTGTCAAATAATCCTCAATCCAATTCAAAAACGCTCCTTCGAAACCATAACTACTAAGTTTGTAGGTTAGCAGCTCATGATAGATCCTATCAAAGGCCTTGTAGAACTCGGTATAGATGGAGTCAACCTGGCCACCCCAGTGTTTTTTCCTTCAGAAATTCATATTCAGTACATTCTTTCTTCAGGGGAGGTTTGAACTGCTGCTGCTGTGGGAAAAATTCATTGTCGCTCATTATTATTATATAATGACAATCGCATTGAATTTCACTCCAAAATTACATTCCCAATAGAGTATTCTATTTTATTCTATCGATATAAATCTGGGACGAAACAGTTTCGTTGGGTTGGCAACAGTGGCAGCCCCTATGACAGAGCTCGTCAGACATATGCCGTTGACTCGTCGGCAATTCGTTTCAAGACATTGTCTCACACAATATACCAATTAAGCACAATTGGAGGATAACTAGTTTGATTAGAGTTATTAGCCTGCAGATCCGCAACGGAGCTGAATGATGAGATGCGGTCTCCCACGTATGACGCCGCAATCAAGCTCTGGAAACATCTGCCGCAGGAATTAGAAATACCGCAGGAGTGAGTGTATGAAAAACCAAATTAGCTTCGTTGATGAATGGCTGAATTAACCACTCGGTTGGGTAGTTGATTTACTGGAAGTATCTTTGACTTTGCACAACGAAATTGGACGAGCTGTCACACACGAGTTAATGGAATCAATAAAAGTTTTGCTAGGAACAAAGAGGGCTGTTGGTTGCCGCCACTCGTATTTCACTTCAAGGAAGCTACAGGAAATTAGTATTAATTTGATTGTGATTTGGTGTTGCGTGTTCTGTCTTTTTTTATCCAAAAGTCCTTCGTCACCACTAGAGCTCTGCCGAGCACTAATAAAAAGTGCTTTAAGCACTAAGCATGTTCGCGATCACTAAACTCATTCAAAGAACAATTTGATTCAAAGAGCACTAAGAAATCGGCATTAAAAAAATGCAATAAAAAATTCACTACTTATATATACTATGTATATAATTTTTTTCACATATTTGGATAGTCTGCAAGAAGTTGAAATGGCAATTTGAACAAAATTTTGAAAAAATCTTCACACAATAAAAGGTATAGGCAAAAAGAGAAATTCGAAATTTCAGACTTCTGTATATTACGTCATTGAATTCCAAAATACACAACTTTGCTAACCATCCCTTCATTTTTTTAGCAATACCGAGATCCAAATTAATAGACTCGAATTTGAATAGCCCTGTGGAAAATTGTAAGGTGGAGTAGAATGCAATTCAAAATGGAAATTTCATTCACATTCAACACAGTGAATACTACAATGATAACTTTAAGAACATTTATTTGACAATTGAACAAATTCATTTGAAATGTTACTTACCATTGTTCGAATCAGTGTTTAGATTTTTCCATTCAATTTGGCGCTTTTTGAAGATTTCATGAATAGAGTATGTCCCGAAAACAAATGGTGACAACTCACCCAACATTATTCATAATTCAATGAAAGAGCCTGATTGTTATTTCTTGTTTCAATTCTTATTTCTGTGGAATGGCTTAGTGCTAAGTGATAACGAAAAATGCTCTGGAGCACTACAGTGCTCGCAAGCACCTTTCGGGATCACTAAGCACAGAATATTTTCGCTATAAGCGCTAAGCATTGGCTCAAGAAAGTGCCCATGGGCACCATACTCACGAGCACAAAAGTGCTTTGGGTGATTTCAAGATCACAAAGCGCTGTGCTCTCGGTGCTTTCACGAGCACTGTGCTTTGGGTGTTTTCACGAGCACTAACCACTGTGCTTTGGGTGCTTCCACAAGCACTGAGCACTGTGCTTTAGAGCTTTCACGAGTACTATGCAGTGTGCTTTTGGAGCTTTCACGTTGACTAAGACTGTGCTCTGGGTGTTCTCACTAGCACCAAGCACTGTACTTTCACAAGCACTAAGCACTGTGCTTTGGGCCAGCTCTGGCCACCACTGAGTGAACCAGTTTCATATTTGATTTTCTAATCTTGGAGTGATTTGTTCAATATTGTCTCTTTTTCTTTTATATTCGTTGTTGTTTTATCAGGATATATTATCATGTGCTCCTAAGCAAAAGTTGAGAAATTGCTTTTGCGAATGATGCAAGAGGGAGAACTCAACCATATATCTATCCATCATGCCCTGAATATTCGAGGATGTCATATCACTCAGTAATATAATTACGCTACGGCCAATAATAAAAAAGCCTCCCTCTATGCCTTTGGGTACAATCTAAGAGGGTTTGTTAGAGAGTATTATTATTATCTGGAAATTTTCCTGTCGGTCCTTGTTTTTGATGCCCCGATTCATCCGGAGTGCGAGATGGTGTGTCATTAACTCTAGTGAACACTTTCCACAATCGTGTGGTGTGTGATTTCTGGGTTCGAGAATCATGTGCTCTGGGTAGCCGGAAGGATCCAAGAATAACGGCCTCTGCATTTTCCGGCTTTGATATCTGCCGCAAGCTGATATGATTTTTAGATTCAGTTTCATTTTCTAAACAATAGCAAAATTTCAGACGAAAACATTAATCAGAAACACAATGGCGGTACATAATGTTAGGACTTTCATACTTTGGAATGGATGGCTTTCAATGAGCTCCAGTGAAATTGAAATAATATATTTGGGTATCTACAAAGTCCTCCGACCCTCAGAACGATAAATGGGAGATGATTTCCTCTGCTGTTGAGATTCAATAAAATAGGTATTACTCTATCTGCCTGGTCATTTGAATTTCTTTAGAAGATTTCAATCATCTGCCATTTTGAGAGACAGAGCATTGTTATGAATATCAGAAAAACGTTTTTGTTCTACTAGAGCTCGCTTATAGCCATATATTCCACAGAATCCTCATTTGAGAGTTCTAACTTCACATACTGTCATTTTGGTATGTATGATTAGTTTTGTCTGAAATTCTTGTGCTGTAAGGAGAATTGAGAGACATTTCAAATGAGGTGTCACTCGAACTCAATTCATTCAAAAAATCTTTTGAAATAGCATCGTGCCCCAATTTTGGAAGATTGACATATTTTATTGTAGTCAAATAGCAGTTTATGAACTACCATTCCAAAAAAAGATATTCAAAGAATGTCAATCACTTCAACTGTTAACAGAGGGGTTTACTTCATTGGCAGACTGTACATGTAGTGGTTCTGTGAATTCTGGATTGGAAATCACAGCAGTTCCTTGTGCAATACCGATTAAAAGTGATGCATCTTGCGCCTTCTTTACTTCCAAACGAACCTCGCAATCCGAATCAATTCCAAAGTAGATTACACCACATTGTTACTGGAAGCTCAAAGTTTTAATAGACTTGTAAAGTGGAATGAAACGAAACTGCCAGGCCGGAAAGTCTCTTTTTCAAGCTGAAAGAAGACGCATGTCCTAGTTTCGCCATAAATTTTCCCTCGCGAGTCAATACATCAACATATCAGCGTCAGTTTTAGTAGTATCACACACAACAAAACATCTGCTGCCGCTGGAAGGCATGGCCGACCGGAGTTGTGCGCTGAAAAACAACTGCGATGCGACATGTTCCCTGACTCAATCTTCATGCAAATAACTGGAAGCGCAATGAAAGTTTCTAAAATCCGGCGAGTTTTGTTGCAAAAAACGGGCGGCATTATGTGTTTTCCAGTCTGGTGCTATTTTTCACAATTTGTGTCGGTTTTCTCGATTATACTATGGAAATGTCCCCATCGAACGAAACGCGTTCGGTATTGGTCAATTTTATTAATATGCAAACTAGGAGGAATCAAAAACGAACGTGGTATTATGGCGACTGGCATTTCGTTCGAATATTCATTGCTTATTAGATTCCAACGCAGCACCAGAGTTGGACTCGCTTGAAGTACCGACAGCTCGAATTTGTCCACAACTATATTTCCTTACGACATGACGTCAAATCCTTTTCGTAGAGTCAAAATTC